>CAUYUJ010019328.1:5000-145000 GCA_963575745.1 Prorocentrum cordatum | reverse complement strand
GCAGGAGCAACAAGAAGTACAGCACGAGGAGAAGCACGAGGAGCGGCAGCAACAGGAGGAACAGCGGGAGGAGCAGCAGCAGGACCAGCAGGAAGAGTACGGGAGGAGAAGGGGGAGCACGGGTGGAAGAGCAGGATGAGCACCGGAGCAGCAGCAGCAGCAGCAGCAGCAGCAGCAGGAGCAACAGGACGGCAGGAGCAGCAGAGGCAGCAGCAGCACAGCATTCCCATCGTTCCCAGCATGCTTGTGAACACCAATCAGTGCCTGCAAGCACCACCACCCGCCCGTGAGCATGGCGTCATACCTGAGGGGGAGCCAGCACCACCTGCGCGTACCTTCGATACCGTTACGATCGGGGGGGGGAGGCACACACCCCCGTCACGGACAGCAAGGGCTTACCTAACAAACCACTCTCCAACCCATGTTGCTCAAAATCGGTAGCGGCCGCTGTTGGGCAGGCGGCCTCCTGTCTCAAAGGGGCAACGCCAGCGGCGGCACGGACAGCGAGCCCTGCTCAAAATGAAGAGGAACTGCGATCGTTCTTCGTAGCCTTAGGTCGGGCATATCCTCCTACAGGCAGATCCTCGAAAACAAATAACAAGTAGCAAAAACAAAACATAATACACGCACAAAAAAACAGAGAACGACAAATCGTCATCATACGATTCTTCAACTATTCTTGAATGCCCCTCCCGTAGAGGGACATGCCTCACTTGATCGTAGCCACCAAAGGGAGGCCCCCTAGAGCGCTTCGAAGAGACCCCAAAGAGCATCCGTGAGGACTCAGCCCCACATCAGCGTCGTCGCCGTCGCTGCCGCCGCCGCTGTTGTCGCTCCCCAGTCAGGGTTGGCGGCACCAACCGCAAGGCCTTCGCAATATTCCTCCTGTAATTCGAAAAACATGCCCGACTTACTCTTACGTCGAGCATGTCCCCCTACAGGCGGTTTTTGGATAGAACAATACAACAAAATTTAACACATACAACAACATGGAAACACATAATCCAAAAATCGTCCTCAGACTACTTTTACTATTTCCCTACCTAGGCTCTGCCTAGAAGGGTTCTTACTCTCTGGGCTTAAAAGGGCCGGGCAGTGGAAAGCGCCCCAGGCGGTTCCCCCAGTATCCGCCCCGCGGTTCCCCCAGTTACGTCCCCTTAGCTTCGCGTTGCTTATCTCATATTAGCTTAGCTTATTTCATCTTAGCTTAGCTTAGCTTCATCTTAGCTCAGGTGTATCTTAGCTTAGCTTACCTTCATATTAGCTTCGCTGAGAGTTAGCATAGCATAGCAGAGCACAGCACAGCATAGCATAGCGCAGCACAGCATATCATAGCATATCATAGCATAGCATAGCGCAGCATAGCATAGCATAGCATAGCATAGCATAGCGCAGCGCAGCACAGCATAGCACAGCGCAGCATAGCATAGCATAGCATAGCATAGCATATCATAGCATAGAGCAGCATAGCATTGCATAGCATAGCATGGCATAGCATAGCAACTGATGCAGCTTTCCTAGGGGCTCCAACTTCTAGGTAGGGTCGCACTGGGGTAATGTCGAATATTCCTCCTGTAGAGGGGCAGGCCCGACTTCTACTTACCCGTAGCCATTCCTTCCGTCCCGCTTTCGACCGCAACGACGCCTGGAGCAGGAGCGACTCCGCCGCGCCGTACGCGCGCGGCGGCGCGCCAGCGGCGCCGCGGCGCCCGCTCTCTCGAAGAAGAATCACGGTGCGCACGAGCATACAACCTCAACCCGCACGGCCCGGATGCGGCGAGAGAGATGCAGGGCCCTGGGACACCCGTTTCGAAGCTTTTGTCGAGCGGGGCGCGGCCAGCGAGAGTGGCCAAGGATGGGCCGAGGAGGCAGGGATGCAGGGGTACCCCAGATCTCGTAATAAAAGGGAGGGGGTCTGGACCCTCCAAGACAAGCCACTTCAGACCCCCCCCCGTGGGAGAACCCTCCAAGACATCGTCCCCAGACCCCCCCAGGCCCTCCAGGATAGCCTGGAAGAGACCCCCCCCCGAGAAGAGACCCCCCTCCCTTTTATTACGAGATCTGGGGTACCCCGCATAGCAAGGCTGTCCAGCCTTGCTGTGCGGGCTGGCTGTCAGCCGTTGGAGCTCCGCGCGGGGAGTTCCTCCTCCTGCGGCTCGAGCGACCGGGCGACCACTCCTGCGGCAGCTCCTGGGAGCCTGCCGTATACCATCTTGCTGGCTCGTGCGAGTCGACGATGGTCAACGCCAAATCGACCCCGATCGACGCTGCTGGACGCTCGTCGGCGCTAAGTCGGCGCATGATCATCGATTGCCGAGTGGCAGCGCAGGCTGATGCACTCTGAAAACGGAACTGCGAGGACATACAAGGCTCCCATGATCTGCTGCCGAATGGCAATCTCGTGGACGCACGGGCGTGAGGGGCCCACTGACGGAGCTGAGCTCCTTCAACAGGCCCCTCACAAAAGAAAGATACCCATGCGACTACTGGCAATTTTCATGACAATACGACCCGCGCGGATTTCCTGCATCTGCACCGGACATCCCCCCTCCCTGGCGCGCGGACCGCGCACCAGGGGAGTGGCGACCGAGGCGCCGCCAGGGACAGGGGGGGGGCCAGCCCAGCTCCGAGGCATTCGCGCGGAGCTCCGAGAATTTACGGTAGGCTCGTGTCGTGCCGACTTCGGCGTTTGTCTCTGACACCACGGGGATCGTTCGGATCGTTCCACCTTAAACGATCGGCAATGTCCGAAACGTCAGATCGTTCAACATCGACCGAGTCTGGGTCGCCAGCGGGGTCCAACGTTGAACGCCGGCAGCGGGGTCGCCCCCTGTCGACACGACGCGAACCTACCGCATGCCCATGCAGGTTGTTTCTTCTTCGACGCTCGCCCTGACGAGGGCAGCCTCGGTGGCCTCATCCGCCACCGCGCCGCGAGGCACGAGTCGGAGTGCACACAGGAGCAGGAGGAGGAGCAGGAGGAGGAGGAGGAGGAGGAGGAGGAGGAGGAGGAGGAGGAGGAGGAGGAGGAGGAGGGGGAGGGGAGGAGGAGAGGGGGAGGGGGGGAGGGGGGAGGGGGAGGAGGAGGGGGAGGAGGAGGAGGAGGAGGAGGAGGAGGAGGAGGAGGAGGAGGAGGAGGAGGAGGAGGAGGAGGAGGAGGAGGAAAGGAGAAGGAGGAGCAGGAGGAGCAGGAGGAGCAGGAGGAACCCTCAGGGATTGAACATTCGAGGGCCCGGCCCCCAGATTCTCTAAATTAGTCTTTGGGGCCGCGACCGCCCCTAAATTTATACCAGCCAGGAGGGCTCCGAGAGGCCTCTGACGTGCAAGCCAGGCGAGGGTGTTCCGCTCCAGACGGCTCCAACACGGCCTCCGAGGCAGCCAAGATGGCCTCGAAGATGGCCAGGATGGCCTCGAAGGTGGCCAAGATGGCCAAAGATGGTCGCCAAGACGGTCCCAAGATGCACCCAAGGCAGCCAAAGTGGCCCCAGGGCAGCCCAAGCTGCCTTCCAAGAGTTGATCATCCTCGGGTGGTTTCATGAGTTCCGCGGTCTCGCCAAGACGGCTCCCGAGGCACCAAAGAGGGCCCCACGACGGCCCAAGAAGGCCCCACGACGGCCCGCAAGAGGGTCCCCAAGAGTGTACCAAGACGGCTCAGCAAGCCCCGAAGACGGCCCCGATACAACCCCATAGACCTCCACGGCAGCCCTTCAGCGTCATGAGAGACGGGATCCGCGACAGCCCAGGGAGAGGGCCCCAGACGGCCTCGAGGTCCCTTGTAAGCCCCCATGGGGCAACTAAGAGGCCCCAGGAGGCTCCAAAGAAGCCCCAAGTCCCCAAAAAGGCTCCTCAGGGCCCCCCAGGAAGCCCCAGGGAAGCCATAATGAGGCCCCAAGAGGGCCACGAGATGCCTCTTCTTCCTCCTCCTCCTCCTCCTCCTCCTCCTTCTCCTTCTCCTTCTCCTTCTCCTTCTCCTTCTCCTCCCTCTCATTCTTCTTTCTCTCCCTCTGCCAAGAGTTCCAAGAAGGGGCTCCACAACGGCTGGAGGTACACAACATAGTCCAATAGCTTGTTCCGACGATGGCTCAGCGTTTGGCCGCGTGGGCGTTTCCAAAAGGCAGGTGAGTGGGCGGCGGTTGTGTGCCGCAGATGTCTTCGATCCGCCGCCCCCTGTGGCTCGCGGCAAGGGCGCACGTCGTCAACGACTGCTTCAAAGCTCTGCCTAAAAATGTTCTTCGGCTAGCCACCCGAAGGCCACCGACAAAATGGAGGGCAAGGCCCCTTACGCTTTCAAGACGGCCAAGATGGCCTCCAAGACGGTCTTCAAGACGCCAAGGTGGCCCTCGAGACGCCCCAAAGGGGCTTCAAGACGACCCCCAGGAGGCCAACATCGGTTATCATCACTCAAGTGTTGAAATGTTTTTTGCGTTCTCACCCTCTCTGGCTTTCGACGCTCACTGACGGCTCCGCAGGCCGCAAAAATCCCCCCAAGAGGCCCCCAAAGAGGCCTGCAAGACGGCCCAAAGCTTCTCCCTGTCGCACTCCCTGACGTGTCGAGAAGGCGGACCGGGCGTCTCGCCTGAGCATTCTTCAACATATATTAGCCTGATCCTCGCGGATGGAGGGCAGGGCGGGTCGTTTTCAAAATGTGGCTCTCGCCAGAGCGCCGCGCACAGTCGTCTCAAAAATGTGCAACACCTTGACGGATGGAAGACTTGCCGTTGTGAAAACATTGCTCTCGAATGCGCCGATGGCGCCGCTTACGTTCGTCTGACAAGTTTGCAACCGCTTCAGATGGAGGGCGGCACCTTGGAAAAATGTCTGTGGCTCTCGTAGCGTCGTGCACATTCGTCTTGAAAGTGTGCACCAGCTCCGAAGATGGAAAGCGATTCCTTTTCAAATTGTGGCTCTCGCCTCAGCGCCGCGCGCATTCGTCCCAGGAGTGCGCGACGGTTTTAAGGGTTCGCATGGTTGAAGTTCCAGGAACTGGGTTCTGGTACGATCTAGGATTGTCAGGACGCCGCAGTCACGTGGATTCGCGGTGTTGAAGTCCCAGGAATTGCTTTCAGGCGCGGTTTAGGACTCTCGGGACGCGACACTCACGTTGGTGCGCGGCGTCGGAATCTCTGAAATTGTTACTCGAGATACCTGAGGATTGTCAGACAGTGGTTTTCTGGTCTGCCATCTGCCGCAAGATACACAAATCACTGCGGGGACCTGTGAAGAGGAAACCTGGAGGGAGGGTACATGGCACTGGTCCTCCTCCTAGTCCTCGTCCTCCTTCTGTTCGCTCTCCGCCTGCTTCCTCCTCGTCTGCCCAGTTTCCCCCCCGAAGGACTCCACACAACGGCTGGGGGAACACGTAGTTTGAGCAGGAACCGACCGTCCCGGCATTCCAAAGTCCTACCACGAAGTGTTCTTAGAACCCAAGAGTGTTCTAAGAACAAAAACAATGTTCTTAGAACATAAGCCTTATGTGTTCAAACAAGACCGCCCCAGCCAGAAATGCTCTAACATTTCGTGGAAACCACAAAGGTTCTTAGAACATTGTTTGGTGGGCCTATGTAGGCGAGCCAGGACGCCTCGCCACTGCTTGAAAAGGCCAAGGGGCGGCGGTGACTCGCCGCAGGCGCCTCCGCTACAGGGGCGCGTAGCGGCATCCGGGCACCGAGCGGGCCACGCGCCGCACGGCAGCGGCCATCGCGCGCCCGAAGCGCCCGACCTCCGAGGCGGGGTCCTCGCCCAGCACGGGGGGCGATGCTCGGGCCGGGCGGTAGGGGGGGATAGCAAAGGGGGGGGGCTGAGAATCAGCTCACGTAGCTGATTCTCCCCGCGCCTCCCGGCCGGGAGGCGCCGGCGGGAGACGCCTCCCGGGGCGCCGGGAGGCGCCGGGAGGCGCCGGGAGGCGCCCATGTATCGAGGCATGGGAACTACTCAAATGGGCACGCAGACCGCTGTGGCTGCGCGCGGGCCTGGAGCGCGGTGAGAGCCCCGAAGCCAAATCCTGCTACAGGCATGTCGTGAAAAGTGCAAGTAAGCAAGGACCACCGTCCACACCCAACCAACCTCCAAGGTTCTCGAGGCATGGGCCCGGCGGCGGGGCCGAGACCAGCTGCATGCAGCATGCAGCAGATTTCGTCCCCCCCCTTTTCGGGGATGGACAGACCCCCCTTTAGTAAAACGTGGTTTCGCGAAAACGACCTGAGGCCCAAACCTGGCGGGCGCAAGCCTGGAAGATAGCGGCCACAGCGCCCTCTCGAGAACCGAAAACGGACAATTCACTGATCGACGTGTCCCTGTTGGGGGTCACGCCCACCCCCGACCCTTTCCCTGTCCCCCCCCCTCGTCCGGCCCGAGATGCCAGCGTCACCCGGCGCACGCCGAGGGTCGGAGGAGGGCCGGTCGAGACGGCGGCGGCGCTGTCCAGCAAGAGTGCGGGGCCGATGTGGCATCACGGCAGCCATTCGGCCCCTGACTTTCGTCCTGAGTGATGCATTTCGGGGTTCTCACGTGGGAAAAAACAGCACTTCACGAATCTGGGGCCCCTGGGGCCTCCGTGGGCCCTGGGGCCCAGAACTAGGGAAGTGATGGCTTTCGGGCCTCGGGAAGAGCGGCACGGACACAGGCTGTCAGCGCTCCGCGTGGACTTGTTGGATCGGCGCGGGGCCTCGTGGCCGCGCCTTCGGCGCCGCCCTCTGGCGCGCTCCGCGGGCCAGCGAAAGGTGTCCAGCGCCGATCAAAACAAGAATCCGCGGAAATCTGAAATGTGGTGTGTATGCAAGTGTCTCGTCCTCGCGACGAGGAGGAGGACGAGAAGGAGGACCCGAGTAAAGCCAAGACCCATCGACCGAATCTGCACACAACACCCTCCCGTCCCAGGGCCCCTCCTCATAGATCCTTTATATGCACTTCCACGGCGGGCGCCTCCTTGAATGACAAGCACTTGGTCGGTCCGCCAGTCAGACGATGGCGTCTGCTGTAGAGGATCCTCCCCGCTCCACTTGAACGACGCCCTGGGTAGCCCCATTTTCAGACCATCCGTCCCAGCTCTGATGGATGTCAGCAGCCTGGATGCAATCCCGCGGAAGTCCCACGCGAAATCCCGTCAAAGAGGCCCCAACAAAACCTCATGTTGAGAAAAAACGCAACAACCCGCTTCGGCAAAGGAGACGCCCTCCATCCGTGTCAACTTTTTTTCACAATGTGGGACGCCCGGTCGCAAAGGTCGAAGGTCACATGAATGTAGTTGGTGGAATGTGTATTCGAATGCCTGCGGGGCCACAGGGAAACCACAACACGGCGGGGGCATTCTCCAAGGAATGTGCCATGGAGGGCTACAGACCCCAGAGGATTCGTTCTCTGATGACGGCAGTGCTGATATCCATGGCCGGTCCACGACTCGAGTTCCATGGGCTTCCAGGCCCTGGATTCCGTATCTACGGGTTCTGTGTCCAATGTCCCCACCATCTTGACAAGAAATCGCCACCCACTCGCGCAGCCAGGGACGAGTTGGAAGCCGAGTATGCACGGAACCACGGCGAAACTCCTCTTCGAAAACGACCCGCACCAAATCTGGTCAAGTGTTGTATAAGAAGAAGGTGTGCGGACCCAGCAAAGCGCGAGCCCCATTGTGAAAACTGCTTGTAGTCCATGCGTCGACGCGAGATGAATTCGTCTGCCCATTGAGGCATCCTGCGGCGACGAGAACGATGATGAGGATGTGGATGATCTGGCTGCTGGTGGCGCCGGCGAGCATGAGCGTCTGGGGAATCACTGTAACGTCTGGGAGCGCCTGGGAGCGTCTTGGAGCACCTGTGGCAGCCCGGGGAGAGCTCGAGTCCAATCTCAGAATCGGCGAGGAGTTCCCCGAAACGCATCGATGTATAATGAAACGACGGTCGGTGTAGGAACTTGTGCTGCCGTGGGTGGCAAGGGGCTCTTCGGGGCCAGGGGGTGGGCGGATGTCGAAGATCAAACTATGCGCGTCGAGCACTGATTTGTACATGGGATGGTGAGGGCTGGGTCGGATTGATGTGCACTGGATTGCCTGTGTCGAATCGGATGGTAGCGGTTAGGTCGGAGGGATGTGCACCGATGATGATGGTGGGGTCGTACGGATGTACACAAAGTTTTATATGTGTTGTATGGGATGGTGAGGGTTGTGTCGGCTGGATATGAAGCGTCTGCGCATTCTGCGTAGCACGATACATGTTGGGCCGTATAAGTGTGCGCCAGATATCAGTTTTTCCATGTGATGGCGATGGTTGGGTCCTCTGTAAGTGAGCTGACTTGTATTACGCAGGCTGCACAGGATGGTGGGAGTTGGGTCGAATGGATGCGCACCGAAGTCGCAAGCGAAACGCCCAGCCCGGCCTACGGAGACGTCCGCTGGTGCGACGGGGAGGCGATATCCACAAGGAAGAGTAATGGAGGAGGAGCGGCGGAGGAGGATGTGGATGACGACGAGGAGGAGGAGGAGGACGACGGCGACGACCACGAGGAGGACGAAGAGGAGCTCCAAAGGCTTGTTCGTGAAATTTGTTCTCACTCGGCGCCCTGGCGCTGCTCGTCCTGCCTGAGCCTGCAGGGGGATTTGTCGTCGCCACGGCCGGATCCGCCTCGGAGAACGAGCCAGAATGGACCTGGGGAGTGTGCCATGGACTGATTCTGGACGTTGCTGTAAGGGGGGGGGCGATGGATGGAGGGGAGACACGTGCACCTTTCGTGCCCCTTTAGGGCACAAAAGGTGCACCTTCCCCCCCCGCTCCCCCTGCATTGCTACCCCCCCGCCCGTATCGCCCCCCCCCCCATTGCGCAACGACCGAAGGATGGATCCGGACAAAGGGCAGGGTACCGATTTCGAGCGGATTTGGGCCAGGCGTGAGAGCAGCCGTGGTTTCAATTGGTCCTCCTCCGAGAGAGCCTGCAACCTGGTTGCGATCTCCCGGACACGGAGCGCGTACTCGAGGACGAAGGATGCGGCAGTAGGCCTCAGCGGCCACGACAGCAGGTCAAACCGTATCAGATCGTTGGTGCCCAGCATCACGACCACCCCGCGCTCCGGTGCAGCCGCGGCCGCCCCCTCCAGCAGGTCCAGCCCCGGGCCGTCCAGCATGTCGCCGGAGGGCCGCATGTTCAGCCCGCAGTTCACGAACTCGCCCTGCCCGGGGTGCCGCTCGGCCAGCACCTCCAGCCAGTTGGCGGAGAGGGACCCCTGCGTCAGGCTGTCGCCGACGAAGACGGCGCAGACGCGCCGCGGCCGCCCCTGCCCCGCGCCCCCGAGGACGTCGGCCAGCTCGCAGGGCCGCCGGCGCAGCCTGGTCGCGGCGAGCACCCCGGCGCCGGACGCCACGAGGAGTGCCGTGGGCAGCGCGACGCGCAGCGGGCCCCACGGGTACTCCATGCCGGGGTCCAGCAGGCAGTCCAGGCCAGTCCAGAGCCCAGTGGTCCCGAGGACAATCGGCGGATCAAGGATGGGGCTCCGTCGGCTGGAGCCCGGAAGACACGAGGGGCCTCAGGTGGCGCGAATTCCACCCAGAACCTCTTCCTAGCCTTAGGGCCTGAAGCCTCAGTTTGGACGCCCAGAATGGGTTCAAAAGAACTGGGCACGATGCCCAGCAACAAATGCTGTTCAGAACCGGCAGCGGCCGCTGTTTGGCAGCCGGCCTTTTGTCCAAAAGGAGCAACGTCCGCGGCGACGCCGACAGGGAACCCTGTCAACAATGAACAGGAGCAGCCGTCGGTCTTCGTACCCATTCCTTCCGTACCGATCTCGATCGCACCGACTCAGGAACCCTTCCTATACTCAGAGGAACAAGTTGCATTAAAATAATTTCTCGGAGGTCCCCGCGGACCTTTTGGATCGGCGCTGGACCCACCTCCCTGGCGCACGGAGCGCTCCAGTGGCGGCGCCAGCCAGGGGCGCCGACCCCGCCGACCCGAGAAATCCGCGCGGAGCTCCGAAAGTTTCTCTTCACGTCTGTCATGACCTGTTCTCTGATTCCCGCCCTGAGGGGAACAGGGCCCCATGTGGCCCCATGTCGGCGACGCGGCTCGATGTGGGCCCCATGAGCCCACATCCAGCCGCGTCGCCGACGCATCGAGCCGCGCCCTCCGACCCCACCCGCTCCGACTCCGTCGGAGAGGACTGAAATGAAGGGGCCCCAGGACACACAAATGAATTCACACAAATCAAAATATTCCCCATATTTTCCAATATTTTCTGGGTTTTTGTCTTCCCCACCACTTCCCATATTTTCCCATATTTTCTGGGGAATCGACGATTAATTGTGTCTGTGTGTTTCTTTTCCTCCTGATGAAACCTTTGAGCCGCCGAGAGCAGCGGCAGGAGATTCCCCCACCACTCGCGCGCGCGCCCCTCGGACGCCGCCGCCCGGGCCCCGCCCCCCGCGCGCCGCCGCAGGCCCCGCGCCCCGCGCGGGGCCGCCCGCGCGGCCGCCCGCGCGCCGCCCGCGAGGCCGCCCCGGCGCGCCGCGGCCGCGGCGTCCATCGCCGCCAGCGCGGCCGGCAGCGGGCGCGCGGCCACGCCGCAGATGCCCCGCGCCCGCCGGGCGGCCAGGCCGCCGCCCCAGCAGGCGCCCGCCGGCGCGCCCGGCCGCGCGGCCCCGCGCGCGGACGCCACCATGGCCCCACTTCGGCCCCGCGGATGGCGCGCCGCCCGTGCCCCCTGATCGCCGAGTGGGGCAGGAGGGGCCATTCCCGGCCACCGCGAGCCTCGGCACGAGAGAACCGTTTCGGCCGTCGGGGACCCCTGCCACATGGCGGCTGGAAAAGGTATACCCCGACGTTCCACTGCAAGGGCAGAACCTTCCCAGCCTCCCTGGACAGGCGCCCCCGACGGCGGGAACGTTTGCTTCATACCTTTCCTCGCCCCCTAGAATAGAAGGGAGCAAACAATAACATAAACATAAAAACTCGGAGGTCCGCGCGGATTTCTCGGATCCGCGCTGGACCCCCCTCCTTGGCGCGCGGAGCGCGCCAGGGGCGGCGCCGGAGGCGCCGCCGGGGGGCCCCAGCGCGGATCCGAGAAATCCGCGCGGACCTCCGAGTTGTTATGTTGATGTCACTGTTTGTTCCCCTGGAATAAGCTCCAAGACCCAGATCTGAGGAACAACCCCGAAACCGGACCTCGGCGCCTTGGGACCGATCCCTGTGCCCCAGGCTTGGGCATCCGACCCCCTGCCCCCGAGGCCGGAGCCCCCTGGCCTGCGCGGAGCGCGCTAAGGCTGGCACCGGAGGCGCCGCCAGGCCACGCCGATGCAAGAAATCCGCGCGGACCTTCGAACACACGGGCGGACCTACGATGGAAAAGCACCCTTCAAGAACAGGAAGCCCTCCACCGGCCAGAATGAAGAACGTTCGAGGGCCCCCCTCCCCCAGGATGCACAAGAACATGCAACAAACACGAAAAACATGAGGGCACCCTCCCCGTGCCGACATCGATCTATACCTCGGTCCGACCGTAGATGTGTATGTGTGTGCGTGCGTGTGTGTATGGGTGTGTGTATGGGTATGTGTATGTGTATGTGTGTATGTGGATGTGCATGTGCATGTGCATGTGCATGTGCATGTGCATGTGTATGTGTATGTGTATGTGTATGTGTATGTGTATGTGTATGTGTATGTGTATGTGTATGTGTGTGCTTGTGTGTTTGTGTTTGTATGTGCGCAGCGTAGAAGCGGCCTCAAGCAGTCCATGCGGAACTACTGGCGACCGCCTGCGAAGCTAGTTTCAATCCACTTCCCCTCGTGGGGGCTATGCTTACCGCCAGAAGGTGAAGCAGAGCGAGGCCCCGATGCCTCGTAGAAGGCTGGCGGCCCTGTTAGCCCCAGCAGAAGCCTACGCGTAGGCTTTAATCCTCAACCATACTGCTGAGGCGTAACATACTACTGAGCTATAAAAAAACAGCCCAGTTCTGCTCGAAAGGTCATAGCACAGCAACTCCCGAGCTCTTTTTTAGGATGGAGCCCGTTGAACCCGTCGACCAAAACACGATTTCCCCGCGCGCACGCTCACGCTCGCCAGCGGCGCGCTGGTTCGGAGGCGGCAGAGGTTCCAGGCAAAGACTCCCAAGGCCCTTCGCGCCTCGACGGGCCTGCAAAACAGCCCACATGCTCTGCATATTGTTATGGGCCGGCGCTGTACGATATCGTGCCCACTAGCATCCGCAACGAAGCGCAAGCCTCCCACCTCCCAGCCCCCCGCATTAACGCGTTGGGCGGCCTCCTGCTGAGGGGGGGCCAGACCAAGAGCTGAACCGGAGGAGGAAAAAGAACGGAAGGAGGACACGTTGGGGAGGGGAGGTGCTGCGCTATTGGGCGTCGGCGGCCTTCCATCCTCGGCCTCCTGTGGACCGCTGCTGGCCGCTAATCGCTGTCTCGACCGCAGGCCTGCGCCATGCGCCGCAGTCGCCACAGGCGGCCTATCAGCCTGCTCCTCACGTTGCCTCACCCTCTGCGCCATGGGCTGCTTCACCGTCTGCTGTCCCAGCCGTGTTGCCGATGAAGCTCTCTTTACCTGTCTCTGTGGCCGGCTGCTCCTGTTCGCCCCCGTCGTCTCGAGGCCCTCCGGGCATGCTTGCCCCGGCCGCTGCTGCGACCGCGACTGCTTCAGCTCCCAATCCAATGCTCGCACGTCCTGCCGATTCAGGTCATGGGAGTTCTGCGATTGTCCTGCTTCCTGCAGGCCAAACAAATCAACCTCGTCGAAGTCGAGACTGTCGTCGTAGTCGTGGAATTTAGGCCCCAGGTCGTCTGGGGGCCCGCGCACGCAGCCTCATCCTGCCGCTGCAGAAGCGCCCCGGCAGAACCCCCCCTAGGGCGCTCAGGGGGGGGATCCCGCGATTCGTCTGAAAGCGTGTGCTGATCCATCCGCCGCATAGCTCGGCTGCGATCCAAGCTGGCGCTCCGAATCCGCGACGCCATCTTGCCGCGCCGAGTCCGCGACGGCAGAAGTCGGTCCAAGAGCCGCGATCGTTGGCCCCAGCTCGGCGTCGCGTTTTGCGCCTAAGCCGAAACTGGCCGGGCTTTTCAATTATTTGCGCGAGGGCGTCGCCCGTTGCTGCGGCGAGAGCCAGCTGCCTCGCTCGTGCCCTCGTCATGGACGCGGGCTTGCAAGGGGTCGCGCCCACCTTTCGCCTCGCGCGGCCCGTGAAGGCCCGCCGGTTGCAGTCCAGGCACAAGACCCCGAGCTTGGTTTTGTCCGCGCCGCTGCCCCACTTCACACGCTCGACGCACGCGTGGTCGATCGCCGCGAGCCGTGGCGCGGCCTTGGGCCCTGGCTGCGCGCGAGTGTCGGGTCGCGGCGGCTCGCAAGCTGCCGTCTGCTGGACTCGGCACGCGGCCCAGGCAATATACTCGGCCGTTTTGGTGGTCAGGTCCAACTTGCACTCCATGCGCCTCTCTAGCGACGCGCTCGGCTGCGCGCTGCCGACGGCTAGGGTGGCGAAGTAGTCCGCCCATGCATTGCTTAGCCAGCTGTCGAGCTCAAGTCCCATCTGCTCGGCCTCATCCGCCGTCATGTACGAGGGGGCCCAAACAAATCTCGGGGCCTCCTGCAAGAGGTTCCGCTGCTGCGCCGCGCGTCGCGCGGCGCGCCAGATGTCGGCGTGGGCGCCGCGGGCGCTTGCGCCCTCCTCGCTCCATCGGCACCCCTCCGCCGCCAACGATTCATGATCCGCGACCGCGCGGTCGACCTGCTCCCCTGCCGTCAGGCCTCTGGGGGCAGCGTAGCGTTCTGCCCGAGGCGCGGCATAGGCGCGCGCCCCGGGGCAACGCCAAACTGCGCCCGCGCCCGGGCACCCTTTTCGCTGAGCTGGACGACGGGCCAGCTGCAGTGCGTCATCCCGGGCACTCGATTTAACCTGGAGCCCCCATCGATGTGCGCGGCGCCCTCCCAAGGGCCAGAGCAGTCGCCCCATGTCCAACGCTGAGCCGCCGGCAACGGCAAGGCCTCCGAAATCGTCGGCGCCAGGGGAAGACCATGTGCCAATTCCAGAGCGCCTCAGTCTGCCCATGTTGCGCAAGATCTCCCTCGCCCTGGCCAACTGCTCAGGAATGGGCCCCTGCTCTGGGGGCTCGCCCAGGGCCAGCTGCTCGACGCCGTCGCAGTCGCGCCATCGATGCCCCGACGTCTCGCGAGCAGCGCCGCAGTAGGCACTCTCGGGACTGGCCGCCAGCCCTCGCCCAGAACGCCTGGCCCTGGGCCACGCGCTTCCACTCCATGCGCATATGACGCCTCTTTCTGCTCGGGGTCTTGGACGCCGCCCTTGCCCTC
The DNA here is from genome assembly GCA_963575745.1 of Prorocentrum cordatum. Classification (NCBI taxonomy): domain Eukaryota; class Dinophyceae; order Prorocentrales; family Prorocentraceae; genus Prorocentrum; species Prorocentrum cordatum. The sequence continues at coordinate 130,707 of CAUYUJ010019328.1, read as the reverse complement.
GATGGGGGCACGCGTGGCGCGGCGCCAACGCGCCTCGCCATTAGCCTCAAGGTGGTGCCGCTGAACCCCGTGCGCCCGCCATCGCCGCGCTCCCCGCCGAAGGAGCAGCTGAACCTGTTGGGGGCAAAATTGCAATAGCGATATACGGTCACCCTGGTCACCCCGCACGTCGCGAGCCAATGTCATGCCCTACTGGATACGACGCAGGGCAAGCCACGTGGCCGCAAATCGCCCACATGCGTTGCTCCACCGCAGATTCTCGAGTAGTCTAATGTTGATCGTCATCCAAATCCGCTGCAGGATAACCAGCTTAACGAGTTGGCCCCAGATCCACGTAGCATACTGGCCAACAATGTGGCACGCTCCGTGCACTGGGTCAAACTGAGGATTCTCTTGCATCATCAACGTCAGAGAGAGGCTCGCCGTGGCCTCACGCCAACCACGACGCCGGCCTGGGTGCGGATATCCTTGAGGGCGTCTTCCGAGATCCCGCTGGCTCGCCCACCCTGCAGGACCGACGGCGCGATGCCTGCGGCGACAAGCTTGGCGGCCTTCTTAACGACCGTGCGCTAAGCTGCCCGCGCGCCTCTTCTTGCATAACATGGTCTGCGCGCGTGTTCGTTCTTGCAATCGTAGCGGTCATCTGGCCGCCATCTCATGGCCCAATTTGCGCATCCACATCTTGCGCCCAATGTTCAGCTGCTCCGCCTGCCGCTCGACCCCGTGGCCCAGCCGGGCAGCAGTGGCGACATAATCCAACTTCTTAGTCTGGACGGGTAGCTTCAGCTGCTAGAGGCCGTTCAGCATCTGCCTGGCGGCCCGGCGCAGCGCGTCGTTCGGTGCCGGGGGCGAGCGCGGCGTTTGCAAGGGGATTTCGCCAGACAGCTGCCGCGGGCAGATCTGCTTGATGGGCATGCCGGCGCACGCCGTCGCCCTGTTCGCGAGCGCGCAGAGGACTGCCGTCGCATGAGCACATCCAGCCACCACGCCTTTGGTCGAGGCGCGCAGCTTGAAGATGCCGTCGAAGGCGCGGATGCACCTGGGGAGCAGGCGCGCGTCGACGAGCACCCATAGCAATCGGAGGGGGCACCCGACCTGCCGCGCCTCGAAAAGCAGGACCTCGAAGGAAACGACGTCGAAACATTTCCATATACCAATGAGGATCGCAATCCTACCCTTGCCTCTCGCACGTGCCATTTCCGAGAAAAAAAAAAAGATCGAACGCCGCGTCGACGGAGCTCCTGCCTGGCCCCACTCCCCAATCATGCCCGGAGAGGTTGGCTGTTAAACATTAGGCCGAAACCTGCTTCCGAGCACGCCCCCATGCTCTAAAGATGGCGTTCCGAAGTCCGAGGAATATCAAACCCCCATCAGGTTTTGGGGGCTGCACCAACATGCAAATCAATCGACTCGACGCCCACGCGTGCAGAAGCTCGCACGCCTGCAGGAGTCCGGCGAGCACGTGCAAGGTCTCATCCGACAGGCACATCAGAGCTCTCGGCGGCATCTTCGCGTGCCCTGTGGCCGTCCTCGCCGGGAGGGTCGCGATCGCCTCGCGCAGCTCGACGGCCCCCATCGGTGGCAGCGGCGGCCAACTCTCAGCATCGTCAGACAATTGAGCCGTCTTGTCCCCGTGGGTCTGCCACGTGGTCTGCCACGTCTATAGATCCCTGTCCGCCATCTTGTTGGGCTCCGCGGCGGATATGTACTGGCCCATCTCGACCAGCGGCTGCCCCTTAATGAGCCTGTGGGCCTGGCCCACTCCACCCATTATGGCCGACGCGGCCCGCCGCTTCCAAGGCCCATGGACGGCCGCCTCCTCCTTCACCAAGAGGCTCGTGCAAGCACCTTCGATCTTGCCGACCCTGTCACGCAGCTGGCCGTCGTGGATCAACTCGGCCCTTGGAGGAAGAACACCTGCATCCACTCGTCGAGACGGCCGAGGGTCCGCTTCTTGTGCTGCACCGTGCAGATGAAGTCCTCGAACTCCCTAAGCGCGTTAGCGATGCTACTGACTCGCTTGGTGCGCGCCTCATCTTGGCACGGCACTGGCTTCGCGAGCTGCTCAGTCAGGTAGCTGTGGACCGCCTCCACGTGCCTCGCCAAAAGCTGGGCTACAGCCCGCGTCGCCGACTTGGGGCCGAGCCTCGGTCGCCTGCGCGCGGGCGCCCATTCGACCTTGGCCGACTCAACCCGGGTGGCTACGTCATGGCACTGGTACCGCTCACGGTCTTGCCCTGCAATGTCGTAGCGGTCGCACACTTCCTCCTCGATGCCCCACTGAACTATGTCCCACGCCACGGTCCGCTCGTCGCGCGAGGCGAAGGGCGGGCAACCGAGTCCAGCGCCTCATCCCGTCGCCGAGGGTACCGGGCGCACCTGGGAGGCGGGGTTGGCTTCAAGGCCGCGGGCTGCAACACCATGCGCCGCCATTCGCTTTGCTGCAGGCTGCGCACGGGCAAATGCACTGGCCGATGCGGCCACGTGTCAGTTTCGACCTGCGCCCACGGCTGGCCCACTACTGGCCGCAGGCTCACCGGATGGATGAAGTGGTCAATGATGGAGCCTGGCTGACTCTGCACACAAGTTGGGGCTCCAGGGGCCGCACGCGCTGACTTCGTAAGTTCAAGCATGCGTTCATGGAACCACTCGTTGGCCCCCCCGTTAAACTGGCCCGCCGGTAACCATGTATGTCCATGGAGCTCCAACTTCTTAAGACATTGTCGCAGGAGCCTCCTCGGTGTAAAAATACGCTGAGATGCACATGGCGCCGCCCTTCAAGCCCCAATTCGTTTGGGCTGCGACGACGCGATGAGGATAAATCTCCCCATTCTCACAGCACGGGGCCTGTGTGGTATGGTAGTGACCCCATGGCGGCTCAACACCGCTTCCCCTACGCTGATGCCTGCGGCGGTGGCCTGAGCAGGGAGCCACATGCCATGCCAGCCCTCATCGCGAGCAGCAGCCTGGACGTCGCCAAGCTTATAGTTCAGAGCGGGGTGCTCCTGAACCATGACGATCTGGGCAGGTTCCTTCTCGAGCGTGAATGAGTACTTCTGCAACGGCCCGCAAGACGAGACGTTAATCGTGATGATCTCATGTAGGCGCCGTCATTGCGCCTAAGGTCATGTGTTTGCTTCCTGCGTTTGGCATCCCAATGGAAAACATGATGAGGCTCGCGCTTAACAGTAGCACGCATCTCCTCCACAGTGTCGGGCACCTGGCGGCCCACATCGGTGAAGTATCCTCGCAGCTGCTCCTCGCTCTGATCGCCGACATGAACGTAGAGCGACTCGTCTCGCTGGGCAGCGGGAGCTGCAGGGGCACTGGCTGCTGCTGTCGCAGCAGCCTGTCCTCTTCTTGGTGCTGCATGGCCAGCCTCCTGAGCCTGGGCCGCCCGCTGCGCCTCGGCTGCTTGCTCTGCTCGGTGTGTGGTGTTTGTGTGTTGTGTGTTGAGTGTTGTGCGTTCGCGCGTGCGTGTGCGTGTGCGTTTGCGTGTGCGAATGCATGTGCGTGTGCGTGCGCGTGTGCGTGTGAATGCGTGTGCGCGCGCGTGTGCCGTGTGCCGTGTGCGTGTGCGTGTGCGTGTGCGCGTGCACGTGCGCGTGCGGGTGCGGGTGCGTGTGCGTGCGTGCGTGTGCGGGTGTGTGTGTGTGTGTGTGCGTGCGCACGCGTGCGTGTGCGCGTGCGCGTGCGCGTGCGCCCGCGAGTGGGTGTGCGTGTGCGTGTGCGTGTGCGTGTGCGTATGTGCGTGCGCGTTTGTGTTTGTGTGTGTGTGCGTGCGTGCGTCTGTGCGTGTGTGTGCGCGCGTGTGCGCGCGTGTGCGCGGCGTGCGTGGTGCGTGTGCGTGCGTGCGTGCGTATGTGCGTGCGTGCGTGCGTGCGTGCGTGTGTGTGTATGTGCGTGCGTGTGTGTGTGTGCGTGTGTGTGTGTGTGTGTGTGAGTGCGTGCGTGTGTGCGCGCGTGTGCGTGTGCGTGCGTGCGCGTGTGCGTGTGCGTGTGCGTGTGCGTGTGCGTGTGCGCGTGCGCGTGTGCGTAAGCGTGCGCTCGTGCGTGCGTGCGTGCGTGCGCGCGCGTGCGTGCGTTCCGTGCCGCTCAAGCGCGTGCGCGTGCGTGCGTGCGTGCGTGCGTGCGTGCGTGCGTGCGCGCGCGTGTGCGTGCCTGCGTGTGTGCGTGCACGCGCGTGTGCGAGTGTGTGTGTGTGTGCGTGTGTGCGCGTGTGCGCGTGTGCGTGTGTGCGTGTGTGTGCGTGTGTGCGTGCGTGTGTGTGCGTGTGTGCGTGTGCGTGTGTGCGTGTGTGCGCGTGTGTGTGCGTGTGTGCGTGTGTGCGTGTGTGTGCGTGTGTGTGCGTGTGTGCGTGCGTGTGCGTGTGTGTGCGTGTGCGTGTGTGCGTGTGCGTGTGCGTGTGTGGTGTGCGTGTGCGTGTGTGCGTGTGTGCGTGTGTGCGTTGTGCGTGTGTGCGTGTGTGCGTGTGTGCGTGTTGCGTGTGTGCGTGTGTGCGTGTGTGCGTGTGCGTGTGTGCGTGTGTGTGCGATGTGTGCGTGTGCGTGTGTGCGTGTTTGCGTGTGTGCGTGTGTGCGTGTGTGCGTGTGTGCGTGCGTGCGTGCGTGCGTGTGTGCGTGTGTGCGCGTGTGTGTGTGTGTGTGTGCGTGTGTTGTGTGTGCGTGCGTGCGTGCGCGCGTGCGCGCGTGCGCGGGTGTGTGTGTGTGTGTGCGTGTGTGCGCGTGTGTGCGTGTGTGCGTGTGTGCGTGTGTGTGTGTGTGTGTCTGTCTGTTTGTTTGTTTGTTTGTTTGTTTGTTTGTTTGTTTGTGTGCGTGTGTGTATGCGTGCGTGCGTGCGTGCGTGCGTGCCTGTGTGCGTGTGTGTGTGTGTGCGTGTAGGTGTGTAGGTGTTTGTAGGTGTGCGTATGTGTGTAGGTGTGTGTGTGTGTTTGCTTGCGTGCGTGCGTGCGTGTGTACGTGTGTGTGTGTGTCTGTAAATATGTGTGCAATTGTTCCCCTTCACGGCACGAGCGGCCCCAAGAGCATTCCCGCGGACGGATGGGGTGCCAGCGGCCTGGGCGGGCTCAAGATGACATCCTCTCCATGTTCTCCCGCCTGCGCCTGCTCGGCTTCGGCTTCTGCCGCCGACTCTTCTTCGACATCGCTCAAGGGCCTCAAGCTCGAATCGCCGACCCCCTGGAGGACCTTGTTTCATTCTTCGCGAATGCGGCCGTTATCGGCCCTGGCCGCCCGCACCGGGCAGCGTCACGAACCGTGCTGACCTCCGAGCCGTCCCTGGCTATTCCTGAACGCATTCCCAGACTTGAGCAGGAAGCGGCCGTCCCGGCGTTCCGAGTGGGCCTACCACGAAATGCTCTTAGAACCCAGACATGCTCAAAGAACAGTAAGAGTGTTCTTGAAACATGGAGCCGATGCTTCAGATGAAGCAGCCCGAGCCCGAGATGCTCTGAGAACATGCCGCGCAGACCACGGGAGGCTCTTAGGACATGTCTTGGTGGGGGCCTCGTGTGGGCAAGCCGGGGCGCCGCGCCGCTGCTTGATCAGACGGCGCCCGCGACTCGCTCGAGAATGAGAAAACGCCTCCTCGTCGTCGCTTCGTCTCTCCCCCCTGCCTCGCTCGCCCCTGACCGCCGCCGTCGTCGCCGCCGTCGCCGTCGCCGTCGCCGTCGTTGTCGTTGTGGTTCGCGTGCGCCGCCTCAGCGTTCGACCGCGCAAGTGGAGCGTGTCCCACCACTCCCTGCCAGTGCAACTCAGTCGGGCACGGCAACTTTTTTTCTCTCGCGCTGCGGCGGACGTTGACTACCTACCAGACCACCCCAACCCAACCCGAAGACCCGAATTTCGGGTTGGGGGGGGGCAAGGGTTCCACACGTGTTTTTCCGATTTTCCTCGACCCCCCCCCACTGGAAATCGACGGTAAATTTGAGCCTTCGGGTTGGGTTGGGGTGGTCTGGTGGGTGGAGACGTCCCCCCCACCCCCGCGCCTCACAGCCCGAGGCGCGGCGTCCACGGGTCGTCCGCGAACGCCGCGCCGCCGCCCGCGGGCGAGCGCGGCCTGGCCGGAGCCGCCGCCCGACGACGACGGCGGCGCCCTCACGGGAGCAGCGCCCCTCTTGGGCGACACCCGCGGGCTCCCCCCTCTGGGGCGGCGCCCTCTTGGCGAGAGGGCGTCGTCCGAGGGGGGTGGGGCCTCAGAGCGCTGCTCGGGGCCTGTGCGCGGCGAGGCCCCCGAGAGGCGAGGAGCACACCGAGCGAAGCAGAGGGGGGCCCTGAGGTCCGGGCAAACGCCACGGCCCTGGCCATGCTGGCCCCCACCCAGTCATCACCCCCCGGTTGGCCGCCCCATCCATCCTCGCGGGAGCACTGCTCCCGCCAGCTCCTGGGAGGGCTTCGCAAGAAGCACTGAGAGCTGTGAAACCTGGAAGCGTGGCCAGTGAGCCGGATGAGCCCAAGTTAAGCACAATGCCAGCTCCACTAAGCCAGTTTAAGCGGGATTGAGCAAAACTAAACGGGATTGTGCGGGATTTTGATTACGCATGTACTAATGCCGATGCCGCATTCAACCTCCCAGGAGCTGCATCCTAAGCACTGCTCCTGCGAGGAGGAGGCCGTCGTCGTCGTCGCCGGGATCTGATCCAGATCCGCGACTCGATCTCTCCCGGGGTACATTCTGACCAAATTTCGAAGCGAATCCAGCCGTGGCGAGGAGGGCCTCCCAGGGCGACCCAGAAATGCGAAAACGAGGGAAGAGTAGCGGTTGGAGGCGACCATGGAGTCTAAATGGCATGCGCCCCGAGAGAATCGGTCACGACTCGGAGGTGAGAAAAAGTCCGCTCCGACTCGGTCCCCAGGACATCTTCTGGGGCCCACCTTGTAAGCATGCTCACCCAGATCCCTGCTTGACGGTCCTGGGGCCCGAAAGCGGCCCCTGAGGGCTGAAAAGAGCAACAAAAAGAAACACCTTCTCGAACCCAGACGCCTCGAGCCTCGCCACCCCGTCCTGCTCGCCGGAGGGTGCGTCGGGTCGGGCCGCCGCGGCACGGGGTCGGGGTCGACGAGGCGAGGCGGACGCGGCGGGATGCCCAGCAACGGCGCTGTGCAGGCGCTGGGCCGCACCAGATCTTCGGAAGGCCCGGTTCAAGTCGGGCTGGGTCGGCCGAAAGGAATATCGATGCGGATCGGTCGAATCGGAATGGGCCCCGTGATGTGGGCCGTTTGGGCGGTTTGGGAGGCTCTCTTGGGCCCTTCTGGGCTGTCAGAGGGCTCTGTTCAGGCGGCGGGAGGTCGCGCTGGTCCCATCGTGGACTGCCTGGGGGATGCTTTGATGCATCTTGGAGGCGGCCCGGGGGTCTGAGCTGGAGGTGTCCCGAGGAAATCTGCCAAGAAGGGGGGATGCGGGCAAATTCGCTCAAACTCTTCGAGCTCCTCCTCCTCCTCCTCCTCCTCCTCCTCCTCATCCTTCTCCTCGCCTGCGATCTCCTCCTCGTCCTCCTCCTCCTCCTCCTAGCCATCGTCCTTCTCCTCATTCTCGTCGTCCTCCTTCCCCTCCTCCTCCTCCTCCTCCTCCTCCTCCTCCTCCTCCTCCTCCTCCTCCTCCGCATCCTTGGTGATCATCAAAACTACCCATAATCCTTTGCGAGGGGACCTAAGCTAGGCATGAGGGATAGTGAGCCTGTGTTGCAGATGCGCCGGGCGAAGCTGCCCGCACGTCTAGGGATATCCCCCAAACCCGTGGGCCTGAGTTAGATCACGAGGTCACTGTGTTACTACGGCTAGGGGTTGTACTATGCTTACTCCAGATTTCGTAATAAAAGGGAGGGGGTCTGGACCCTCCAAGACAAGCCATTTCAGACCTCCCCCGTGGGAGAACCCTCCAAAACATTGTTCCCAGACCCCCCAGGCCCTCCAAGATAGCCTGGAAGAGACCCCCCCCGAAATGAGACCCCCTTCCCTTTATTACGAAATCTGGAGTAATGCCTCCTCGTCCATCCTCCGCCTCCCCAGTCGCGGGGCGGTGCAGGCGCGGCCGCCTGCCGGCTGGCGGCCGCGCCGCTGCGGGTGGGGGGGCCGCTGCTGTGGACCACGGGCCCGCGAGCCGCCTTGGGGGGGGGGCGCGGGAAGGCGGGAGGGGCGGGGGGCAGCGGCAGGGCAGGGAGGGAGGGGATGCGAGGGAGAGGAGATGCGAGGGGGGAAATGAAAATTGTAGGGTTCGCGATCACGCCCGTCACCGGCCCCGCCCCCCCGCCCTTCCCTCCCACCCCTCTGGTGCCGTCACAACTCGCGCTAACGCAGTCTGGGAAATGGCCGTTACTGGGCATTCCCAGACGGCGCCGGCACGAATCGTGACGTTACCGCCCCCCCGCCTCACGCCCTGTTACCGACAGGGAATGAAACATGCTCGCAAGGTGGAGGGTAGTGACAGGAAGGGCAGAGGAGGGAGGGGGCCAGCAGGCAGAGAATGGCAATGGCAGGAGGCAGGGGGGAGAGACAGAATCCACTACCGTGCCTGTGGCACGAAGTGGAGTGCCCCAAGGCTCATCCAGCACTGAGGGTAGACGCTGTGATGCTACTGCTGCGGCAGCTGCAGCGAGAATTGTATGTCCTTAAGGGCCCCGACCAATCGATTCCCAGGCCTTTCTGGGCTAGCTCCCGTGAGTTCTGCGATGTTTCCTGCGCCTCCTGTGAACGCTGTGCCCCCCCCAAGCGACCTCCCGAACCCTCCCATGACCCCAAGAGGGCCCCGAGTCGCCAAACGAATGTTCCAAGACGCCCAAGATGGCCGCAAGATGAACCAAAAGACCTCCCGAGAGGACCCCAAGAGGGGCCCAAGAGAGAGAGCACGAACCGAAAATCCGAGCCTTCAGCCCCAAGATGCCCCCAGAAGGCACCAAGAGGCGCCCGAGAGGCCCCTCGAGACCCCGGCCCCCAGAGGCCCGCAAACGGCACCCAAGAGATCTCTAAACTGCCTCCAAAGAGGCCCCCGAGAGGCCCCCCACGAGACCCCAACAAACATCCAATAGGCTTTTTACCCAGAACGCAGGCACGGTGGCGGTATGGGCCGAAGGCCATGAGATCCGCCGCCCCCTGTTGGCTTGCCACAGGGGTGCCCGGAGTGCTAGATCCTTTCGATTTTGGTGTCGGGCACTTTTCCCAAAGACCAAAGAATTCCCCCTAGGGCTTCGGCCGATCCCGCCCGGGTCCCGGAAAAGCCATGAAACCACCTCAACGACCGCAAAAAATTCTCCAAGACGGCTCAAGATGGCCTTCAAGATGGTCACGTTGGCCCAAGATGGCCTCCAAGATGGCCCAAGATGGCGTCCAAGTCGCCAAAGATGGTCCGAGATGGCTTCAAAGACGGCTCGAGAGAGTCCAAGATGCCTTCAAGTTCGTCCAAGAAGCCTCCAAGACGGCACCATCGTCCCAAGAGCGCCCAAGAGGCCTCCAAGATGGCGCCATGACAGCCCAAGAGGCCCCCAAGAGGGCCCCAAGAAGAGCCCAAGACGGCCCAAGATTGCCCCGAAGACGCCGAAGATGGCCTCCAAGACGGCCAAGATGGCCTCCAAGATGTCTCCAAGACGGCCAAGAAGGCCTCCACAACAGCGAAGATGGCCCCAAGATGCACCCAAGAAGGCCCCAGATGGCCTCAAGATGGCCTTAGACTGCAAAAGGCCAGCAAAAGGCCTCCGAGACGGCCCAAGAGCCCTCCAAGACGTCCTCCAGGAAACCCGAAAGCTCGGAAACCACCTGATCCGATAGCTCGCCCGACTCCGTGTTCCCCGAAAGCTTTCGAAAGCCGCTCGGGGAACGCGTGGCCCGATAGCTTGGCCAAGCTCAAACTTAGCTTTCGGCCACGCAGGCAGGGGGCGGCGGTGATTCGCCGTAGGCGTCTTCGATAAAGCATGCTCTCAAGCAAGGCTGGACCTTAATTACATGGTTTCGTTGTGCTCTACCTTGTGTGCTGTACCTCCCTCCCAAAACGAAAAACCAAACACAGCCGAAGTCGAGCAAAACAGTGTTTAGGTCCAGCCCTGCTCTCGAGGTGAGGGTAGGGGCGGGAAGGGCAGAGCAGGAAGGGGGCCCAGCAGGCAGAGAATGGCAGGAGGCAGGGGGGAAAGGCGGACGCCAGACAGCCGCTCGTTGGAGGGAGGACTCGGGTTAGGTCGGCTTGTGTGCTGTACCTCCCTCCCAAATCGAAAAACCAAACACAGCCGAAGCCGAGCAAAACGGTGTTTAGGTCCAGCCCTGCTCTCGAGGTGGGGGTAGGGGCGGGGAGGGCAGAGCAGGGAGGGGGCCCGGCAGGCAGAGAATGGGCAGGAGGCAGGGGGGGAGAGGCGGACGCCAGGCAGCCGCTCGTTGGAGGGAGGACTCTAGGGGGAAAACAAACCTACCTCGCTTTTGACCACCCTCGCTTCCAAGAGATACCAAACGATGCCAAATTGCAGCCTGTACTGGTCAGGCCGCTTGACGAGGAGGCGCGTGGTATGGCTTGGTTTTGCCTGGAAGCGAAAGCGGGGTAGGTAACTCACGCTCTGAGACTCGGGTTAGGTCGGGCATGTCTTCCAGGCGGATTCTGGGCGAGAGTTCGAACTGGCCAAAAAGGTATTCTAAAATAGTGAAACAATAGTCGAAACTCGTCCGCAGACTATTGTTGGACCATTTTTGAATGTCCCTCCTGTGGAGGGACATGCCCGACTTAATGATAGGGGGGATGGTCGCAGGAGGGGTGGGGGAACCGTCGAGCTGGAAACCGCGGGTGGGTTATCGGGCCACGGGCCACCGCTGGCGACCAATGGGCGATCGGGGGTCGATGCATCGTGGATGCCACTGTGGGGCCTGAACTGGTTGGGACCCCAGGAAGTCTGTCGGGAGGGGAAGTTAAGTCAAATCCGGTCAAAATCGGATCCCAGACGCCTCCCATGGGCTGTTCCCTTCGGGTATCGAGGAGCCGATCCCCGACTTGGGTGGTGGGAGGTTGGGGCAGAGATACCGTGGCCCGGTGAGGATGGGATGGCCGACCGAGGAGTGCAGCGGCCTGGGCGAGCTCGAGATCACCCGCTCCATGTCCTCCAGCCTGCGCCTGCTCGGCTTGAGCAGCACGGTCGAGCCCGCAGGCGCAGCGCGGGCCAGGTCGGCGCAGCACGCCAGCGGCTCCGCGCCGTGCTCGCCCCCCAGCTGCGCGACCGGCGACAACACCCGAGAGGACGAGCCCGGGCACCTCGCTGGGCTGGGCGCGAGGAGGAGGAGGAGGAGGAGGAGGAGGAGGAGGAGGAGGAAGAGGAGGAATGAGGAGGAGGGAGGAGGAGGAGGAGGGAGGAGGAGGAGGAGAGGAGGAGGAGGAGGAGGAGGAGGAGGAGGAGGAGGAGGAGGAGGAGGAGGAGGAGGAGGAGGAGGAGGAGGAGGAGGAGGAGGAGGAGGAGGAGGAGGGAGGAGGAGGAGGAGGAGGAGGAGGAGGAGGACGGGTCGCTTAAGCCCTTCGGAGAAACCCTCCACGGGCACCTCGCCGGGCTGTGCGCCCAGACCGGCGACACCGCCCGCGCCAGTGGGCTCGGCAGCGGCCGCGCCGCCAGCGCCCGCACAACAGGCGAGCCCTGCGGCGGCCCGGCCGCGCGCCGCGCGCACGCGAGCAGCAACGGCGACGCGGGCGCGGCGGGCGCTGCCGGCGACGCCCCGCGCGGCGCCGCCGCAGGCGGCGCCTGGAGCGGCAACGGCCGGCACCGCGCGAGCGGCGTCACCGCGCGGGCCGCGCGCACGGGCGGCGGGGTCGCCACGCGCACGGGCGGCGGGGTCGCCGCGCGCACGGGCGGCGGGGTCACCGCGCGCACGGGCGGCGGGGTCACCGCCCGCACCGCGGCGGCAGGCCCTGGGCGCACCACGACGCTCGGCCGGACGACGCGCTTCTGGAGGGACGCGCCCGCGCTCGCGGAGTCGGCGTAGCTGGTCGAGGGCGTGCTGGCGTCGGCGAGGCCGCCGGGCGCCTGCGCGGTGACCCTCGGCAACACGCCGTAGCTGCCGGACGGAGTCGCCACGCGCCGTGCCGCCGCGCCCGGGCCCAGCGGAGTCCCCGGGCCCGGGGCCGCAGGAGGAGCCGCCGGGCCGTCGCCGCACGCCATCGGCGCCGCCCCCGCGCCGGCGGCGGGTGCATCGGGCGGGCTGCCACCGGGCGCTGCAGCTGCTGCCGCCGCAGCCTCTGGACCCGGGCGCGGCTCGGCGGGCGCCGGCGAAAGCCTTCCCCGCCAGTCCGCCTCGTCCGCGCCCCGGCCGCTGGCGGCCGCGGCCGCGGGCGCGCAGGGGCTGCGCCCGCGGCGCAGGTTCTGGCAGACGGCGTTCAAGCCCAGGCCGAGGGCCTGCAGCTGGCGCGCCTGGAGGAGACAAGAAGACAGTCATCAACGTAGGCTTTCGGATGTCCGCGCCTTGGATAGGCGCTGGACCACCCACAGCGCGCCAGGGGCGGCGCCGGAGGCGCCGCCAGGGGGCCCCAGCGCAGGTCCAAGAAGTCCGCGCAAACCCTGACAGGGTATGTTCTTGTCCAGAGAGCTCGTGCTGTGTCGCCCCCGGCATTGGTTCATGACTCTGCGTCGATCGTTCAACCTTAAATGATCGCCGGCGTCTCGATCGCCAGATCCTTCCATATTGGCCGATTATGGGCCGCTGGAGGCGTTCAACCTTGAACGCCCACGCTGGGGTCGCCGCCAGTCGACACGACGCGAACCTGCCGTAGCTGTTTCTCCTTCGAGCGCCGTCTCCAGCCGGAGGGGCTCGCTCATCCTTTGGATGTCGAAGACGTACAGCTTGGGCCTCCCGCAAGACAGGGAGCGGACAAAGTCCGGGCTGGAAGTCAGCAGCCCGCTCCCGTCGAACACGGCCTGCTGGGTCTCGGGCACGCCGAAATAGTGCTCGATGTGGCGCCGCAGCGTTCCCGGGAAATCCGCGGATTTAGAAGAAGAAACAACGGCATAAACCAAAGCTTAGGTCGGGCATGTCCTCCTGCAGGCGGAGTTTGGAAGAACAAGATAGAAGACTCAAACCATCATCGAAAATATTCCACAGAGCATGGAAAATCGCCCCTTTCCTATTTTTCTGCTGTTCTTGAACGTTCCTCCTGTAGAGGGACATGCCCGAATTAAACACAAGCTTTCGACGGTCCGCACGGACGTCTTGGATCGACGCTGCGCTCCCTCGGCTCCACGCACCAAGAGGGGGGCCCAGCGCCGATCCAAGAAATCCCCGCGGACATCCGAAAGTGGTTGTTATACGACAGGTTCGCGTCGTGCCGACTTCGGCGCTGGTTTCTGATACCGCGGCGATTGCTCAACCTTGACCGAAGAGCCCTTGCCGAAACATCAGATCGTTCAACATCGATCAAATATGGGTCGCCTGCGGCGGGGTCGCTGCTGGTCGACACGACGCGAACCTACCGTACCGTTTTTGATTCCTCCAGGCTTGCACCACCGACTGCATCTTGTCCACGTCGAACCACTCGTGCAGGACCCCATCGACCTCCACCTGTAGGATGCGGCCACCGTCGCTGGCCGCCATGCTGACCCCGGCACGGCGAGCATGTCAGTGAGCTCCCAGACCTCCGCCACGTTTTCTGCCGGGTGGGCCCTACTAGATGCGATGCACAAAATGTTGTGCAACACGGGGCCCCACAACAAACCGGCCCTTTCTCCAGGGCAGGCTTTGCACCCTGATAGGTTGCGACATCCCCGCCCTACCCCCCGCCAACTATCGATTAGTGTGAATCGATCGGAGGCGGGGGCAGGGCGTCGGATATTTGCCGCGTGTTCGACGAAGTCCGAACCCTACCCCCGCCGCCCCATCGGGTTGCCTGAGTCGTGGATCGGCGAGGGCGGGGTCCGGATCTCGCCGCCGACACCCGAGCAGGTCTTCTGAGGGTCCCAGGGCCTGTCAAGGGCCCCCGGAAGCTGAAAACGAAAGCGAGCACTGCAAATTAGGGAAGGGAGCTCTGTACACCGATGCTTCTTCCGACACTGCGCTGGAATTTGTCCAAGTAAGCAGATCCTCTTGTATACGGGATCGTGGTGTATACATGTGTCGCGGTTCCCTCTGCAACGGAACAACAAATTCACACCACACCGCCCCGACGTCGCACCCCACCCTCAAAAAGTCCTGGGATTGAAGAACAGCCCGCCATTGGCCCGACAAATGTTTCAGTCCCCGACAAGTGTTTCACACGTTCCAGTTTCGGACACATGGTATACCTTCCAGTTTCCGACAAATGTCTCAGTTTCCGACACACGTTCCAGTTCCCGACACATGTTTCACACGTTCGAGATCAGGGATGTTCCTAGGGCCGATTCGCTGGCAGGCAGCCGCCCAGGACGGCCCGGGGAGCCGCGGCCCGCAGCCGAGCACCCCGCGGGGCCCAGAAGCCTCGGGGAGGCCGGTCGCCGTGGCTTTCTGCACGACGGGGACGAGGTCGTGGTTCGGCGGCGAGCGAGGGGGGGGGGGAGTGGGAAGGAAAGGGCCTTCTCGGAAGGCAGCGGGGCTTCTCAGAAGGACTCGCGCCTTCTGAGAGGTATTTGTTGGAGGCCTGGAAATGGGCACCAACACCAACGCAGGGGGTTTGCCTCCACAAGGGGAAGGTGATCTTAGATTTCGGTGTTGGTGGAAATATTTCGACCACCTTGGAAGCCGTAATATTACCACCATCACCGAAATCGGGATCTTCTTCCCTCGGTGGAGGCACATCGCCGATATTGGTGTTGGTGTCTACAGGGAGGGCGTAGAAAACTTCTCAGAGGCTGGGGGACTTCCGAAACTTCTGAGAAGGCCCGCCCCTTCTCGCTTCCCCCCCCCGCCTCGCCGCCAAGTGGCATAGGATCGGCTCCGGATGCGCTCCAGAGCTCCCGGAGCTCCTCCTCCTTCTCCTCCTCCTCCTCCTCCTCCTCCTCCTCCTCCTGCTCCTCCTCTTCCTCCTCCTCCTCCTCCTCCTCCTCCTCCTCCTCCTCCTCCTCCTCCTCCTCCTCCCCCTCCTCCTCCTCCTCCTCCTCCCCGAGCGTGGCCATTGTTTCACAGCCGGCCTCCTCGCCGGGTCTCGGGCCCCTAGTTGGGCCCTCACGGACCGATCCCGCCCGAAGAGCGGCGATGAAAAAGATGGGGTCCAGGGCTCCAGCGGTGGTTGCTTGCGGTGTTGCAGTTCTCGGGCACCTTGGGATCTGGGGGCAGGATCCGCCCCCGTGCCTTCCACGCGCAGTGGAGTGCCGCAAGGCTCTTGCGGCCAGCCCTGCGGCCCTGAGACGGGTAGCAGGAGTGTCAGGTTGTTCAGCGCCCGGACCCCCCGTTTCCCAGCCGCACGCGAAAACCGAAACAAAAATTGCTCTGCAACAAAACGCGCGTTTGTTGCCTCGAACCGGCCGTCTCCTGTTACCCCGTCTGCTGTTACCCCGTCTCCACTGCCCTGACGTAAGCTTGTTCGATACGTTCCGGGAATTCCCAAGCATCTAGCGGTCCTCGTTTCTTCAGCCCGTGTGGGACCTTTGGGAAGCGTGGAGATCCTGAAATCTTGGAAACGTAAGGAGAAACGTTATCATGGCATCCTGCTCCCCTGAGTTGTACGACCAGAATGATGTCATGGTCGCATTGGCTCTGGATGCGTTCCAGGAGCTCGGGGGTATCTAGCGGCCCTCCTCTCTGCTGCCCGTGTGGAACACTTGGAATTCTGGGAAATCCTGGAAGTGCAACCCGCTGAAAAATCTCGGAATTCTGGGACTTCTGGGAAATCCTGGAATTCTGGGAGATCCTGGGAGATCCTGGGATCTGGAAGTCTGGGACATCCTGCAATGCCGGGAGACCCTTCCTCTGGCACCTCTGGAGCAGGATCGATCTGCGATGGCTCCAGGGCCCGAGCCCGGGCCAACAAACGCCTCGCGCGGAACAGGCGCACCCGCCGGGTCTCAGGGGAGGCCCTGCCGCGGAGTGGCTCAGTTCGGCGGCGAGCGGGGGGGGAAGCGAGGAGGATAGGAGGCCTTCTCAGAAAGCTCGGAAGTCCCCCATAGGCTTGCGAGGAATTGTCCGAGTCTTCCCCGGAGACACAGCACACCTCTCAGAAGGCGCGAGGGCTTCTGAGAAGCCCCGCTGCCTTCTGAGAAGGCCTTCTCCTTCCCACTTCCCCCCCTCGCTCGCCGCCGAACCGCGACCTCGCCCCCGTCGTGCAGAAAGCCACGGCAACCGGCCTCCCTGAGGCTTCTGGGGCCCGCGAAGGCTCGGCTGCGGGCCGCGGCCCCCCCCCCCCGGGCCGTCATGGGCGGCTGCCTGCGAGCGAATCCCTGATCTCGAACGTGTGAAAGCGCCGATCTTTTTCTCAAAGCGCCAGAGGTCTGGGCCATGGGCGCCCTCGCTGTCTATCGGCGGGGGCCCGCGGCGCCGCCGGGCAGGGCCATGGCTCGCGCCGTAAACAGCCCTGCCCGCCCCCTCGGCGCGCGCCGCCGGCCGCCAGAGTCACGGGGGCGGCCCTTTGGAGAGGGTGGTGCTGCGGCGGGGGGGGGGGTCTCCTCCTCCTCCGCCTCCACCTCGTCCTCGTCCTCGTCCTCGACCTCCTCCTCCTTCTCCTCCTTCTCCTCCTCCTCGACCTCCTCCTCCTCCTCCTCCTCCTCCTCTCCTCCTCGTCCTCGTCCTCGTCCTCGACCTCCTCCTCCTCCTCCTCCTCCTCCTCCTCCTCCCCCTCCTCCTCCTCCTCCTCCTCCTCCTCCTCCTCCTCCCCCGCCCCGACCCGCGCGTCACCCGCCCGGCCCTCCTCCTTCTTATGCTCCAGACTGCGTCTTGCCCGGCATGGTCACGTCCTGAGGGATGACGCTCCTACCCTGGCGCCGATGACCTGCAAGCCCTGCGGGGTGTTGGCACACGGCGCGGGGCGACCGCTACCCCACGAAGGATAAGCACGTACAGATACCTCCACGGATAGCTCCACCTCCTCCTCCTCCTCCTCTTCCTCCTTCTCCCCCTCCTCCTCCTCCTCCTCCTCCTTTTTCACAACTATCATGTGGTGTTGGGTCCTCGTTTTGAAGAGACATCGCCCCGCGTCCCTCACTCCTCCTCCTCCCCCTCCTCCCTCGTCCTGGCATCATCATAAATCATCATGATTATCGTCATCGTAGTCATCACCACCGTCATCACCATCATCATCCTCATCACGACCGCCTGCATCACCACCATCGTCATTATCAGTGTCGTCATCATCACCATCATCACTCACACGTTTCGTGGCAAATAGGGAGCTCCACCGAAGACCCCAGTGCCACAAGCACACCCGTTTCGGCACACCCCTCACACGTTCCGTGGCCCCATACGGAGCTCCACCAAAGGCCCCAGTGCCACCGCCCGCATGCGGCACGCACACCAATTTCGGCACACCCCTCACACGTCTCGTGGCCCCACAGGGAGCTCTACCGAAGGCCCCAGTGCCCCCGCCAGCATGCGCCACGCACACCCATTTCGGCACCCCTCCCACGTTCCGTGGCCTCACAAGGAGCTTGACCGACGGCCCCAGTGCCACCGCCCGCATGCGTCACGCACACCCATCTCGGCACACCCCTCACACGTTTCGTGGCCCCACAGGGAGCTCCACCGAAGACCCCAGTGCCAACGCCCGCATGCGTCACGCATTCCCGTTTCGGCACATCCCTCACACGTTTCGTGGCCCCATAAGCTCCACCGAAAGCCCCAATGCCACCGCCCGCATGCGTCCCGCACACCCGTTTCGGCACACCCCTCACACGGTTCGTGGCCCAAGGGAGCAACACCGAAGGCCCCAATGCCACCGCCCGCATGCGTCACGCACACCCGTTTCGGCACACCCCTCACACGTTTCGTGACCCCATAGGTGCTCCAACGAAGGCGCCAATGCAACCGCCCGCATACGTCACGCACACCAATTTCGACACAAACACCTCACACGTTTCGTGGCCCCATACAGAGCTCCACCGAAGACCCCAGTGCCAACGCCCGCTTGCGTCACGCACACCCATTTCGGCACACCTCTCACACGTTTCGCGGCCCCATACAGAGCTCCACCAAAGACCCCAGTGCCACCGCCCGCATGCGTCACGCACACCCATCTCGGCACACCCCTCACACGTTTCGTGGCCCCATACGGAGCTCCACCAAAGACCCCAGTGCCACCGCCCGCATGCGCCACGCACACCCATCTCGGCACACCCCTCACGCGTTTCGTGGCCCCACAGGGAGCTCCACCGAAGGCCCCAGTGCCACCGCCCGCATGCGCCACGCACACCCATTTCGGCGCACCCCTCCCACGTTCCGTGGCCCCACAAGGAGCTTCACCGACGGCCCCAGTGCCAACGCCCGCATGCGTCCCGCACACCCATCTCGGCACACCCCTCACACGTTTCGTGGCCCCACATGGAGCTCCACCGAAGGCCCCAGTGCCACCGCCCGCCTGCGCCACGCACACAAATTTCGGCACACCCCTCACACGTCTCGTGGCCCCATACAGAGCTTAAACGAAGGCGCCAATGCCACCGCCCGCATGCCCGCACACTCATTTCGGCACACACACACACACACACACACACACCCCACACCAAAGGCCCCAGTGCCAACGCCCGCATGCGTCACGCACACCCATCTCGGCACACCCCTCACACGTTGCGTGGCCCCACAATGAGCCCCGCCGACGGCCCCAGTGCCTGCTTCCGCATGCGCCCACCGGACAAAGTTCGGCACACCCCTCACACGTTTCGTGGCCCCACAGGGAGCTCCTCCGAATGCGGCGAATAACCAACGACGGTGTGCTCACAACTGCATGTGGTTGGGTCCTTCTCCACGCTAGTTTCCCTCCTCCGCCTCCGCCTCCTCCTCCTCCTCGCCCTCGTATTCCTTCGCGCCTTTACCCTCCTTATCCTTCTCCTTCTCCTCCTCCCTCCTCCTGCTCCTCCTCCTCCTCCTCCTCCTTCTCCTCCTCCGCCTCCGCCGCCTCCTCCTCCTCCTCCTCCGCGTCCTCCTCCTCGGCCCTTGGGGTCGGGGGTGGGGGCCCCGCCCGGCGGCGCGGATGAGAGGGGGGGGGGGGGCGAGCGAGGAAGCGGGGGAGGAAGGGCCAAGCGAGGAAGCAGGGGCGAAGCGCTTGGGCGAGTGATGGGACGGAGGGCGGGGGACGAAGGATGGCGCGGGTGGTGGGCGTGTTTTCCACCACCACCACCATCAGTTGGAGGGGGGGTCCTCCTCCTCCTCCTCCTCCTCCTCCTCCCCTCCTCCTCCTCCTCCTCCTCCTCCTCCTCCTCCTCCTCCTCCCCCCCCTCCAACTTATGGTGGTGGTGGTGGAAAACAGGCTCATCAGCGGGGGAGGAGGAAAGGGGCCAGGACGGCGAGGGGGAGGACGGAGGCGGGATGGAGCGACGAGGGGGGGAGAGAGCAGCGTGAAGGGAGACGACAGAGGCACGGAGGAACGAGGAAGGAGGGGGAGGGGGCCTGTGCAAGTCCAGCGACCCCGAGTTGGCGGGAGGGTGCCGAGTTGGCGGCCTGGGCACGAAGGAACGGGAGGGTGCCGAGTTGGCGGGGCAGCCCACGGTCTCCTGAGGCACCACAGATAGTCAGCCGCTGGGCCGATCCAGAACACAGAAGTGCAGCCCAGACCACCCCAAAGGCCCCATCCAAACGACAGGGGGGCGGTGGGCGTCAGCCTGGAACAGAAAACACCGCAGAGGGGGTGATACTCCAGGATCCAGTCTGAAACCTGGCGCAAACTCACTTCCGAAACATCTCGCGAACACTGGACAGTCACAATTCACGCCAACGCCGACAAACGCGACGCCAAACCCGAGTCCTGGTAAACTCGAGTCTGACGCGTCCCCGATCGTCTAGCTACTTCCCGCGACAAGTTCCCTGTCGCCTCCTGTCTCCACTGGCTTCAGATCTGCATCGGCGCGCCTCCCCCTCCGTGTCTCTTTTTGAAGCCGGTAGAGGTCACAGACCTGCTGATGACACACACCAGCCAGCGCGCAGGCCAGGCCGTCCGCGCGCTTCAAACCTACAGCGCAACACTGCCCAACACGATATATAAAAACAAGCGACGACAATAAACGGCGGGAGCAGCATAACTCGGATACCACAATGGTGCACTGTAACCTACGGGCCTCCCGACGGGCCGGGCGAAGGGAGGGGTCGGTGGCCACATGTGAACCATACCCCCACCGCCCACGATTTCGAAGGGGGGGTGGGGGGGGGGTCACTTCGTTCGGGAGCAGCCGAGCGGAGTGAACCCCAGCCCCCCCTTAGAGATCGTTGGGGGTGGGGGTAGATTAGAAAGCAACCACTGGGAGGTCTCTGTCAGAAGGATTAAGGAGGATTAGACCCCATTGGGGCTCTTCCGCCAGAGAAGGCCTCGGATTGAGCGGGATTGCGCCAGACCAAGCGGGATGAAGCCGGATTAAGCTGGATTTCGGACCAGAGCAAAATCAGAATTTGACCTCCCAGGAGTTGTACCCGGAGTTAGGGTTCTCAAGTGGCAACCCGCGAATCGGCCAAAGGGGGAGCTCCGCCAATCGGCTCCCGCAGCTGCAGCCGGCGCCCCTGGCGCCTCCCGGCGCCAGGAGGCGCCAGTGCATCGAGGGAGGGCACCTCGTGGCGGCGGGTCCGACACCAGCTGAGCGACGAAAACACACTGGCCTTGCGCGAGTTGCCATGCAGCCAGACCTAGGACAGAAGAACACTGATCCTTCAATCGGGGAGACGTAGGACTCGTGTACGGGGGACTCGGGTTGGCATGACGGGGCCATCATGAAAAAGTCGAGGCCCAATCGAAAATTTGACGCGAGCTCCCTCTGAAAACATCCCACGAGAACAGGATCGTCGGCAAGCCCGAGCTCTGGCTTACCCGAGTCTTACGTTTCCCCGATGCGAGGCCATAACACCCTCCGATGGCCAAACCACCGCACACCACAAGATCACTCGAGGGTACTCCAGACTTCGTAATAAAAGGGGGGGGGTCTCAACCCTCCCAGACGAGCAGTTTTAGACCCCCCCCGTGGGAGAACCCTCCAAAACATCGTCCCCAGACCCCCCCAGGCCCTCCAAGATAGCCTGGAAGAGACCCCCCCCGAAATGAGACCCCCCTCCCTTTATCACGAAATCTGGAGTACCCGAAGAACGTAGAACATCCGACAAACCCGAAGAACATGAGCGTACCCCCGCCCCCGAGCCGACCTCGATCTGCTACCTCGGTCCGACCGCAGCGGCCTTACGCGGTGGCTCACGCGGGCCGCCAGCGCGGCACGCCACATTAGAAACGAAGGCGCTTAGTGACTACCTACCAAACCACCCCAACCCAACCCGAAGACCCGAATTTCGGGTTGGGGGGGGTACGGGTTTCATGTGTGTTTTCTCAACGTTCCCCGACCCCCCCCCCCAACTGGAAATGGAGGGCAAATTGGGGCCTTCGGGTTGGGTTGGGGTGGTTTGGTGGGCGGTGACTTACGCGCAACCTTACCAGGACGCTTGCGCGCCAATGTCGGTGAAGGCGACCCCGTGCTTCTGCGTCGCTCAGCTGCACGGGGGGGAAGGTACCAATGCCTGCACTCCCCGGACCTTTCCAGGGGTGCGCTCTGTTCAGAATATCGAAGCGAATCCAGCCGTCGCAACGAGGGAAAGGCAGCGGTATCGGCGTAATTATGTGGGTCCTCTGACCCCTTTCCCTACCCCACCCCTTTGTCCGGCCCGCTCCAAAAAGCAGTCACTGGCCGAGGCGCTGTGATAGAGGCGTCCCAGATGGGGTCCGAATCGATGGGGTCGGAGGACCGTGCCGCATTGTCGACGCAATCAGCGATGCATCGGCCACGTAGGCGATGCACCGACGTCGGCTCTGCACCGGTGACGTTAGCGTTAGGTCGGGCCTGTCCCCCTACAGGGGGATTTGGACGAAACATTTGAAAACTAGTCCGAGTCCAAACATATAGATTCCAGAAATGCCCCAAAATAGTAAAACAAATCGTCCCTGGACTAGTTTTTGACCATTTTAAAATATTCTTGGAGGCCTGGAAATGGGCACCAACATCAACACAGGGGGCTACCTCCACAGGGGGAAGATGATCCTAGGTCCCCTTGGAAGCCAGAACATGACCACCATCACCGAAAACGGGATCTTCTTCCTTCGGTGAAGGCACACCGCCGAGATTGGTGTCGGTGTCACCCTCCAGGCCTGCGGTAGTCCTCCTGTAGAGGGACAGGCCCGACTTGACGTTAGCGCGGAGAGAAAAAACTTGGCCCCACAGCGAGCCGCATCGCCAGTGCAGCGGCGATGCGGCGCGACCCGCCAATCGGCGGCGTGCCTATGCATCCGCGATGCGGGCAAGTGAAGAGGGGGCAGGCCTTCTTCAAAGGCAGCATGGTTCCTCAAAGCCCCGGGGCCTGGCAAGAATCGGCGAGCGCGCTCCACGAATCGCAAAGTAACTGCTGGCAAATGGCCTGGATCCCCAGCGGGGGCTCTGCGACAAACTACACCAAAACAGACACGTGTTTTCTGGGCGTTTGCGAGTAGGCACTAGGCGAGTAGGGGAACGTGCTCGGCGAGGGAGGAAAAAATAATAATAAAACAAACAAACAAAAACGCCTCTGTCTTCGCAGAAGGCACAAAGATCACTTCTCAGAGGGCCGGAGGTCTTCCAAGCCTTCTGAGAAAGCCCGCCCCCTCTGACTCCCACCCCCGGGGATCGCCGCCGATGCGACCACATCTGGGAGGTCTCGGTTCGAGCAGCGCTCGGCCCAAGCCGGAGCGCAACGCTCGGGTTTCCGGGCAGGAGAGCAGAAGGGCTGCGGCATCCGCGGGGAAGTGCGCGCAGCTCGCGCGCTTCGCGCCGACGCACATCCGCCCCACACCCTCGCGCGGATGGGCCGTGGCCCTCTGACAGGCTGCGGCCGCTGGCCATCCCCACACGCGGGCTGCATTGGCACTGCCAAAGCAGGAAAGCACCACGTAATGTCAGCTTGTGATTAACAACTCCGTGGGGGGGCGCGTAACACAAATATGTTCCTGCTCGTGCGAATCGCGGGGTCGCGCCCGCCAGATTGGAAAACAACGGGGCGGCGCAGGTGATTAGCGCTGACGCCCGGCCGCCAACGAGAGGCAAGGGGGGGAGGGTCGGGAGGCAAGGGCGAACCAGGGCGCCCGTTTTTCTGTCGAACCGATGCGGGCCTGCGCACAAGGCAGGCTGGACGAAAGTGGGGCGCAGCAAAGGGGGGATTTGCCAAACAGCTCACGTCGCCGATTTTCCAAGCGGCCATGCGTCGAGGACTGGCCCTTCGGCGGGGCAACCGAAACCAGCTGCGCGCAGCAGGCTTCGCACCCCCCCTCCTTCTTCCCCATCTTTTCGTCCGACCCGGGCCAGGCGGGTAGTCCTCCTCCCCCCTCTGTTGCCGTCGTCGCCGCCGTCCCCCCCCCTGCCTGCGCCCGTTTCCAGCGGCCGCACTCTTCGTCGCTCGGGCCTCCTCCTCCTCCTCCTCCTCCTCCTCCCCCTTCCCCTCCTCCTCCTCCTTCTCCTCCTCCTCCTCCTCCTCCTCCTCCTCCTCCTCCTCCTCCTCCTCCTCCCTCTCCTCCTCCGCTTCCTCGTCCTCCGCCTTCTCCTCCTCTTCCTCCCTGCCCCTCCTCCCTCCTCCTCCCCCCTGGCGCGAGTGATGTAAAAAAATATCGCGCCCCGCGGGGCCTATTCATGAGCCACGGGGTCTGGCCATTTGTTTATCACAAGCTGACATTGTATACCTACAGTCAAAGCGCTGTCCTCAGGAACCCAAGATCAGGAACGAGGCCCCTTGTCTCCATGAGCCGTTGAGAGCCTGAGGAACGCCTAGGACAAACTGCAAAACGACCAGGGAGCATCGAGCCCCTCCCCAACGAAAAGGCTCCCCTCTGAGCTCGTCATGGGCCCAGGGTCGGCACATTGTGGGTGACCCCAAAAAAAGGGTCCAACTGACGGGGGGTGGTGCCCTAGATTTTGGGGAATTGCTTGGCAAACGTACTGCGCCCGAGAAGTGTATTGCATCGTATTGCAGGTTATCTATTGCACGCGAAAATCCAGCAATAGATCTGCGCTCCGGAATGTATTGCGAGCCCCAAATGTGCTGGAACCCCACAAATCTGAAGGGGCCCAGGGACACACAAATAAATACACACAAATAAAAAGATTCCCCATATTTTCTCATATTTTCTGGGTTTCTGTTTTCCCCCCCACTTCCCATATTTTCCCATATTTTCTGGGAAATCGACGATTCATTGTGTCTGGGTGTTTTTCTCCCTCCTGAAAATCTGTTGCACAAGATCTACTGCACCACCCCGTTGTCGCTGGACCTCCTTTTGGGTCAACCCGACGTGTGCGCCCCCCTGGCTGGGACAGGGAGGCATGCGCGCACGGGTCCTCAGCCCAGGGGTCGACCCGGCCAGGATCGGTGTGGGTGTGAGTGTGGTTGATGTTGATGAAGGGGCCCTGGGACACACAAATAAATACACACAAATAAAAAGATTCCCATATTTTCCCAGATGTTCTGGGTTTTTGTCTTCCCCCCCACTTCCCATGTTTTCCAATATTTTCTTGGGAATCGACGATTCATTGTGTCTGTGTGATGTTTTCCCTTCCTGAGTGTAGTTGATGTTGAGTCGGGCGAAAAAGTTACACAAGGGGGATTCTGGGCGAAAAGTTACACAAGGACGCAAAAAATGCCCCCACAAAGTCACAAGACAATCCACAAATAACCCCAGGAAGCATTTAAGATTCCCCCCGGCGATATCGTAGCACCGCATTTTTTATTCGATATTCCGAAGGACCGAAATAACCGAACGATAGCTGTAGCACCCGGACACGATGATGATGATGATGATGATGATGATGATGATGATGATGATGATGATGATGATGATGATGATGATGATGATGATGATGATGATGATGATGATGATGATGCGGATATGGATGATGGTGCGGAAGGGTTATCGATTTGCTTCCTGGGGTTAGTCACCTGACTTTTTCCACTATTTTCGTGAACACTCCTCCTGTAGAGGGACGGGCCCGACTCATAGTTGGTGCCCTCCGACGGAAAGGGGCGGCGGCGAAGCGGGGGCGTGGCGCTTCGTGGGCCCCGGCAACGACAGCTGCCGTCCTCTACCAGTTCTGCTGTTAGGCCGTCTTCTTGCGGGCTCCGGCGCCGTGTTCGCACGGCTCCGTCGCCTCTTTTCAGGGGGAAGACAAACCTACCTCGCTTTTGACCACCGTCGCTTCCAAGAGATACCAAACGATGCCAAATTGCAGCCTGTACTCGTCAGGCCGCTTGACGAGGAGGCGCGTGGTATGGCTCGGTGTTGCCTGGAAGCGAAAGCGGGGTAGGTAATTCACGCTCTGATTTTTCAGGGGAACGTAAGACCTGGGTGAAGGGGACTCGGAAATCCCCGACGAGGTCGTCAAAAAAATGACGAGGCCGAGCCTGCATTTTGACGGGGCCTCCCGCTGCAGACATCCCACGAAACTCCTCCTCGTCAGAATCCGAAGCGCGGTCGTCAAAAACCGATGGCGAACCCGAGTCCTGGCAAACCCGGGTCTTACGCTCCCCCGATTGTTGTTGCCGGTTCCAGCTCCGGATCCAATTCCGGAGCCGGTGCTTGTCGTTCCCGGCTGCCATTTGTGTTACCGTTCCCATGTTCAAGAGACACTTTTTCGGAAACGGTGCAAAAACTGCCCTGCCGATTCCGGGGCCCACTGAGGCGTGGCAGGGGGAGTGGGCGCGAAGATGGAGGGGACGAGGAGGGGGGTGAAGAACACAAGTAGGCCAACCGGGCCCGAGCATCATGATGCACAGCCCATGCACATACTGCTTTGCCATCGTAGTGGCTCGAACATCTTGGCCTGGCACGACAGGTGATCAGAGCTGTCGGAAAGAACGACACAGGGGGATTGGAACAAAGGAAGTTTGGGACAACATGGGCGAACGTCGTACACAAGGTATCGGCAGCTGGCATCGGGAGGGGAACGACTGGCCGCGAGCAGTTCACGAGCTTGCTCAGAGAACCAGAGGCAAAAGGTGCGGGCTGGCCTGCAGCCGCGCTCGCTCCCAACAGCCAGGCCGAGCTGTCTCCCGACGAAGGATCTCGAGGCACACCTGCATGATTCCCCAGAACGTAAGCTAGCACCAACGCGCGCTTCTCCATCGAAGCCCTTCAAAAAAAGACGCGGGCGGTGTAATAAGAGGCGACTCAGGCTGCGAGCGATCGGCAGACCCGAACGGAGAAAAATCACAGTGGGCTCACGCACGTCCTGAGGATCATCGAGCCCCTCCTCCTCCTCCTCCTCCTCCTCCTCCTCCTCCTCCTCCTCCTCCTCCTCCTCCTTCCCCTCCCCCTCCTCCTCCTCCTCCTCCTCCTCCTCCTCCTCCTCCTCCTCCTCCTCCTCCTCCTCCCCCCTCCGAACCGTCAGGAGGTGCTGCCGCAAAGCGCCGTGGACAGCAGGCTCTGACAGACCGCATCTCGCAGCGTCATTGCGCCCTTCTTCACGCAGCGATTATTTTCGGACGAGTGCCCGCCGAGACAACGGCATCCACCTCTAGAGGTCGTCCTGCAGACTTCTCGCCGCCACGGCTGGGGATCCGCAGCAAAGAACAGGCCAGGATACTCCAGATTTCGTAATAAAAGGGAGGGGTCTCAACCCTCCCAGACAAGCCATTTCAGACCTCCCCCGTGGGAGAACCCTCCAAAACATCGTCCCCAGACCCCCCCAGGCCCTCCAAGACAGCCTGGAAGAGACCCCCCCCCGAAATGAGACCCCCCTCCCTTTATTACGAAATCTGGAGTAGACTCCGGGAGGGAGTCCAGCGGTTTGGGGCCAGGCGGGAGGCGAACACGCGCATCGGGATCCGTGGATCTGGCGCGTGGACGCCAGATCGACAGACCGGGGAAAGTAGCCCCCGAAACATGGCGCCAGTGCCGCTTGGCATGGAAACGCTTGGATCTTCTTAGTGTGGCATTCCTTCCCACACCATCCTGTGGTATTGGGTCCTAGTTTCGAGCAGACGGCGCCCCGGGTTCTCCTCCTTTCTCATTCCTCCTCCCCCACCTCCCTCCTCCAAACATCATCATCATCATCATCAAGATCGTCATCATCCTCATCATCATCAGCATCATCACCATCAGCAGCAGTATCATCACAAGCACCACCATCACAGTCATCATCTGCAGCAGCATCATCAT
This sequence comes from Prorocentrum cordatum, assembly GCA_963575745.1. Taxonomy (NCBI): domain Eukaryota; class Dinophyceae; order Prorocentrales; family Prorocentraceae; genus Prorocentrum; species Prorocentrum cordatum. The sequence goes on along the minus strand of CAUYUJ010019328.1, from coordinate 103,509 downwards.
TACACCCATAAGAAAGATCATCATAATCATCACCAGCACCAGCACCATCACCATCATCATCATCATCATCATCATCATCATCATCATCATCAGCATCATCATCGTCATCATCGTCATCATCATCATCATCAGCAGCAGCAGCAGCAGCAACAGCAGCATTGCTAAAATCCACCAGGCTGCAAGGCTGAAGATTGCAGCTCCCTGTTCCAGTTGCAGTTTCCAGCTTCCACTTTCCACTGTAGCAATCCTACTGTCTGCTTCCGTACTGTTAATTGTTGCCGCCCGCGCGAAGGGTGAGAGCCCCAAACGGGATGTTTTACCACGCCCTGAGAGGGACCTGAAAATACATCAGATTCGCGTCCCCGAGGCCATAACCCCTAGTAAGTTACACTATTCGCGTCCCCGGGGTCATACACCCTTGTAAATTACACAAGATTCGCGTCCACGAAGCCACGATCCTTTGTAAATTGCTCGATATTCGCTCCCCCGAGGCCAACCATTATTAAGTACACAATGTTGGCATTCCCGACGCCAAAAACTGTCGCAAATTACTTGCGATTCGCGTCCCCGAGGTCATAAACCTTTTCAAATTAGACAATGTGTACGTCCCCGACGCCAGAAAATCTGGTAAATTATACCAGATGTGCGCAACTGAATCCGCAAACCCTGGTAAATTACAATATCCGCGTCCCCGAGGCCATAAACCCATGTAAATTGCATAATATTTGCGTCCCCGAGGCCATAAACCATTGTAAATTACTCAATATGTGCGCCCCTGAGGCAATACACCCTGGTGAATTATACAAGATGTGCGCCCCCGAGGCCAATTCTTCAGGTTGGCCCTCGCGTGAAGTCCCGACATTGCTTCACGTCAGCGTCCAGACATCCCAACACAGCTCTGGCAAGTCCCATGTTGAGAGAAGGGGACCGGCGGCAGGGGGCGAAGCCCTTACGGATAAGTATTCCGATTAGTATTAGTACTATGAGTGCTATTGTCATCACCAGCATCATCGTCATCACCATCACCATCACCATCACAATTATCATCATCAGCACCATCATCATCAGCATCATCGACATCATCGTCATCGTCATAATCGTCAGCATAAGCATTCGCACCATCCTCATCATAATCATCATCATCAGCAGCAGCATCATCATCATCATCATCATCATCATCATCATCATCAACGTCATCACCATCATCATCACCATCATCATCATTATCAGCATCAGCATCATTATCATCATCATCATCGTCATCAGCATCAGCATCAGCATCAGCATCAGCATCAGCATCCTCATCATCATCATCATCATCATCATCATCATCATCATCATCATCATCATCATCATCATCATTGTCGTCACCATCATCGCCACCCATGTCGGCACACCTCTCCCACGTTTCGTGGCCCCATAGGGGGCTCAACCGAAGGTCCCAGTGGGTGATATTACATGCGTCCCCCCGTGCCCACGTCGGCACACTGCTCACACGTTTCGTGGCCCTATAGGAAGCTCGAACGAACGTCCCAGTGGGTGTGATTACCTGCGTCCCCCACACACACATTTCGGCACAACCCTCACACGGTTCGTGGCCCGATAGGGAGCTCCAGCGAAGGTCCCTGCGGGTGTGATGAAAGGCGGTCCCACCCCCCAACTCCACCCATTTCGGCACAACCCTCACACGTTTCGTGGGCCCAGAGGGAGCTCCATCGACGGCCCCAGTGAGTGCCATTACATGCGCCCCCCCCCCGCCCATTTCGGCGCACCCCTCGCACGTATCGTGGCCCCACAGGGAGCTCCGCTCAAACGAACGTCCCAGTGGGTGTGGTTACATGCGTCCCCCCCACACACATTTCGGCACACCCCTCACACGTGTCGTGGCCTCATTGGGAGCTCCACCGAAGGTCCCAGTGGGTGCGACTCGGATCCTGGTTTGAAGAGGCAGCGCCCCGCGTTCTCATCCGTTGTTCCTTTCCCCTTCCGCCCCCCCTCCTCCCTCCTCACATCAGCATCGCCATCATCAGCATCAGCATCATCATCATCATCATCATCATCAGCAGCAGCAGCAGCAGCAGCAGCAGCATCATCAGCAGCAACATCATCACCATCACCATCATAATCATCATCAGCAACAGCATCAGCATCATCAGCAGCATCATCAGCATCATCATTATCAGCATTAGCATCATCATCAGCAGCATCATCATCATCACCATCACCATCACTATCATCAACATCATGAGCATCATTATCAGCATTGCCATCATCATCCTTATCATCAACATCATCAGTCGTACCATCATCCTCATACACGTCCTGAAACTCAGCATCATCGTCAGCATCGTCATCACCATCATCATCATCAGCATCATCACCATCACAATCATCATCATCGTCATCATCAGCATCATCATCAGCACCATCAGCATTAGCATAAGTATCATCATCAGCATCACCAGCATCATAAAGCCCACGAGCATTACCAGTATCATCAGCATCATCATCATCGTCAGCATCAGCATCAGCATCATCGTCATCATCATGGCCATCCTCGTCATCAGCATCACCATCATCATCAACATCGCCATCGCCATCCCAGTATCATCATCAGCATCGTCATCAGCATCACCATCACCATCACCACCACCATCACTATCATCAGCATCATCATCATAATCGTCGTCATCATCATCATCATCATCATCATCATCAGCAGCACCATCATCACAATTATCGTCACCATCATCGCCACCCATGTTGGCACACCTCTCACACGTTTCGTGGCCCCATAAGGGAGCTCCACCGAAGGTCCCAGTGGGTGTGATTACATGCGTCCTCGCCACTCATTTCAGCCTACCCCTCACAGGCATCCTGGCCCCAGAGGGGGCTCCACCGAAGGTCCCAATGGGTGTGACTACATGCGTCCTCCCAACACTTTGGGGAACACCCTCACACGTTTCGGGACCCCAAAGGAAATTCCATGGAAGAACCCCAGTGGGTGTGATTACATTCGTCCCCCCACACATGCCGGCACACCCTTCACACGTTCCGTGGCCCATAGGGAGCTCCACCGAAGGTCCCAGTGGGTGTGATTACATGCGTCTCCCCCACCCATTTCGGGACGCCCCCATCACACGTTTCGTGGTCCCGTAGGGAGTTCCACTACCGAAGGTCCCAATGTGTATGATCATAGGCGTCCTTCCAACACATTTCGGCACACCCCTCACACGTTTCGTGTCCCCATAAGGAGTTCCATCGAAGGCCCCAGTGGGTGTGATTACATTCGTCCCCCCCACACACGTCGGCATACCCTTCACACGCTTCGTGGACCCCCCCTAGGGCACCCACCCAACCTATTGCGGCACACCCCACACCTTTTGTGGCCCCAGGGGAACTCCACCGAAGTTCCCAGTGGGTGTGATGACATGCGCCACCCCTCCACCGATGTCGGCACACCCCTCACACGTTTCGTGGCCCCGTAGGGAGCTCCACCGAAGGTGATTACATGCGTCCCCTCCACCCATTTCAGCACACCCCTCAAATTCGTGGCCCCATAGGGAGCTCCACAGAAGGTCCCAGTGGTGTGATTACATGCGTCCCCCGTCCACTTCGGCACACCCTTCACACGGTTCCATGGGAAGCTCCACCGAAGGTCCCCATTGTGATTACATGCGCCCCCCTCACTCATTTCGGCACACCCATCACGCGCTTCGTGGCCCCAAGGGCAGTTCCACCGAAGGTCCGAGTGGGTGAGATGACATGCGTCCCCCCCACCCATTTCAGCACACCCATCACACGTTTCGTGGTTCCAAAGGGAGCTCCGCCGAGGGTCCCAATGGGTGTGATTACATGCGTCTCCCACCCATTTCGGCTACCCCTCACGCGCATCCTGGCCCCATAGGGAGCTCCACCGAAGGTCCCAATGAGTGTGATTACATGCGTCCCCCCCACCTATTTCAGCACACCCCTCATACGCTTCGTGGCCCCATAGGGAACTACACCCAAGATCCGAACGGGTGATTTTACATGCGTCCCCCTGTCCATTTCGGCACACCCCTCACACGTTTCGTGGGCCCGTACGAGCCCCACGGAAGGTCCCAATGGGTGTGATTATATGCGTCCCCCCACCCATTGCGGCACACCCCTCTCACGTTTCGTGGCCCCATAGGGAGCTCCACCGAAGGCCCCAGTGGGTGTGATTACATGCGTCCCCCACACACACACACACATTTCGGTACACCCCTCAGTTTCGTGACCCCATAGGGCGCTCCACCGATGGCCCCAGTGGGTGTGATTGCATGGTTCCCTCCCGACCATTTCGGAATACCCCGCATACGTTTCGTGGACCCATTGGGAGCTCCGTCAAAAACCCTAGTTGTTGCGCCCGCATGCGTCCGCTCCACCCATTTCGGCACACCCCTGACACGCTTCGTGGCCCCACAAGGAGCTCCACCGAAGGAAGGCCCCGGTGGCGGTGTCCACATGCGTCCGCGCAACGCATGTCGGCACATGTCTCGCACGCTTCGCGGCCCCATAGGGAACCCCAACGACGGAAGGCCGCGAGGTCGGTGTCGGGGGCCTCCCGTGGAGTTCCGTAATGGGCGATGACGATGATGATAATGATGATGATGATGATGATGATGATGATGATGATGACGGTGATGATGATGATGATGATGATGATGATGATGATGATGCTGATGATGATGGTGATGATGATGATGACGATGATGGGAGAAGGGAGGGGGAGGGAGGAGGGGGCGGAGGAGGAGAAGAGGAAGAGGAGAACAGAAGAAAGGAAGGAACGCGGGGCGCTGTCTCTTGAGAACGAGGACCCAACACCACAGCATGGTTGTGAATCATTGCTCTGGCGTCTTTACCTACGTGTTTCGTCCCGGTTTCAGATCCGTTGGTTGCCTTGTTTAACATTGCCCTCTACGACGTGCTCAGTTCGTTTTCCTGGCGTGCAATCCTCAACCCTCGGGCTCTCTCAGTCCGACTGCTCGCCGATCTCGCAGCCACAAACTGGGGCGTCGGGCCCCCTCGGGCCCAGTGGCCGTCGGGCCCCTCGGGCCCCTCGGGCCATCGGGCCTCCGGGCCTGTTCCGGGCCGGAATTGGACCGGTGTTCGCGCGTTCTTTCCCCCAACCATCATGTGGTGCTGGGTCCTCGTCTTGAGGCGACAGCCCCCACTCGTTCTCCTCCTCCTCCTCCTCCTATCTATCGCTATCGCTATCGCTATCGCTATCGGCTCGATGTCCTGTCGGACGCAGCCGTCCGCGCGGCCCGAGCTACGCGCGCGCGCCCGAAGCGCATAGGGGGGACCACCCCCCGACACAGACCCCCGCCAGGAGGACAAAGGGAAAGCCGCCTAGGCTTCGAAAGGGGAGGGGCGGGGGCCGAAAAGGACCGAGAAAACGGGCCCAGGAGTTTCGGGGACGAGCGGCCAGAGGAAGGAAGAAAGAGGATGACTTGATGGAGGATAAGGGAGAGGCCGCACTCCTCTCGAAAACGAGGGCAGCGCCAGATCCGTTGTCCTGCGCCTCCTCCATGGATGCCACATCGATGGTCCTCCGGCACCTGCGAGCCCTGCTGGTTCATGCCAGCACCAGTGAGCCCTGCTGGAGACGTGGCATTCAGGGGAGGACGAGCACAAAGGTGGGGGTGGCAAGATGGAGCGGGAAGAGGGGGCTCATTAAAGGCCTGAGGAGGAGGGGAAACCACCCCCATGACGGCCTGCACGCAGGCGGCGGCCCAGGTGGGTCAGGCCTGAACCGTGTCCTCCCCCCCCTCGCCCTCGAGGGGGCGTCCAGGATGGGGCTGGCGGCCACCTTGAGCGCTACGGCCGTCTTGCCGTGGTGGGCGCCTGTCTCGACCATCATGGGCCATGTTACGGCCAGATCGGGTCGTCGGATCAGCAGGCTGCTGTCCGACCTCAAGCTGGGGCAGACTGCCCAGAATGGAGGTGACGAAATCGTCGAGGGGATTGCCGTATTCCTGGGAGAGGCCGCAGTAGATGGCGTAGAGGCTGCTGGTGGCGTCTACCATGGTCGGTCGTCTCGTAGCAAGATTCTCCGTAGCGTAGAACATCAGCTCAGTATTCCACATCACTGACGGACCTGCTGGGGCTGCGGATTGCGCTAGTAGTGCTGGTACTTCGGCAACGTGAGCAGCATGGAAGGTGTGGATGGCGAGGCGGGCATGGTGGTTCGCGATCAGTCGACGTTCGGCTGCCTCACCTCCAAGGTTTACTCTGCCCCAAGGGTCCGTGGTCGTTCTGGAAGATGCTGCCGTTCTGTCGTGCGGGTCGCCATCGACTTGGTCGATCCAAGTGCTGGGTGAGAGGTTGATCATCACTCCCGCGAAGTCGCCTTGTCGAATGTGCTGGTGGATCGAGTCGAGGGCGTCGTACTGGGATGGGTGATCGACAGAGTAGAGATCATCGAAGGTCAGAGTAACCCGTTCCATCACCATTCCATTGTAGCATAGTCGTTGGTCCGTAATGTCGAGCAGATCGTTCGGGTGTCTATCGGTGTTGGTGAGGTAAAGCAGAGATCTGTTTCTGGTCGGTGTACGAGGGTAGTAGGCTGGTGGTGGTGGTGTAAGCGCTGGTACAGTCGGGAAGAATGGCGGTGGTGAAGGTGATAGGTCAAGGGAGGGTAAGGGAGTGACGTCGGATGCATGGGCAGGGATAGGGTGGTATAGTTCGGGGCGGCCTCTGCGTTTGTTGTCGGCTATGCTGGCCGCGTAGGTCGCCTGATTGGTGGCCACGTCCTCCTCCGTGAGGGCAGGTCCTTGTAAATACCACAGGTGCCATGACCGTCGGCAGCGGGCGACCGTAGTTAGATGCTTCACTAGCTTGGCGAAGGAGTGGAAGTTCTGGCGGCATATTCTGCACGATGTACCCGATGCCCAGTTTCGCGGATGATCAGGTCGTCGGTGTTCACGTCCGATATGTATTGCCATGCCCTGCTTGGTCTTGGTAACGATTCCACACTCGTAGCAGATGAAGTTGCTGGCGCCGTTGTCGCGTGATGGCGTGGGGCCCGCACCAATGGGACCGTCGGGTCTGAGCACCTTGGTCAACTTGTCGGCGTGGGCGTGGTCTTTGGAGGCGCGGATGTAGTTTGTGACGGCCAGGTTGACGGAGTTGGTGAAGTGCTTCGGCGTGGTGCGAGCCCATGCAAAAACGTCGGAGTCGAGCTTGCTGGTCGTGGGCCAGCGCTGGTCGTCCAGGTATGTGCGCAGGAAGTCGAAGTCCTGGAAAAGCATGTATGTCCATGAGCCCTTTCTCCGTCGCTGGTTGTCAAGCAGTTGGAGGAGCTGCTGAGGAGCGTGTCGTAGAAGCCGTGGTAAGTATCGCAGCCGTCCAGCAGACTGGTGGTGGTCGAAGTCGGGGATGCCAGTGTAAGCTACTACTTCGGTGGCCGTGAAATGGTGAAGCTGCGAGTTAGCTTTGGGTAATCCAGCTGCCGTGCGATAGGGCTTCGAGTAGGCGTTGGAGATGCGCTGGTGGTCAGTCTGGGTCAGTGCTGGCCAGACGTGATGGTTGAAGGTCAATGAGGCAGTCGAGAGGGCGTGCACGTACTTGATCTTCGTTTTGCGGGGTAGGCGTCGACGTCGTAGGATTTGCCTCTCAAGAGCTCGTGCCGAAGCGTCGGTTCGTCGCATGCGATTCTGCACCTCGGGGCCCATGCTGCCGTTGGTGAGGATGGTGCCTAAGAGTCGGTGCTGGTCTGTGATCTGGACCGAGATCGACATGATGCTCAGCTGGATTGATGTAATGTTCTGCTGTGCAAGCCTACTGCGTGCGACGTTGGAGCCCGTCCCGTTAAAGGAGATGATGACCTTGGTCTTGTCTGGGTGTGGCTTGAGCCCGTAGGTAAAGGCTGTACGGCATAGACGTTCGGCTGAAGTTCTTGTAATGTCAATGATGTCGGAGTGGCGGGTGGTCGAGTTGAAGTCGGTGAGGTCGTCGACGAAGGACATGTTGGTCAGCTTGCCGCCGTGATGAGGAGCCGTAGAGAAGAGCGGGTTGTCGCAGGGGCGGATGTGGTGGCCGCTCTCGCCGTCTTCTGCCCCATCGGTGTCGTCGGCGATGGCCTGAAGCACTAGGGAGAAATGCATGTTGAAAGCCGCGTCGGAGTATGGCACCCCTGGCCTGGTACTGGTGCGAGGGATCACGTATGCGTCGGTGCCCTTAGCGGTCATCCAGTTGGCCGTGTGGTGGTCGGCAACGAGGGCGCAGAGGTGAGAGTCGTCGACGTGGGCGTTGAGATGTGCTGGACAGCGAAGACGTTGTCGTAGGGAGGGGAGGAGGCAGATGGGAATCTCGATGTTGTCGATGACGTCTTCGAGCTCGTCCTCCTGAGTCGGCAGCTGGAAAATGAACTCCCTGATTACCGAATGGAAGGCTTCTTTCAAGTCCAGGAAGAGGATGCTGCCCGTGCGAGCCTGCGTACGGCAGTCGTCCAAGAAGGTGTAGGCGGTGTGAGTGATGAAGTCAGTCGCCTTGTGAGGGACGGCGCCGCATTGTGTGTCCATCAGCAGGTCGGGTAAGATGTCGCGGAAGAGGCCTCTCAGGAACTTGCTGTTGATCTTGCCAATAGTGTTGTTCAGGAGGATGCCCCTGTAGGCTTTCTGCAGATGAAGCTGTCCTTGTCCTTTGGAGAAATGGGTGGAGAAACCGCCCTTCGCCGAAATGGGCTCCGTCGTCATCAGTTGCATCTTCATCATGATGGGGTGCAGAAGTCGGGCAATCTGGCGCGGCGCTGCTCGTGCCATGTCGTCGGTGTTCCCGTCGGGCCCGCCGCGTTTGCCTTTCTTGGCGGCTGCCAGGGCGGATGTCAGGTTGTGGATGGTCTGGACGTTGTCGATGTGGGGGATCGGCTTTGTGTGCGCAGTCTTGTTGTTGTAGTACGTGACGACGCCTTCGATGTCGGTGTTGATGCCGTTCTCGATGTTGCCGTAGTATCGAAGGGCGTGCTCCGCAATGGCTTGTGGCGTCGTGAGTGGAGCGCCGTCATCGTCTTGGCGTATTTTGGGAGTCGGAGTTCTCTTAGGTGTGCGGCCGCCGTATGTGAGTAAGGCCCTCACGTTTATCCATTCCTGCCGCGGGGCGTTCCCTGCGGCTGATAATATCATGTTGTCGGAGAAGCGCTCGAGGTGGGCGTCGCGGTCGTGGTCGAGGCGGTTTCTGAGAACGCGGTCGGTATCTTGGATGAAGCTCATGTATGAGTCGAAAAGATCAGTAGTGAAGGTGGTTGTGCAGTAGGTGCTGTCGTGGTGTGGAGCCGTGGTATGGTCGGGGTCCGCGTGGTTGATGAAGAGGATGGTCTTGATCATCAGCTGAGTATATCCAGGGATGTCCAGGAGGTGGATGACGTCGTCAGGGGACGCTGAAGCCGACTGGTTTGCGATGAGGTGCGCGGTGTATCGGATCCGTCTGCGTGATTTCTTGGAGCCAATGCCATTCCTTTTCACGATGCGGATCGTCTTGAGGAGGGTGCGTCGGAATCGAAGAAGCGCATAGGAGGCCTCGGTAATGTAGGGCTTGCGGGGAGCATGATGCTGCTTCTTGAAGCTGGCGTAGGCTGCGTCCTTTATCTGATCGACGATGCTCTTAGTATGGTCGTTGAGGTTGGTCTCCCAGGGGGGGTGTTGGATCTGCTGCAGGCGTCGTTGAAAGTCGTTCTTGGCTGTCTCGGAGTCGAGTTTAGCGATGTCGAGCTTGGGCGTGCCGTGCTGGTAGGCGGTCTCGACGGTGTAGGCGAGGTTAGCCTTGACAGGGAAGTGGTCGTTCTTGTGTGAGTTGTCGTCTACTGTGTCGATACCGTACATTACGGACGTGCAGGAGATGGAGTCGAAGAGCTCGTGGCCAACCACTATGTAGTCCAGTCTGTGCACGTCCTTGCCTGAGTCCCAAGTGCAGTGGTCCTGGCCTCCGCTTTTGAAGGTATTCGCGGCGATGAGAGAGTTACCTTGCAGGACCTTGTGAAAGCGTTCGCCGTTGTCGTCCTCCTTTTGCTTGAAGCCTTGATCGCCGATTGCCTGGCTGCATAAGCTGCCCGTTCGAGCGTTGGCGTCGATGAAGAAGATGTTGATATTGTGGTTAGAAGTTGCGCACTCGATCATCTCCCAGAAGATATCCTTCTCGTGTGGCGTGGCTCGTGAATGTGGTGCATGGGCGACGCAGACTGTATGTCGAAAGCCTGGGGCTTCGATCCTTACTACGAGATGCCGAGGGCTGTGCTCGATGACGGTGAACTGATCGGGGCGGAAGTAGAGGTCCTTGGCTCCTGCCTTTCCGTACGGCTTGCTGGTGAGTATGTGGAGCTCGCAGCCGAGGTTGTACTGATCGTGGCCCCCTGAGATGACGTGGTAGGCGTACGCGCTCGTGCTGGTGATGTCGTTGCCGCTGCGAACTCCCCAGGGCGTGCGGGCTTCCTGGATGCCGATCAGGTGGAGGTCCTCCATGTACAGGTTGAGCATAGTCTTTCTGAGCTTGTGGATCTTGTCTTTGCGTCGTCGAGCGCCGTGGCCAGGTTCGCGCCCTGACTGGATGTTGTAGGTGGCGATGTTGACATCTATCTCGGTCGAGGTCTTCGTGGACTTGACTGGTGTCGAAAGGTGAGCTGTCGTAGCCGTGGTATCGATGCGTTGGGCCTTGAGCATCCCAGGTGAAAAGGATGGGTAAGCGTCCTTGGTGTGGTTGTCGGCGTCAAGTAGGAATTCCCAGCTGCGCTGAGGGGACGCGTTGAGTATGTCAGCCCATTCAGGTTGTGGGTGCGGGTAGTCCTCGATGCGGGCGTAGTTGGCCGCGGCGTCGGCAACTTCGTTCCACGGGTTCGCCTCGTGGGCATGAACGTGACGCAGGTCGACATATTCCTTGACGTGCGAATACATGATCACCAGTAGCTGCACGAGGTGGGCGTCGCGGTTAGTAAAAGCCTCCATCCTGGCCAGTTGGATCGCTCCCAGCGAGTCGGAGTGGACCGAGATACTGTGGTTGATGTCCTTGTGGATGATGTAGGCGAGCGCCCAGATGAGCGCTGTGATCTCGCTGGATGTCGAGGTGGTCTCGTTGTCCGTGAGGTTTTGGATCTCTACGAGGGTGGAGTCGCGGTGCTTGCCGACTATTGCGCCTTGAAAAGAGAAACCTTCTTCGTCTTCTCCGACGAGTACAACCGACCATCCGTCATGACCATGTTGGCGTGGGTGTTTGGAGCCGTCGGTGTATAAATACAGGCGAGAATCTCGTGGAAGCTGTCGGTATGGAAATGTTCGCACCATGTAATCTGAAACCTCGTTGTGGCAACGGTCGGTAAAGTCGAAGGTAAGCCTGGGAGCCTGAAGTCGTCGAAGGTGCTGTAGTAAGGGCTCCTGTTCGTCGAAGTCGATGTGGCAGAGGATATTGTCGGTCTGCTGGTCGCGGGTGTGAACCTCGCGGGAGAAACGAACATGCCGTATTGCCTCGTGGCTCTCCGCATTCGGCAGGTCGGTCTGTCCGCGTGGGATCTGGGTAGCGTCAAGGGAGTCAAAAATGGGAGGTTGTGGCCGGCAGGAAGTTGATGTACATGGCCGGCTCAGTGAGTCACAAAATTGTCGGTCTCGATCGCCATCTTGGCCAAAATGGCTAGTGCGTCGATGCCTTGTTGGTGGCTCTGGTCGTTCTGGCCACAGACGGCCGCACCCAATGGAGATGTTATTTCTGAGGGGCTCTGAAATAACATGCCCCCCCCCCGTGTCGTACTCACAAAGCGATGCTTCCTCTCGAGGCGTAGGCGGTGGCGTCGTCATCGTCGGGAACGACCGTGACTGGGCTTCCGCTGGTGGAGGATGTGAGTCGACATGCTGCCGTCGAGGTTGGGTGGCGGTAGTTGGTCGGTCCGCTAGCGCATGTGGTTCTAGTGTGGGATCTGTGTGAGACAGCCTTCTCGCGCTCCCCAAGCGAGAGGTAGAGGCCGAGGGGATGGTCCACGGTCCACTACTAGGCTGTAGCATGTTGGGCGGTGTGTGGATTTCCCACATGTCGCCATGCTCGTAAAGATCTGGAGGTGCGCTCTCCCCCACGCGCATGCCGCTAGTGGCTGATGAGAAGGTAGGTGAAACTTGTGAAGTGTCGTATGGTGAATCGGAGCTCACCAGGGGCTCAAATAGTCGGCGCATGACGTCGTCGGCGTAACCACTGCAGGAGTCGGAAGTGCCGTCGTTGCGCTGGCAGTCTTCTGGTATGATGCTGGGCCGCTCCCCCTGGGCCAGTTGCCCCCCAGGGGGTGAGGGCCTCGTTAGTTGTTTGGTGAGTTGACCGCAGGGGCTTCCTCGTCGTAGAGGAAGGCTGGCACACGGTCTCCTGGGTCTGCGAAGCCGTCTCCGATGTCGCAAATACGGACTTTCTTGGGCTTGGCCGCTCGTCTAGATGATCCGTTTTTGCGGAGAGCGGTGCGGGGTGGAGGAGCAGAGGTGGCGCGGTCGGGCGTGGCGAGGTGGAAGCGGGGTGGTGGTTGGAGTGGCTGCATCGGTGCGGTAGGGGAGATGTCGGCTAGTGGAATGCGCACTGGGGTGGAAGGTGGTGGTGCGTCGTCGTCGGAAGTGATGTCAATGAGGAGAGTAGTGGATGGGTGGGTGTGCCGAGTTGAGTCTGTCCTTCTGGTGCGTGGTGGTGGCGCTGAGCTGGGTCGATCATTCTGCAGGTCGGGTGGGTGGAAGTCGATGGGCGTAGGCTGCTCGGGGGGGATTGGCGTATGCAAGGCGGGGGTAGGTAATGGCGTAGGGGCAGGGAAGGGATATGCGTCGCTCGCAACAGGGGTTGGGCTGCAAAGGTCGTCGTCGTCGGCTGGGATTGGAGTGTGCACGCTGGCGTCGTCGGCGTCGTGGCATGGGCGTCGCGCAGTAGGAGTGGCGGTTGGCGTCGCAGGTGTCGGTCGTGGTGGTGGTGTGCTGCTGCGCTGTCCGCTGCTGCTGGGCTGTCCACCGCTGTTGCTGCCGCCGTTTCTGAGGTAGAGTTGATAGCCCGAGGCCTCGGAGGTAGAAGGTGGGGTCAGCAGGTCGAGTGCCGCTTGAATCTGTTGGTCGACTTGTGCGTGTTCAGCGTCTGCTTGGGCTTGCAGTCGTGCGTCTTCCTCGTCTCGTTCTTGGAGTTGTGTGTCGAGCTCCCTGAGGATGTCCACGTCGATGCTGGTGCCGAACTCGTGGGCTTGCTGTAGTTCGCAGTGCAGTCGCTCGCGCTCCTGTCTGTGTTGCTGAAGGTGCTCCTGTAGTTGGAGTTGGTGCTGCTCCTGGAGTTCGTTCTCGAAGCGCTGCATGTCACGGGAGGTGCCTCGAAGCCTGTCGATCTCGCTGTTGTACTCGCTCTGGGCCGTCAAAGTGCGGTACTTCTGAGCCTGGACCTGTCCGAACTCCTCCAAGAGTAGCTCCTTGGCATCCTGAAGCTGGTTCTGTTCAAGCCTCGCGATGTTGCTGATGTCCTGCTGAGCCTGAGCTTTCTCGGAGAGAAGACGTTGCTGTTGTTCGTGGCAGCGTTGTTGATATTGTTGGACCATGATCTCGGCGTTCTCGTGTAGCTGGTGTCGGAAAGTCTCTTCCTCCTGCTTCCTCTGGGCGATGAAAGTGGCGAGGTGCGCTGACTCTTCCTCCTTGAGCTGGTCGCGCAGGTAGGCCTCCTTCTGCTGGTAGTGAGCCAGGTTCTCCGTGAGGGATTCGCGAGCCTCGTGTCGGAGCCGCTCCTCGCGCCGTCGGAAGACTTGGATCTCGTCGTAGTACGACTGTCTCTGCTGGAGTTGTGCTTGCTGAAACTGTTCCTGGCAGTGTTGTAGATGTTGCGAAAGCCCCTGAATCTGCTCGGTCTGCAGTTGACGCTGTGCTTCGTGTTGATCAGATTCGGCACGTTCATGATGGAGAAACGCCAGATGGTGTTGGTGTATCCCGTGGTTGCGCTGCTGCTCATCCACTCTCCTCGTCAGCACGTCAATGAGTTTCCGCAGGTCGCTGTCGTCGTTGGTAGTCGAAGCAGGCGCTGGCTCGGACGCAGGTTGACGAACTAGTGGTCGCTGTCGTCCCTCAGGGTGTGGTGTTTTGCCCCTGACACGGTGGCGCACGTCATCTTCACCGTCCCCGTCACAACTGTCTTCCGAAAGGTCAGCATGTTCTCGATGCTGTTTGGCCTCGGAGATGAGTGCCTTGAGGGATGCGATCTCGCGCTTGATCTCGTCGTGCTCCTTATAGAGGTCGTGAAGCTGGCTCTCGACGATCTGCTGTCTCTGGATCCGTGACTCCACTTGAGATCTATATTGAGCGATGCGAGCCGTCGGCGTGTCCAATAGATGTAGCATGGTCTTGACTATGGCCAGCTCCTCGATCAGGCGGGTTGGGTCAACTTGAGCTTGCCTGGCTCCGAGGACTTGGTCGGCAAGACGTGCCATCCTCGCCACCTTGGTCGCGTGCCAGACCCGACGTATGTCTGGCTCGTCGGGAGGAAGAGAAAAACTTTCATGTCCCTTGGCATCCGAAAGCAAAGCGGGCATTACCTTGTCAGTTACCTCCAACTGTCGTTTCGTCATCTTTTGCAGATGTCGGTGGTCGTTGGTGGTATCCTCGGGGGCCAGGCGGCGTCGTCTCGAGGGAGGCCGCTTCGTTCTCGCTGTGGTGCGGTCGTACTGATACTGCTGCTGATGCTGGGCGTAGTTGTGTTGCTGTCGGTCCTCGTCGTGGTAGGAGGTGTGGTGGTGCTGGTTGTGCTGGGGCTGGTACCGTGGCTGCTGCTGTCCATGCCCTCCGTGGTGTCGGCGGTGAGAGGAGCCAGATACTGGTGTGCTTGACCTCCATGGCCACGGCTTGGCACCCACTGGATGACCGTGAGACTTTGCGTTGGCTGCCATCGCGCTGGTCTCGAAGTCCTGCAGCACGTGCTGCTGGGAGCGCTGGTGCTGCTGCGCGGAGTGGTGGCCGCTGAGGAGGTCGGCCGCCTTCACGACACGAAGAAGAGCCCGTGCAGAGGCTCGGCGTTCTCTCTGCCGCCTGTGCCAGGCGGGCTCCTGAGGCGTCGGGCCCCTCCAGGGCGCGCCGAAGGCGCGCGGCAGCCGCCAGAGGCCAGGGCGCGGCAGCGGAGGCGGCGAATCGCCGATCCGCGGCGCGCTGAGCCCGACCTCGCGATCGGCCTGCGAGGCGGGATCGATCGGGCGGCAGGCGCCGATCGAACCCGACCGATCGATCGGATCGCAGGCCCAGATCGCCAGAGGTCAAATGGGCTTCCTCGCTCCTCCTCCTCCTCCTCCTCCTCCTCTCTCCTCCTCCTCTCTCCCTCCTCCCTTCTCCCATCATCATCATCATCATCATCATCATCATCATCATCATCATCATCATCATCATCATCATCACCGTCATCATCATCATCATCATCATCATCATCATCATCATCATCATCATCATCATCATCATCATCAACATCATCATCGCCGTCATCATCGCCATCCTCGTCATCATCGTCATCATCACCATACTCGTCATCATTATCGCCGTTATCGTCACCATCAAAGCCACTCATGTCGGCACACCCCCTACACGTTTCTTGGGACCACAAGGGAGCTCCACCAAACTCTAGCAGCGGTGCTTCGCATGCGTTTCCCTCACACAGTACAGCGCTTCGTGGCCCCATGAGGAGCCCCACCCAAGGCCCCAGTGCCGGTCCTCGCATGCGTCTCCCCCGCAGAGTGCAGCGCTGCGTGGCCCCATACAGAGCCGCATACAAACCTCCGCCGAAGGCCGAAGGCCCCAGTGGCGGTGTTCGCATGCGTCTCCCCAACCCAGCGCTGCGTGGCCCGATAGGGAGCTCCACGAAGGCCCCAGTAGCAGTGCTCGCATGCGTCTACCCCGCAAAAGTCAGCGCTTCGTGGCCCCATCTGGGGGCTCCGCCGAAGGCCCCAGTGGCAGTATTCAATATTCCCATGCGTCCCCCCCACCCAGTGCAGCGCTCGTGGCCCCTAAGGGAGCTCCACCGAAGGCCCCAGTGGCAGTGCTTGCATGCGTCTCCCCCGCCCAGTAAGTACAACGCATCGTGGCCCCATCGGGAGCTCCACCGAAGACGCTAGTGGCGGTATTCGGATGTGCTTCCCCTCACTCAACAAAGCCTTTTGTGGCCCCATAGGGAGCCCCACCGAAGGCGGCCCCAGTGCCGGTGTTCACATGTGTCATCCCCACCCAGTACAACGCTTTGACGCCCGATGGCGTTGCTTCGCATGCGTCTTCCCCATACAGCACACCGCTTCGTGGCCTCATAGGGAGCTAGGGGGCTCCACCGAAAACATCAGGGGCGATGCTCGCATGCGTCTCCCCCACCCAATACATTGCTTCGTGGCCGCATCGGGAGCTCCACCGAAGGCCCCAGTGGCAAAGTTCGCATGCGTGTACCCCGCTCAGTATGGCGTTTCGTGGCCCCATAGGGAGATCCACCGGATGCCCCAGTGGCGGCCCCGCCCCATGGCGGCACACCCCTCGCACGTTCTGCAGCCCTATAATGGGTTCCACCTCAAGCCCCAGTGGCAGCGCCCACATGGCAGCCCCGTCCCATATCGGCGAATATCGGCACACCCTTCGGTTGCTTCATGGCTCAATGAAAAGATCCCCCGAAGGCGATACCCGCAACGACGGTGATCACAACTGCATGGTTCGGTCCTTCGCGTTTCAAGCTCTGCGAGGGAGAGCGGCGGCAGAAACAAAAAATGTGAGTGAAGACACAGGGAAGACAAGGAACCGCCTTCGACTAGGAAACAACCCAAGCTGAAAAAAATATCCGGGCAAGGACCCAACCATCTGCAATTGTGAATGACAAAATGGAAAAGACTGTCCTCGGTGGAGCTCCCTATGGGGCCACGAACCGTGTGATGGGTGCGCCGAAATGGGGGTGGAACTGCATGCGAACTTTGCCTCTGGGGCCTTCGGTGGAGCTCCCCATGGGGCCACGAACTGTATGAGGGGTGCGCCGAAACGTGGGTCGAACTGCATGCGAACTTTGCCACTCGGGCCCTCGGTGGAACTCCCTATGGGGCCACGACCGTGCGAGGGGTGCGCCGAAATGGGGATGGAACTGCATGCGAACAATGCCACTGGAGCCTTCGGTGGAGCTCCCCATGGGGCCACGAACCGTGTGAGGGGTGCGCCGAAATGGGGGCGGAACTGCATGCGAACTTTGCCACTGGGGCCTTCGGTGGATCTCCCTATGGGGCCACGAACCGTGTGAGGGGTGTGCCGAAATTGGGTGGAAGTGCATGCGAACTTTGCCATTGGGGCTTTCGGTGGAGCTCCATATGGGGCCACGAACTGTGTGAAGGGTGCGCCGGAATGAGAAAGGAACTGCACGCGAACTTTGCCATTGAGGCCTGCAGCAGAGCTACCTAAGGGGCCACGAACGTGTGAGGGGTGCGCCGAAATGGGGGTAGAATTGCATGCGAACTTTGCCACTGGGGCCGTCGGTGAATCTCCCTATGGGGCCACGAACCGTGTGAGGGGTGTGCCGAAATTGGGTGGAACCGCATGCGAACTTTGCCACTCGGGCCCTCGGTGGAGCTCCCTATGGGGCCATGAACTGTGTGAGGGGCGCGCCGAAATGGGGGCGGAACTGCATGCGAACTTTGCCACTGGGGCCTTCGGTGGATTTCCCCATGGGGCCACGAACTGTGTGAGGGGTGCGCCGGAATGGGATGGAACTGCATGCGAACATTGCCACTGGAGCCTTCGGTGGAGCTCCCCATGGGGCCACGAACCGTGTGAGGGGTGCGCCGAAATGGGGGCGGAACTGCATGCGAACTTTGCCACTCGGGCCCTCGGTGGAGCTCCCTATGGGGCCACGACCGTGTGAGGGGTGCGCCGAAATGGGGTGGAACTGCATGCGAACTTTGCCGCTGGGGCCCTCGGTGGAGCTCCCTATGGGGCCATGAACCGTGTGAGAGGTGAGCCAAAATGGGGGTGGAACTGCATTCGAACTTTGCCATTGAGGCCTGCAGCAGAGCTACCTATGGGGCCACGAACCGTGTGAGGGGCGCCGAAATGGAGGCGGAACTGCATGCGAACTTTGCCACTGGGGCCTTCGGTGGATCTCCCTATGGGGCCACGAACCGTGAGAGGGGTGGGCCAAAATGGGGGTGGAACCGCATGCGAACTTTGCCACTGGGGCCTTCGGTGGAGCTCCCTACGGGGCCACGAACCGTGTGAGGGGTGGGCCACAATGTGAAGTGGGGAGAAGAGGGAGGAGGGGGAGGAAAGCGGGAAGGAGGAACGCGGGGACCGTCTCTTCAAAACGAGGACCCAACACCACAGGATGGTTGGGAACCAGGATGCGCAGCGACGAGCCCAAAAACGTTGAACAAGCGGATCTCAAAATGCTAAACAGCAATCGCGACGTTTAGCGGGAACTTTTGAAACAAAGAAAATCGCCAAGGGCGCTGCAGAGCCAAAACGGAAACGGAACGCGTCAACAGTCCAGGTGCTGTATATATGCGCTCCCCTTCGAGAGAGAGAGCCGCCGCTGCCTCGACGTGGCCCTCCCCCGAGACGTGCTCCGCGCCTAAAACCTCTCCATCTGTGCGTGCGCTTGGCCAGGGGGAGGCGACGCGCCCTCCGAGTTCCCGGAGAGGACCGGCGGCCTACCTGGTCTTCTTGGCGGCGGCGGGGGTCTCCTGGATGTCCTGCAGGCACAGGGGGCACACCTGCGGGGTTGACCCAGCAGGGGTCCAGCGACGAAAAGGGGTGGTGCAATAGATCTTGGTGCAAGAAGTTTGTGGGGTTGCAATACACTTGGGGCGTGCAAGACATTCCGGGGCGCCAGTGTATTGCTGGACTGCCGCGTGCAATACGCTCCCTGCAATACAATACAATACCATCCTCTGGCGCAATACACTTGCGATGCAATTGCCCCAAATCTATTGCACCACCCCCTTTCAGCTGAACCCCTTTAGGGTCACACGGAACCTTGTTTCGCTTCAGCCACTTGTCTATAACAGAGGAACAGCAGGCAGCATGACCATTCACTTCCGACCGTCTGCGCGGAGTCCTTGGATCGGCGCTGGGCCCCTCTGGTGGCGCCTCTGGCGCTGGGAGGGGGGTCCAGCGCAGATCCAAGACATCCGCGCGGCCTGCAAAAGCTTGAGGGGTGTCCAGCGCAGATCCAAGACATCTGCGCGGACGTCCGGAAGTTCGTAGTCATGCAGTTTGGGGTTCCTCTGGATACAACCTGTGTGGAAGTGGTGCTTGCAGGGGAGCTGGCGCAGCTCGTCGCCTGCCTCGAAGCCCGCCGGGGCCCTCGTGGGCCAACGGGGCGTCAGACCGTGCCTCCCCCCCCCCACGACCTTGAAGCACTGGGCGCCTCACTTGCTATCGCATTCCACTGCCTGCTCGGCTCACGACCATCGGATGGCTTCCGGCTCAGCCTAAACTGTCCCGGTGGATGTGGCAGAACTTTCAAAGGACCGCTGAGCCACCTAGACGGCCCGGGGAGGCCCCAGAGACGGCCTTCGAAGGCGCCAGACGGCGTTCGAAAAATGTCCCCACGATGCCTCCGAGAGGCTCCCGGGCCTTCCCTAATTCACAGGCGGCAGGCCCGCACCCTGACGACCCTGGCGCTGGTTCCTGACACCGCGGGGATCGCTCCGTCTTGAACGATCGGCGGCCTCTCGATCGCCGCACCGTTCCACGGCGGTTGGAGGCGGCCGGGGGGGTCTGACTTGGCGAGGACCCCGGGAAGTCGGCCAGGAGGGGAGGGATGATGCCAAATCCGTCGAAGATCGGTCACCGGACCCCTCCTGAGTCCCATCTGGTGTAGTCCCTCACCCCGAGCCGTCTCTGACCGTCCCTGAGGGCGGCCCGAAATCGGCCCCGGAGACGCCGTACGCTGCACACTCCGGGCGTGTCCCCCGCGAGGCGGTGTGCATCGCTGAGGCACACGGCACAGCTCGTCTCCTGGCAGCCCCGGCACGCCGGTGCGCCGTACTGCACGAGCGGCATCCTGTCGATGATGTCCTGCGTAGCCCCTCGCGGCTTAGGCTGGGGCTGCACGCCCTGGCGCGGCGGGAAGGAGTGGTAGAAGACGGCGGGAAGCTGGCAGCCACACTCCCTCCAGCTCCTCCGCCTCTCCCTCCTCCTCATCCTCCTCCTCCTCCTCCTCCTCCTCCTCCTCCTCCTCCTCCTCCTCCTCCTCCTCCTTAGGGCGACGAAATCGATGCATGCCTATACAACCAACCTTCGGGTGAGATGGAGGTTCGGAGGGGGAGTGAACCAACGTCTTACTCAACCGATCTCACTGTCGGTCCCACTACCGATCTCACAAAATCGACGTCGTTCGATCCTCCTCACTATCGAGCTCACAATCGGTCTCACAATCGATATCACTATCGATCTCATTATAGATCGCACTATCAATTTTACTATCGGTCCTCTATGGATCGAACACACTATCGAACACACTATCGATATCACTATCGAGATCACTAACGATCTCACGATCGATCACACGATCTGTCTCACTATGTATCGCAAAACCATGACCGATCACGCTTTCGACCTAACTATCAATCCCGTTATCGATATCAGTATCGATATTACTATCGGTATGACAATTCATCTCACAATCGCTCTCACAACCAAGCGCACTATGGATCTCACTATCGATCCAACTATCGAACTCACTGTCGATATCTCGATCGACCTGACGGGACACCACGGGCCACCACGGGCCAGAACGGGACACCACGGGACACCACGGGACACCACGAGACACCACGGGGGTACCATCGGGACACCATCGGGACACCACCGCTGGCCAACAGGGGGGGAGGGGCGGTCTTTGGGCCCGGCGGCGCCCTAGCCACAGGAGGGTTCTTTCCTCTCGAGCGCCCACGCAGCTTCGCTTGGCCCGCACGCACGACACGAACACAAAACCTTTACCGAAACCGATTTCCCGGGGGGGGGGGGGGGGGGGACTCCCCTCACCTCCGATCCACTGCTCCATGGCCAGTCATGGCTTGGCCAGAAGGGCGCGTACACAGCTCCTGGGCTCACGAAGGGCCCGGCCAGGGGGGCAGCTCCCCCTCCTGCTCCTCCTCCTCCTCCTGCTGCTCCTGGACCGAGCTCCTCCTCCTCCTCCTCCTCCTCCTCCTCCTCCTCCTCCTCCTCCTCCTCCTTTTCTCCGTCGTCCTCCACTGTCCTTGTCTATCCTTCCCTTAGCAGGCAGTTTCTGTGAGGTCTTCGTAGAAACAATTAAAGGCTGTTCACCCCGATTGAGGGGCCAGTACGGCCGGATCAACTGAGATGGAGCCTGGGATTAAAACAGACGCACCGGGGTTCAACAAACGGACTTATGCGGGACTGTGCCCGATTTAGCCGGTTCTCAGCAACTGGAAGACCAACGCTGATGCAGAATTAAACCCGTCTGCATCCTGTCTGCCCCCCGCCCTCCTCCCTCCCGGGCTCCTCATCCTCCTCTGCGCCTTCCTCCTTGCCGTCTCGCCCTCTTCGCCCACCTCCTCCGCCGCCCCCAGGAGCGCCCAGACTCGAATCGACAGGTCGGATCGGCGATAAAAATGAATCCCATCGGCGGTCATCGGCAGCCAAGTCGCGAGAAGTCGACTCGGAGGATATCGGCAGGCTAACAAGGCCTCCACTCAAAAATCGAAATCCGAATCGGGATCCGAAACCGAATCGAATCGGAGTCGGAACCGATCGAAGCAGAATCGCATCGAGTCGGAGTCGAAAGGAGCCCTGCGCCCCCTGCAAACCTGCACCAGCACCACCCAGAAACCTGACCCGGCAGCCGTCTCCCGGGCCACAGACGTTGCTCGCTGCGAGAGCCCCGTGGCGCGGGCCCGGAAGGCCACCAGCCTCGGGCCCGGGGCGAGCCGGGCCAAGCTTCGTGACAGGAGGTGCGTGGGAAAAAGAAGCAACAGCACAAGCCGTACACCATGCGAAATGCTTAAGAAATCATGGGTTAAGAAATTCATAGTCTCAGAAATTGAATAAAACCCAGAACTTCTATCAAAATCTTAGGATTCACATTGAAAAGTTAAGAATAATCGAAACTCTGGACGAAAACTTAGGTTTTCTTAAGCATCGCCTAGGGTGTACGCGAGGAGTCGGAGGTCCACGCGGGTGTCTCAGATCGGCCCTGGGCACCCATACCTGGCGCGCGGAGCGCGCCAGGTGCGGCGCTGGAGGCGCCGCCAGGTGGGGCCAGCGCCGATCCACGAAATCCGAGCGGACCTCCGAAAGCGCATGTCTATGCAGGTGTGTCTTCTTCTTCTTCGAGCGTGGCTGCCAGCTTCCAGGATAATCAGCGTCATCAACAACCTCGCGATCGCAGTGAAAATAACTGCCAAGGACAGCCTGTAAAGTCCCGGGCACGGCTTGCAGTAGGTGGAGTTCAGGAGCCAGACAACCCCTAGGATGAACCAGCCGTAGGTGATGACGGACACCATCTTGCTGGCCCGCCAGGCCAACGAGTGCGTGAGCTGCCTAACGCAAGCTTGGACGTCGCCGTTGCGTCCCTGAACACGGCAGAGCCTCAGGAAGAAAACCAGCTTGACGGGCGCGTGCACCGCCTGCAGTACGCAGTGGACTAGCACCCAGTACCGCAGTGGTCGGTTGCACAGCTCACAGGGGGCCCAGTACGTGAAGAGGAATACGCTGCAAGGGACGGCTGAAGGACAAAACTTTCTTGCGAACACCTTGGCGTCAATGACCGGCCGCAGACCAGCTCCCTTTCTCCTCCTCCGCCTCCTCCTCCCCCTCCTCCTCCCCCTCCTCCTCCTCCTCCGCCTCCTCCTCCCTCCTCCTCCTCCTCCTCCTCCTCCTCCTCCTCTCCTCCTCCTCCTCCTCCTCCTCCTCCTCCTCCTCCTCCTCCCTCCTCCTCCTCCTCCTCCTCCTCCTCCTCCTGCTCCTCCTCCCCCTCCTCCGCATCTGCATCCTCCTCCTCCGCCGCCTCCTCCTCCTTCTCCTCCTCTTCCTCCTCCCCATCCTCCGCATCTGCTCCTCCTCCTCCTCCTCCTCCTCCTCCTCCTCCTCCTCCTCCTCCTCCTCTGCCGCCCCCGCCTCCCCCGCCGCCTCCTCCTCCTCTGGAGCTGTCGGGCCCCCATGAGGCCCGAAATGGCCCCCACGAACGGATACAATCCCGCTTCGAGCGACCCTCTCGAGACCCAGACATTCTCCGCCGCGACTGTTGAACAGCGTGGCTCACCAGAGGTCTGGGACCCTTCCCCAGGGTCGGCTTCGCATCCCTAGTCGTCTATTGACGGTCCAGGCCTGGCGAGGGCCCCTGGATGCCGAACAGCACAAAACCCGTCGTGATTTTCTATTACGAGGGGGTGTCAGGGGCACTGTCCAGAAGTATTGCCCTTCAGCGGGATCAGGATCACGAGACCAGAGACGCTCCCGAAGAGCATCACTATCTTGATGAACCACGCCGCCTCCTCCGGGTACTGCTGCGTCACATCCACCAGCGGGTCGGCGCCCTCCTGGGCGTCCTCGGCGCTCTCGAAAAGGCCCTGCAGCCTCATGCGGATTCTCTGTAGGGCGAGGCGCCCCTGGTCCGCCATGCCTCGGCGGCAGGAGCCAGCAACGGGGGGCACGGCGACACCAGTCCACGACTGTGTGTTAGGACGCAGCTCTTGGGAGGTCTTCGCAGGAACGGCTCCAGGCTAAGCAAGCCCGATCAACGGGCCATCGAGTCAGATAAGGCCGTATTCAGCGGATGAGTGAGCCGAAATAGGCTGGATTAGTCGGGCGGCTCTCGACCACGGGATCTACGACGCTGAGTTTAACATCCCGAGAGTGGCATCCTAACTTGTGGGAGCTTCGACGGGTCAAACAAATTATGGCCAACCGCGGGGACCTACGACGGGGGAGGCGCCCATCTTCGATTACGGGCTTGGCGTCCGACTTGGTACCCCAGGGGTGTATTGGAGGCCTGGAAACGGGCACCAACACCAACACAGGGGGTTGCCTCCAGGGGGAAGATGATCCTAGATTCCGGTGTTGGTGGTAATATTTCGGTCGCCTTGGAAGCCAGAATGTTACCACCATCACCGAGATCGGGATCTTCTTCCCTCGGTGGAGGCACAACGCCGATATTGGTGTTGGTGTCAACCTCTAGGCCTGCGAGTGTATCCCTATAGCTTTTCCTTTGTTTTGAGCGGCTGGCTTTTGTGCGGGGGGCGGCCCAAGGGATTCGGGGCGAGACATCGCCTGCGAGCCAGAAACACCAAATCTTTCTTTCCTCCCTGGAAAGGCCGCCCAAACACGCACGGCACCGGCGATGCATGGGAGACGTCGGCGATGCATCGGCGACGCTGGCGTGGCGACCATCGGACTCCACGTCGCGCTGCACCGCCGATGCATCGGAGATGCGGAGCGGTGTGCCGATCCCATTCTGCTCGCACTCAGTCGCGCTCGTGCCCTGCGCCCAATCGCGCGGGCGAAAGAAGGCACTGCCCCAGCCTGATCTCACCGCTCTGCGGGGGAGGCGGCACGCTGGCGGTCACCAATGTGCATCGTCCGTGACAAGAACAGGGGGGCAGAAGAACCCCGACCAATTGCAGACGTCGACGGTTTACCAAAGGGCTTTTACTAAAGGGCTTCGACCGTGCTTTTACTAAAGGGCTTTTACAAGAGGGCTTTTACGAAAGGGCTTTTACTGAAGGGCTTTTACTCAAGGCCTTGTACTAAAGGGCTTCACCCGTGCTTCTACTGAAGGGCTTTCACTAAAGGGCTTTTTACTAAAAGGCTTTTACTAAAGGGATTCGACCGTCGGGGGGCAGGAGAACCACCCTCACGAGGAGAGGCACCCCGGCGGACGAGGCCCGTGCTAGTAAAGGCACCCCAGGGAGGAATCGAGCAGGGCAGGGCTGTTGGGTAAACGCCCATGGTAAAGGGGGTCGGGGATGTTTAGCAGACGTCATCTTGTTGGGGTCGGGGTGGTGCTCCCCCTCTCGAGGAGAAGGGGGGGGGAAGAGGACCGATTCTTGTGCGGGCTGGGCCCTCATTGTTTGGGGCGGCCTGGGTCCACGGGTCCACTTTGGGGGCCAATCTGCTTCGACCCCCATTTTGGGGTGGGGGCGGCCTGGACCAGCATCGATGGATCAATCTCCATACCATCCAAATCGGGTAAACGTTTCGCCCGCTGGCCGACCGACCTCCCCAGGTGGCGACGCCTTTTTGGTCGGTCTCCGCGGCCCCTAATTATCCCCATCTACAGACGGTGGGCTGGTAGCACTCGGGAACCCTAGCCCGCTGGGGACGGTGATAGGTACTCATGGTGCTGAGCAGCGGGAGGAGGCGACAGCGAATCGGCTGCACGCAGCCAGCCTTTACGGCGACCCCCCATCGCCGCCGAGGGCACCGAGAGAAATTGCGTGGTCGGCGCCGCCACAAATGGCTGCGTGCAGCAGCGTTCGGCTGCCATCCCCCACAGGATTTGGAGATGGGGAACAAACACATGCAGATACAGCTACTCGGAGTGCCTTCCAGCCAGAAGCAGACAAGCCCTTGAGGGCGTAGGTGGCTTGGGGTGCTTGCTCTTCCAACCATGTTCTTCTCCTTCGGGGAGGGGTTTACCACTGCTTTTTTATATACACCTCCTCCCCCACCTGACTGGGGGCGAACACGGAACCATGACCCCCCCCCACACCATCCCTACCAATACGAGGCGCAAGATGCGGCAAAATCTGGATCATGCGCGGGCACCAAGCGATCACCTTGCATGACTTGTTACAGGACGGGGGGGCATCATATTGCCACCCCTGTGCGCAGGCCCGTCAACCCTTTCAGACATTATACGAAACACACGTTCCAGCAACGATCATGCGCGGGCGCCCCGCGATCACATTGCATTGTAAAACCGCATGGGGGGATGGGAGGGTGCCCTGGCACGCGCGACTCACCTCGCGGGCGTCGCGCACCTGGCTGGCGTCTGAAAGCAGTTCCCGGTGCTGCTCGATGCCGCCCCCCTGCCCATGCCGACCCCTCGAATTCTACTAGGCGGTGCGTGGGCGGGCGGGGGTGAGCGAGACGGCCGTCCTTTGGGGCCCTGGGTCTGGAGCTGGCCCAGGATAACTTCAGAGGGCCCGAGACAGCCCAATGTGTCCTCCAAGACGACTCAAGATAGCGCATGGTCTCTCAAGATAGTTTCCACCATGCTCCAACAGGTACCAAGACCGCTCGAGCACAGGTCCAAGTGGCCTTAGAGGCCCCCCAGGACGCCCCTAAGAGGCCACAGCCCTTCCAAAAAAAACGGGATGACAATGAGTTGGCTCCAAAAGGGCCCAAGTGAGATCTTAAGGGGCTCCAAAACGAGTGCCCCAAGAGAGTCCCAAGAAACGAT
Organism: Prorocentrum cordatum; assembly: GCA_963575745.1. Classification (NCBI taxonomy): domain Eukaryota; class Dinophyceae; order Prorocentrales; family Prorocentraceae; genus Prorocentrum; species Prorocentrum cordatum. The sequence continues at coordinate 77,148 of CAUYUJ010019328.1, read as the reverse complement.
GTTACGGAATCTCGAAGGGCAATGCTAGTTAAGACATCCATTTTCGTTGCTCGATGTGTTCCAAAATGGTCCCAAGAATGCCTCTAAAGCTAACAGGAGGGCTCCAAGAGGGCCCCAACGGTAGGCTGCATACGAGGCGCCATAAGAGGCTCCATAAGAGGCCCCGTAAGAGGCCCCAACAACGTCCCCAAGGGCCCAAAAAAACCCTAAGAGGCCCACAGACGGTGCCCTAAGAAGCCACCAAGACCCCCCAGGAGACATACCAAACGACTCCGAGAGACAATCAAGAGGCCTGTTTGTCACTGAGATACCCCGATGTTCCTGTATGGGCTGGTGGGGAAATTAAATTGTTGTTCTTCGCGGGCGCGAGCGGACGCGCAGGCGCCGAGTCGACTTGGTGGGGAAACGCGAAACTTTGAGAATTTCGAAGAACATCCAGCCGTGGCGACGATGGTCCTCTGCTGGGCCATCCCCTACAACACTTCGAGAGCCACGGAGAACATAACAAAATGGCGGGAACGACAAAACCTAACATCCGCCGATCTGTTTTTAGTCCGCGGCCCCATACAGAGGTCCCGACCGCTTTCCCTGTTTGATAATTCCCAGGCGGGTGTCCGATAAGTGGAGGCATCCTGGATTGGAGTCGGACTAGATGGGGTCGGAAGATCGGACCGCATCACTAATGCATCGCCGATGCATCGGTACTACATCGGCGATGCATTGGCGACGTCGGCGTGGAGCAACTCGGGCCCCACTACGAGACGCATCGCCGATGCATCGGCGACAGAATACCCTTGCCTGAATAATGGGGGAAGGGCGAGTTTTATTGCCGAAAGCTTAGAGGCGGGGCCCGTAGAGGGAGACATCCTGGCAACGTGGGGCCAATCCCCGCTCAATGAGCCCAATCCCGGCAAATTCTGGCTTACACTGGGACCTACTCGTATCAATAAATTAACAAATGACTAGGTTCCGACGTGACTTGGATATCCTTGAGAATGCCCACTCGTGCTTTGCATCTTGGTACGCCGAGAGCGGACCCGGTTGTTCCCCAATCGGAGCTTGCCTCTGTAGGATCCTAGCGGATTCATATGGTTAGGCTAGCTGCGCCGACGATTTTGGCGGCCCGCCCGGGTGCCCCGGAGCTGCGTCGCCGATTTCGACGGCCCGCCCGGGTGCCCTGGCGCCCAGGTGCCCAGGTGCCCCATAGCCCTATACCCGTATAGCCCTACAGCACTCTAGCCCTATAGCCCTATGGTCCTATAGCCCAATAACCGAAGAACCCTACAGCCCTATATCCCTACAACCTGTAGCCCTATAGACCTCTAGCCCTCTAGCCCTCTAGCCCTTTAGCCCTCTAGACCTCTAGCACTCTAGCCCTCTAGCCCTCTCGCCCTAAAGCCCTATAGGCCTGTAGCCCTGTAGCCTTACAGCCCAAGAACCCAATAGCCCTATAGCCCAACAGCCCTCTAGCCCTCTAGCCATATAGCCTCATAGCCCCATAGCCCCACAGGCCCAACAAAAGAATATGATTCTGACTTCTTCTCGGTATTATTGAATAGTGTCAGTCGGGATGCTCCTACTACTAGACGGCGTAACGTAGCGGTAGAACTAGTAGTCGTGGTAGTCGTCGCTGTAGCTGTAGCAGTAGTAGTAGAAGCAGCGGTACTAATAGTATTAGTAGTAGTCGTAGACGTAGTAGTAATAGTAAGTAATCGTAGTAGAGGGCGTAGTAGTAGCAGTAGCAGCAGCAGCAGTAGTAGTAATAGTAGTAGTAGAAGTAGGAGTAGTAGTAGTAGTAGTAGTAGTAGTAGTAGTAGTAGTAGTAGTAGTAGTGGTAGTAGTAGTAGTAGTAGTAGTACTAGTAGTACTAGTAGTACTAGTAGTAGTAGCAACGGTACAAGTAGTCATAGTGGTGGTGGTAGTAAATGGTAGGAGTAGTAGTACCAGTAGTAGTAGTAGTACTAGTACTAGTAGTAGTAGTAGTAGTAGTAGTAGTAGTAGTAGTAGTAGTAGTAGTAGTAGTAATAGTAGTCGTAGTAGTAGCAATAGTGGTACTGACAATGCTGGCATCACCACAAAATGTGGGAATCGTTGTAGAAACGGTATCAGGAAAAGTATGCGTGGGCGCTGCATGAAGCATGGGCGTCGTAGCGAAAGTTGTAGAGGTAGTAGTAGCAGTAGTAGTTTACAGAAAACAGATTATGTGGGAATGCTCGTAGTACGCAAAGTGGTGCCAGTTGACGTCGCAACCGTAGTCATAACACTAATAGTGGTGGTAGTTGTACTAGCTAGTGGCCGTGGTAGTAGTAAGAAGTGGTGATGGCAACTCGTACCTGACGTGATCTGAGCAGCACTCGTAGCATTCGTGAGTGAGTCGTAGCAATCGCGAGATACTACCACTAGGTAGTCGCACCCGTTGCCTTATTCGTGGTCGCAGTGGCACACATAGTAGTAGTCGAGGTAAGAGTAGCACTAGTGGCATATGTAGTTGCAGCGGTAGCAATGTTGGGAGTAGTATGAATAGTAGCACCAGCATCAGCAGTAGTAGTAGTAGTCGTCGTAAAAGTCGTAGTTGTTGTGGTAAGAATGGTCGCGCGGAGAATGTTCGTAGTAGTAGACGCTCTAGTAGAAGCAGTCGCAGTAGTAGACAGAAGAAGCCGGAAGCAGTACTAGTGGTAGAAATAATAGTAGTCGTAGTCGTAGTCGTCGTAATAGTAGCCGTCGTAGTAGTAGTAGTAGTAGTAGTAGTAGTAGTAGCAGCAGTAGTAGTAGTAGTAGTAGTAGTAGTAGAAGTGGGAGTCGTAGTAGTAGCGGCAGTAGTAGTAGTAGTATTAGCAGCAGCAGCAGCAGCAACAGTAGTAGTAGTAGTAGTAGTAGTAGTAGTAATAGTAGTAGTAGTAGTAGTAGTGGTAGTAGCGGTAGTAGTAGTAGTAGTAGTAGTAGTAGTACAGTAGTAGTAGCAGCAGCAGCAGCAGCAGTAGTAGTAGTAGTAGTAGTAGTAGTAGTAGTAGTAGTAGTAGTGGTAGTAGTGGTAGTAGTGGTTGCAAAAGTAGTGGTAGTAGTAGTGGTAGTAGTAGTAGTAGTAGTAGTAGTAGTAGTAGTAGTAGTAGTGGTAGTGGTAGTGGTAGTGGTAGTAGTAGTAGTAGTAGTAGTAGTAGTAGTAGTAGTAGTAGTAGTAGTAGTAGTAGAAGTGCTAGTCTTCGGAGAAATACCAGGACGAATAACAATAACAATAACAACATGCGTAATTGTAGTAGTAGTAGTAGTACTACTAGTAGTACCGCTTGTTGCCGTAGTCGTAGACGTCGCAGTAGTCGCAGTCGGAGTAGTATCACTGTAGTACGCATGGATACGAGAACAGGTCCATAAGAGACACGTGTAGTGGTCCATCGTGGCTGTGTATAAGAAAAGATTATGCGTAGTGGTCAGTCGCGTGGTGGTATTAGTGGTAGTGGGAGTACTGGAACTGGTACTGTACGCGCTGAGGAAGCATATGTCACACCTGGAGGCCCGTCAGTACGGGTCGGCGACTCCTGTCTGCACACTGGGCTTCCCTCCCTGGTGGCGAAAGCGGTAGCCGCGCCGCCCAGGGTTGAATTGCTCCCAGGGGTAATTGCGATCATGACTCACACACACCCAATCAGCCGTACACGTGCTTTCTACGACCGGAACTGCCGTTGGTCGAACAGGTCTAGAGGAGGAAGAGGATCGTCCTCCTCCTCTTCCTCCTCCTCCTCTCCTAAAAAGCGTCTGAAATACTTCCTACGTCTGAAAAAAAACCGCCGGGATTGGAATTCACTTAGCCGGGATCGACTCCTACTATCCGGGGTTGGTTCTATTTCGCCGGAAGTGATCCCAATACCCAGGGGGAGGGGGCGGGCAGCATTAAAGACCCTCTGCGGTTACTCGGACCCCAACTGGGAGGCCTAAGCGATAACGGCCCCCGAGGGCCGAAATCGACCCGGAGCGAAGACATCAGACACCATCGGAGACATGGGCTTCGAGCACTGGGGAGACGGAGGACTCGGATTGGAGGGACTCGGGTTGGCCTGACGGGACCGTCAAGAAAAAGACAAGAACCAGCTTGGCGGAGCGCACAGGGGGGTAGGGAGAGGAGGGAAAGCTTCCTAGAAGGAGGCTGCTTCGTAGAAGGCGCTGGCCCTGCATCTGTAGGCAAGGCCCGCGCATTCTTCTAAGGAGCAGGGTGCTTCTACGAAGCCTTCCCCCCGCTACCCCCGCCTGCGCGTGGCCAACTCACGCCAACTCCCGCTGCAGACATCCCACGAAGGCTGGGCGATCGAGATCCAGTACGGGCTCGCAAGGCAGAGGTCGGCAGACCCTTCCGGCGAACTCGAGTCCCACGTCTCCGCCGAGAGGATCGGAGGTGGCGACAAGGGCGAATGGCCCAGGGGCGGGCACTGCACGTTTCGTCGGGGAGCCTCGCCGAAGACATGGCCCATCTGCGCCCCTGGATACGTACGTTCCGTGTGGGGCTTCGACAGAGGTAGATCCGTTCCAGAGCGTGCGCTCCAGAGCGCTCTGAGAAGGCCGCGGCGCCCGATACATCCTCCAGAGCCGCCAGACCTCAGAGATTCCCGACGTATCCTCATCCGAATCTCTCCTCGTCCTGGCTTCGTCGCAGTATTGCTCCCCCTCTGGGCTAGTCGCCCTCATCGTTCGCGGGCTGCTGGCTCAGCTTTTCGCCCAAGGTGCCCCCAGCGTTTCGCCCAATGTTGAAGCCCCTGGGGCCCTCTGGGCCTCGTGAAGGGTGCTCTGAGAGCCGTGGGGGCCTCCATGGAACTCCCGGGGGCACATTGGGCCAAGGGGACTTCCACAGGGGAACAAACCATGCCACAAAGATGAAAACTCGGAGGACCGCGCAAATTTCTCGGATCGGCGCGGGGCCCCCTCCCTGGAGCGCCGAGCGCGCCAGGGGCGGCGCCGGAGGCGCCGCTAGGGGACCTCGGACCAGCGCCACGCGGACCACCGAGTTCTTGGTAGTTTATGCCTTTGTTCGTTGGCGGCGCGCACAAGGGAGCAGGGGGGGGGAAAGGCTTCTTAGGAGGCCGATTCTTAGAAGGCGCGGGCCCTGCATTGCATCTACAGACAAAGCCCACGCCTTCTAAGAAGCAAGGGTGCTTCTAAGAAGCCTTCCCTCCGGGGTCTGGAGACAGCAAAAGGTACCGATACCGCGGCTCCCTCGACCTCTCCCGGGGCGCGTTCTGCCTTGGATTTCGAGACGGAGCCAACGGTGGCGACGACGAGGGCACCCGATGGGGCTCCAAAAAACAAGTAACAACAATGATAACGGGCGTCGGGGGCGCGCAAACATGGATTAGCGATCCATGGACTTGGCGCGCGGTCGCCAAATCCATGGATCGGGGACAAGTGCCCTCCACAACAAAAAAAAGGCCGGCGTCGCCTCGCTCGGCGGCGGCAATCCGCGGCCTCCCGTGGAAACGGGACCCGTCGCGAATCCACGCCCCCCTTGATCCGTGTTTGCGATCGCCTGCGAGTCGTCCGCCTGAGGGGGGGGGCGTCCCCCCCCTAAAAATCGGCGGTGGACAAACCTCCCTTCAGTAGACCTGCCCTTGATGAAAACGGCCCGGCACCGAAACCGACGGACCTGAGCCCGCAAAAATGACGGCCGCGAGGCCCTCTCGCGAACCGAAAACGGCCAATTCCTTCATCGACGTGTCAGGGTAGGAGGCCTGTCCCCCCCCCCCCCAAAAAAAAGCGCGGCGCGGGGGGGGCGCCTCCGCGAGCGGCTCCCGCGGCAGGCGGCCGCGCAGGGGCCCCCCGGGGGGGGGGGGGGGGGGGGGGGGGGGGGGGGGCTGCCGCGCGGGAGGCCCGCTGCCGCCCCTGGGCGCCCCCCCCCCCCCTCCCCGCCCCTCTCGGGCCGAGGCGGCGGCGGGAGATCCGGCGGCGCGCGGGCGCGGCCACGGCGCGGCGCGACGCCATACACACCACCGCGCAGCGGCGGCGGCGGCGCGGCGCCGCCGCGGCACCCCCTTCCGAGGCGGAGAGCTCTCCAGATCAATCCGCCCGGGAGCCGACACCCTGGTGCCTCAGCGGGCGGAGGACAGCGATGTGGTTTGGCACCCGGTGGCCCGGGTGTAGCCACGTCCACAACCTGTGGAGGACCGCGAAGATCGACCACCCGAGGCGGCGGTTATGCACATCCCCGCCTCGGGCCCCCTCACTCCGTGGTCCCGAGCACGACGCCTGCTGCGATACCGCGGCACCCGTACGCCGCGACCCCCCCCTCGCCGCCTGCCCGCAAGATGAGAACAGCACTTGGCGGCGCGCACACGGGGGCGGGGGTAGCGGGGAAGGATTCTTAGGAGGCTGCTGCGTTCTTGAAGGCGCTGGCCCTACATCTGTAGGCAGGGTCCGCGCCTTCTGAGAAGCAGGGATGCTTCTACCAAGCCTTCCCCCTCCCCCTGCCCCCCTCTGCGCGTGGCCGATGCGGGCCGAGATGGCGGCAGGAGAGCCCAAGATCGAATCGATGAGCTTTCGCGCGGTAGTCAAAGCCCCGGTAAAATCCTTGGTTTTCGCTTCCTCGCCGAAGCCATCTTGGGCGCTCTAACGCCTCAAGGCCCCTCCCCATGTCAGACCCAGGGGGACGGGACGGAACAACCGGCAGCTTCAGTGACGACCTCGCAAGAATACTTCAAGGGTGTTCAGCCCGATGGAGGGGCCAGTTTGGTGGTCTCCAAACCAGGTGGTGAGACACCCGGTGGTGACCCCGATTCCCCCAAAAAATCATTCTGGGTCACCACCGGGTTTGGGGACGCGCGGTCGCCACGGGGTTTTGCGCTTCCTGGGCCAACCAGCGCTCGAAAACCATTACCCAAATCGCCCAAAACTCACCACCGGGTGTTCTCACCACCACGTTTGGGGACCACCAACCAGTGCGGACAGATCCGCCCGCAGCGAGCCCGGGATTGAGCTCGACCCACCAGGATCAAGCCCGGGGGGGCGAGCGCTGCACTCCCCAGTGGTAACCCGCAAACGGCCATTGCCAGCCCGCGGGCCTACCCCCCACCATCCGTACTCCAGATTTCGTAATAAAAGGGAGGGGGCCTCAACCCTCCCAGACGAGAAGTTTTAGACCCCCCCCTGTGGGAGAACCCTCCAAAACATCGTCCCCAGACCCCCCAGGCCCTCCAAGATAGCCTGGAAGAGACCCCCCCCGAAATGAGACCCCCTCCCTTTTATTACGAAATCTGGAGTACCCAAAAACAATACGAAACGCACTCTGCATTCACATGGGGAGCATGATGCGCGGCCGACCCGATGCGGCCCCCGGCCCCCACCACCCCTATAAAAAAACAATGCACAGTCCACTCTGGGGGAAAGCCGGAGTCATGTTCGTGGGGCCCGCGAGCACTTTGGATGGTTCCCAACCCTGCTGCGTTGGGTTCTCGTTTGGGATAGAACACTGCTGTCGCACACCTCCTCCCGCCCCCTCTCACCTTTTCTCCTGCCTCTCACCTCGTTCCTTGCCCCGACCTGGCCATCCCTGGAGGGGTTGCGATCTGCAAAACTGTCGCCACGTTCGAGGGCCGCAGGGGGGGTCCAGCAGAATGACGTCCTACGCAAATCCAGATTAGACCTCGTCATCCCTGGGGGGTTGCGATCTGCGAAACTTTCGCCACCTTCGAGGGCTGCTGGGGGTCCAGCAGGGCGACGTCCTACCCGACATTCAGCTCGGCGTCTTGGAAACCATGTTCTTGTTTTGCGTGGTCTCAACCAAAGAGAAAGCCAAAAAACGCTCAACAAAGGAAACATAGAGAAACGTTCACGGCGCTTTTAAGGCGACCCAAGCTACTGGGGGGAGGCCAGCGGAGTGAAGCACCACCCAGACTCAGATTAGACCTCGTCATCCCTGGGGGGCTGCGATATGCGAAACTGTCGCCACTTTCGCGGACTGCTGGAGGGTTCAGCGGAGTGAAACCCAGACTCAGATTAGACCTCGTCATCACTGGGGGACTGCGATCTGCGAAACTGTCGCCGCTTTCGAAGGCTGCTGGGGGGGCCACCGGAGTGGTGGCCCACGCAAACTCAAATTAGACCTCGAAATCACTGGGGGGCTGCGATCGGCGAAGCTGTCGCCACGTTCGAGGGCTGCTGGGTGTGCCAGTGGAGTGGGGTCCCACGCAGATTCGGATTAGACCTAGTCATTCCTGCGAGGCTGCGATATGCGAAGCTGTTGCCAATTTCAATGGCTGCTGGGGGTCCACTGGAGCGACGTCCTACGCAAGATCCAGATTAGACCTCGTCATCCATGGGGGGCTGCGATCTGGGAAACTGCCGCCACTTTCGAAAGTTGTTGGGCGGTCCAACGGGGTGACGTTCTAGCCAATTTCACGGTAAAGTTCGCCATTCCTGGGGGGTGCGATCTGACCGACGTCTTACACGGACTCAAATGAGACCTCGCCGTCCCTGGGGGGCTGCGATCTGCGAAACTGTCACCGCTTTCGACGGCTGCTTGGGGGTCCAGCGGAATGCCGTTTTACGCGGACTCAAAATCGACCTCGCCATCTCTGGGGGGCTGCGATCTGCGAAACTGTCGCCACTTTCGAAGGCTGCTCGGGGGTCCAGCGGAGCGACGTCCTACGCGGACCTATGCTCGACCTCGTCATCCCTGGGGGGCTGCGATGTGCGAAGCTGTCGCCACTTTCGAGGGTTTCTGGGAGGGTCCAGCGGAGTGATGTCTTACGCGTGCTTCTACCACCTGTTTTCTGTTCCTTGCCCCCCTCCTGCTAATTTCTCTCGTGTTCCAGTCTTTTCCCTCCCGCTTCCACCCGTCTTCTCTTCCCTTGCTTTAGGGGTTGCACTACCTGCACGTGGCAGGTAAGGACAGTATACCCCCAAGGGGGTACGATCGAAGACGGCGAGGGCGGGCACCGAGGGTATATACGTATTGACTGGCACGTGAGCAGATAGGAGCGAAGAATCTTAAAATTATTGATGGTGTTGTTGGTGGTGCTTGGTTTGTTGCTTGTTGTTTAATGTTTGTTGTTTGTTGTCGTCATCCCCCCCGAGACACGGCCCACGACCCACCCGCGACCCACCCTCGACCCAACCGCGACCCACCCGCGACCCACCCCGCGACCCACCCGCGACCACACGCGACCCACCCTGCGACCGCCCGCGACCCGCCCGCGACCCAACTGCGACCCACCCGCGACTCCGCCCGCGACCCGGCCCGCGACCCACCGGCGACCCACCCCCGACCCACCCCGCGACCCACCCACATTGATTAAATAAAAAATCGGCGCCTGCGGCGGGCTCAACAGCATAATGTATAAAAGTTAGGCGCCTGCGGCGGTTTTCTTCAGAGCCTCGCAGACTGCCGACTTCCTCGCCGTCCCCTCACTCTTATCCGCGACTGCGGGGTGCTACGAATTTGTGCTGCAAAGGGTCAGGGGGGTCGATACCAGCCTGGATGGGATGGTATGGATTCGGACTTGGAATGATGGGGCAGAAGCATACGTAAATTGCGCATCCCCATGGTGGCGGCTCATCCCAAGGGAGGTAGATCCTACTCCTCTCTTGGGAAAGGAAAAACTATGTTGAGCAACCTCTGCGGTGCACGACGGGTGGCGACGAATCGGCGACGGGGCGACGGAGGGGCGCCGCCGGCGACTCCAAGTCGGCGGACCAGACACCGAGGCCCAGACGACGAGTGGCGACGAGGCGGCGACGGGGTGGCGACGGCGACAACAAGGCGGCGGACCCGACACTGGGGCCCAGACGACTGGCGGGGACGAGGCTGGGACGGGGCGGCGACGGCGACAACGAGGCGGCGTAACCAACACTGGGGCCCAGACATCGGGCGGCGACAAGGCGGCGACGGCGACAACAAGACGGAGCACCCAACACCAGGGCCCAGACGAAGGGCGGCGACGAGGCAGCGACGTGGCGGCGTCGGCGACAACAAGGCAGCGGACCCAACGCTGGGGCCTAGACGATAGGTGGCGACGAGACGGCGACGGAGCGGCGAGCCCCCGCGCGCCTCGAAGAAAAGTACCTTTCAACTGGCCAACAACGCTGTATCCAGACACTGCGGCCAAGACCAGCTACATGTGCGCGAAGCCATGCAACTTAGTTTGAACGTGTCGCTTGTGAGCAATACGAAAGCTGCGAAAACTGCCATCGGCACTGTACAGCAGCACTTCAAGGAGATGCAGAGGCCCAGCGCCACTAAAGTGCACAGGGACTGGATAAACCATGAAAGCCATCTCGGGAGAGGCGCGAACCACTGACAAAATCTGAAACACATCTGCCAGATCTCGCATCCGTCCACCCAAGCTTCACTCCGATCACCAAGAACACAGCATGTGACACACGCACATATACACGCAGTTCGAAACATTCGCAACATTGTGCTCAGGCTCATGTGGAAAGCAGGATGCGCGAAGCTCGTTCTGAAACCTGCGGGAACGTCTGGAGCGCTCAGATGGCTCGAAGTTCGCGTGCACATGATGATATGCAAATGCGCTTTCGCCAGGCGCGTTAGAAAGACGCAAGAAGAGGACACTGCGGGTGGCTTGAAAAGCTGGCAAATGCCGACCAGATATCTGTTCTCTGGAGCACGGCAGAACATTGGAAACCACCTTGGCCACAAACAGCTGGGTGGATGAAAGATTAGAAAACATACTTTGAAGAACGCTTGTGCAAAGCTTAGGCTGGACCCGTGAGTCTGACAGCCCGGCAAGTCGCCACACACACCGCTTGGTGGCCCCACGCCACGGCCCGCTCACTCGTGCCCGCCACGACGTGTCAAGCGCCTTCGCGAGGGGTGCGGCGCGCAAACAACGGTGAGCGGTGAGGAGAAGGGACAGAGGCGACGGAGGAATATGAAGAGTGAGGGGCGGAAGGGGATGGGCAGGCGACAAGCTGGGTCCTAGGTGCGCTCACGCCATAGCTGACATCATACCCCTCCCGCCCGTCCCTTCTCAGTTTTCTGATGCGCTCTCTATCCACGGACGCGTGTCGTCGTAGCGGACCCCCCCAACAAAAACCATCATGGCATGCACTGTCAGAAAAAGGAGAGCTGCGTACATGAGAGGAACTGGCGGATGAGCAGGAGGGGTGTCTAGAATTGAGCTCGTCGTGGCCTTCGAAGGGCAGATCACTCAAATTCTCACGAGCCCAAGTAAAGAATGGAGCAGGAAATGACTGGGGGGTTCGCCGAAACGAAGCTTCCGCCGCCCTGAGGGCACGTCTCAGTCGTGCTTGTACGTGTCCCAGGAGCTGGAATGTGCGTGGGCTTAGCGCTGGGGGCACGTTTAACTCATATTCCTATGCGTCCCCTTGAGACATGAGAAAATCGGCTGGCGGAATGCGCGCGCGTGTCACTTCTACTTTTACATGTCTCCGGGGGAATTGATTAAAACATGCCTCATCGAAACATCATCGAAACATCTTTGGCACATCATCGGCCGGCAGAATCCGCGAAGCCCATGTTAACATGCCTGGTGCATGCTCCTCACTCTCCCTCATCTCATCATCATCTCATCACCCTCGACGGCTAACACGGCGAGGGCCCGCAGGGGGGCCGCAGAATCGAGGGAGTCGCGGCGGGCCCCCCAGTTGCAAGCTTGCACGCAGATGTTGAAATCAGTGGGTGTTAAGGATACTGCCTCGACGAGGGTCCGTAACAATCATTACCATAATCATGTGGCGCGTGTTTGCGCCCCCTGGGGAATTAGGCGGTCTTGGAGGCCAGCTACAAATTGTTGGGGCCCATATGGGACACTGCGTTTGCATCTTGAATGCCTAAAGCGCCCTCCGAGACAGATTGACGAGGATGCCTCGAACTAAACGGACATTATGGAGGCTCGAAGTCTCCTTCCGAGGCTTGTCTGTCGAGAATGTCCCTAGCTAAATTGCTATTTCCCTCAACCATCCTGTGGTAAAACGGCTTTGTTTTGAAGAGGCAGCGCCCCGCGTCCTGACCTTCCTCTTCGCACCCCTTCTTTCCTTCCATTCCTGCCTCTATCTCCTCCATCTACAGCAGCGCTTTGCGGCCCAGAAGGAGCTCCACCGAAGGCCCCAGTGGCAAAGCTCGCATGAGTCTCCCCCACCCAGTACAACGTTTCGTGGCCAAGGTGGAGCTTCACCGACGGCCCCAGCGGCAAAGTTCGCATGCGTGTCCCCCACCCAGTACAGCGTTTCGTGGCCCATTGTGAGCTCAACCGGAGGCCCCAATGGCAACGTACACATGCGCCTCCCCCCACTCAGTACAACGTTTCGTGGCCCAAAGGGCGCTCCACCCGCATTCGTCTCCCTGGCTGAAGCTTCACCGAAGGCCCCAATGGCAACGTCCACATGCGTGCCCTCCACCCAATACAGCGTTTCGCACCCCATGTGGAGCTTCACCGAAGGCCCCAATGCAAAGTACGCATGCGGTTCCCCTACCCAGTACAACGTTTCGTGGCCCATGGGAAGCTCCAACGGAAGACCCACTGGCAAAATCCACATGCGTCACTCCAACCGAGTACAACGTTTCGTGGCTCATGGGGGGCTCCACCGAACCGCCCACTGGCAAAGTCCACCTGCACCTCTCCCACCCAGTATACAGCTAGTAGACCATAGGGAGCTCCACCAGAGGTCGTAGCGGCAAAAAGCACATGTGTCCCCCCCCCCACCAACTACAACGTTTCGCAGCAAATAAGGAGCTCCACTGACGGCCCCAGCGGCAGGGTCCACATGCGCCTCCCCCACCTAGTGCAGCGTTTCGTGGGCCAGAAGGAGCTCCACCAAATGCTCAAATTGCAAAGTTCGAGTGCGCCCCCTCACCCAGCACAGCGTTTCGTGGCCCATAGGGGGCCCAACCGAAGGCGCAAACGGCAAAGTTCGCATGCGTCTACCCCGCCCAGTATAGCGTTTCGTGGGCCAGAGGAGCTCCACCTAATGCCCCAGCCGCAACGTTCTCATGCATCTCCCCCCCCTAGGACAGCGTTTCGTGGCCCATAGGAAGCACCACTGAAGACGATACCCACAACGGCAGTGCTCACAAACGCAAATAGTTGGGTCATTCCCAGGTGAACCCATCAATTGGAGTTCGATCCTAAATGTGCCGACCCCAACCCCACGCGGAATTCTCAATACTCTATGCGCTAATTAACGAACGTTCAATAGGAAATGCACTGATAGAAACCTTCCGCCGGATTCTTGAATTTCTAGAGCGGTTGAATATTCGATTTGGGTTCCAATAAGAATTGTATTGGAAACACGCCGATCACCGCCTCCCGCACTCGTCTTGCCAATGAGAACTGAATAGGACGTGCGCCAATCCAAGCCCACCCGCAGAGTACTGAATACTGCATTTGCGTTTCAATGGGGATTCAGAGGAATGCACCGAGTCCAGCCTCTCCTGGAAGTAATGAATAAATAGTCCATGTGTTTTTCAATCGGAATTCACAACGAACTGCGCCGATCCCAACTCCCCGCAGAAGTCTTTAATACCATCTTTAGTTGTAAACGGGAATTCAACAGGAAATGCACGGATTCCAGCCTCCCGCAGACTTCTTGAACATGTTGGACTGTTGAATGCCCGATCTGTTACCTAACAGCGAAGACTGATAGGTTTCTACTAGGCTCAAAAGAGAGCATCTTGACTCCCCAGGGGGGTCTGGGCAGATGCCGGACGGGTGCCGGGGAGAATCCGCGGAAGTCGTTTTAAGCAAACAGTTACACACTTCGTGGTCTTCGAGGTCCCAGAACTCCATTCCCGGGCCACATTCTGAATGCCCGGAGCCAACTATACGCCACTTCGTGCTCTTCGAGTTCCCAGAATCCATTCCCGGGCCACATTTTGAATGCCAGGAGCGAACTGTAGGCCACTTCGTGCTCTTCGAGTTCCCAGAACTCCATTCCCGGGCCACATTTTGAATGCCCGGAGCCAACTGTAGGCCACTTCGTGCTCTTCGAGTTCCCAGAACTCCATTCCCGGGCCACATTTTGAATGCCCGGAGCCAACTGTAGGCCACTTCGTGCTCTTCGAGATCCCAGAACTCCATTCCTGGGCATGATTTTGAATGCCCGGAGCCAACTGTAGGCCACTTCGTGTTCTTCGAGTTCCCAGAACTCCATTCCCGGGCCACATTTTGAATGCTGAGGCAGGCTGATGCTGCGGCCGAGGCAGGCTGAGGCTGAGGCAGGCTGAGGCTGAGGCCGAGGCTGAAGGCAGACTGAGGCTGAGGCTGAAGCAGACTGAGGCTGAGGCTGAGGCAGGCTGAGGCTGAGGCTGAGGCAGGCTGATGCTGAGGCAGGCTGAGGCTGAGGCTGAGGCTGATGCAGGCTGAGGCTAAGGCAGGCTGAGGCTGAGGCCGAGGCTGAAGGCAGACTGAGGCTCAGGCTGAAGCAGGCTGAGGCTGAGGCTGAGGCAGGCTTAGGCTTAGGCAGGCTGAGGCTGAGGCTGAGGCAGGCTGAGGCTGAGGCTGTGACTGCGACTGCCATTGCCACTGCGACTGTCATCGCGAATGCGACTACGACTGCGAGAAGAGCAGAATTCTACAACTGGATTATCATCTGAATCTTAAGGGTAATGCTTCCAGATATGCTCCTACACATCGCTGTTAGGTTGCTTTGCCGGGATAAGTCAATCGGAATGCAATGGGAAACGCGCCATTTCGCTCCCCCCGCAAAACTATGAAATATTATGCTTGCGTGCCATGAAGAATTCAATAGGAAATGCACCGATCCCAGAACCCCGCAGAATTCGTCAACATTCGATGTGCTAGTGAATCAAAATTCGAAAAGAAATGCCGCCGATCCCAGCCCCCCGGTAGAATTCTATAATCTCGCATTCTCATTCTACATGAGAATTAAGACGAGACGCGCCGATCCATACATCGCGCAGAACTGTTGAATACCTGATGTGTGATTCAATCGGGGATTCGTGGGAAATCCGCTGGTCTGGGCGTCGTCGGCCTGGGACCCCAATATAAGTGAATAATCGATTACACTCTAACACGTATCAGGGTCCCAAGCCATTTACAAAACAATATTGCTCAGACTTACTCGATCTGGGGGTCGTGAACCTGGAAATCGAAACGAATTCGAAACCAATGGAAAACACGACAACTAACCAACTCATGGCGAAGTGCTCAACCAGATGCAATTGTGAATACCACGGCTCACTATGAGTCCTGTGGGGCGACGAATTCGTGAGGGTATGTCGTCATGGTGGTGGGATGCCAGAATGGGGCAGGGCGACGCAAGTGGACCCTCCCACTGGTGCGTTCGGTGGAGCTCCTTCTGGTTCTGGGGGCACGAAACAATGTGGTGTGCCGACGGGAGTCAGGGACACGAATGAGGACCCTGTCATTGGGGCCTTCGGTGGTGCGCCCTATGGGACACGAAACGCTGCACTGAGTGGGGCACACGCATGTGAACTTTGCCACTGGGGCCGTCGGTGGAGCTCCCTATGGGCAACGACGCAGAGGCTCATGTGGACCCTGCCACTGGGGCAGTTTGGTGGAGCCCCCTTTGGGCCACGAAACGGTGTGCTGTGCAGGGGAGACGCATACAACCTTGGCAAGTGGGGCCTTCGGTGGAGCGCCCTATGAGCCACGAAACGGTGTGCTGGGTGGGGGGAAACGCATATGTGTTTGTTGCCGCTGGGTCCTCTGGTGGAGCTCCCGATGGGCTACGGAAAGCTGTGATGGGTGGGGGAGACGCATGCAACCTTGGCAAGTGGGGCCTCCCGTGGAGCTCCCGATTGGCCATGAAACGCTGTAATGTACTGGGTGGGGAAGACGCATGCGAACATTACTGGGGCCGCCGGTGGAATCCCTTATGGGCCACGGTACGCGTGAGAGGTGTGCCGAACTGGTTGAGTGATGCGGAGAGCAGAGGCAGGGCAGATGCAGGGATGGGAGGAAGAAGGAGGGGAAGAACAGAGGAGACGAGGAGACGCGGGGCGCTGTCTCTTCAAAATGAGGACCCAACACCACAGGATAGCTTGGAAACCAAGAAACCCTTGAGGGCTAATAAAGTGGAACCAAACCAGAACTCAGCGGGCTACGCTCTGGATTCCCCACGCCGGAAAAGATCTGGAACCCTTTCAAGAAATTATTCGGTTGTGCTGGACGTGTGGGTATTCGACAGGCATTCCAGTGTTCGATTCCCAGGCCGACGACCCCCAGACCGACTAACATTGAACATGCTTGTTTTACTGGTTGTTTGAACCCTCACAAAGATTCAATAGGTGCTGTTGGATTGTATGTGTGTGTCGCTGGTTGGAGCGCGTTTCTTTATGTTCGGCGATGACGGGCGTCATGGGGGGAGAGGGGGGGGGGAGGGCGGGGGGGGGGTATGACGTGACGCCCCCCCCCCCGCCGAGTGGCTCCGGCACCACAGCCGAGCCCGCGCGCACGACGCGACGAGCGACGAGCGACGAGCGACGACGACGCGAGCAGCATGTAAGTGGCGATCTGCCCATTGCGCCTGTGTACACCACAACGCTCGCGTGCACCACACCGCGCGTGTGCACCACAGCGCCTGCGTACACCGCAACAGCCGTGTGCAACGCACCGCCCGCGTATACCACAATACTTGGGAGCACTACAGCGCCGGCGTACATACACCGCAGCAGCCATGTGCAACACAACGCACGTGTACACCACAGTGTTTGCGTGCACCGCAGCGCCTGTGCACGCCACAACGCCTGTCTACACCACAGCATCCGCGTGCAACGCAGCGCTGGTGTACACCCGTGCACAGGACAGGTAGAAGGAGCATGTACGTCAGGATCTGCTGCGGACAACTAAACGCCACGCCAGGAAAGTTCTGAGAATCGGATGCGACGTTTTTCCCTCCTCCCTCCTCCTCCACCTCCTCCTCCTCCTCCTCCTCCTCCTCCTCCTCCTTCTCCTCCTTCTTACCCCCTGTCGTGCGGCTTGGCGTTACAACGCACGTGCGCATCTCAGCGTGCACCGCAGAACGGTCGATTGAATCGGTCCACTTGGTTCTCGGGCGGCCAGTTTAGCTGGAGCCTCCTGGACGCAAATGGGAGTTCGGGTGATGCGGGCGGACTCGGGGGGACTCGTAGATTCCAGCGGCGCTCCTTTGTCCATGAGGATTTGTTTTCCATTGTTTTCTCTGGAATCCACACGCGCTCCATTTTGTCGCAAGGATCCCCTCTGAAATTCTATACACAACAATGGTCTGGCTGGCGCCAGATCCTGGGAACGAGGAACGCAGTCCAGAAATACCAGAAATAACGTTTGCATGGTGGTGTTTTTCGAAAGGCGCTTTCTGGCACATTTCAGCGCTGAACTTCTCCTTTCGGGCACGCAGGAACACAGGTTTCGATGCCACAACCGACGTTTCAATGGAGATGCAGTTTTTACACCGCTTGTTTCATGGGAAACTCAGGAAAGCGCCATGAGCAACACGTCGCCGTTGCTTTTTTCTTGCATCTGATACACAAATATCACGCATCTACCTCAAATCGACGCCGACGAAGCACGCCTACCCGATCGCGCCATGAAGCCGCAAAACCGCTCCGATCTCGCAACCGCGCGCTTCGACTGTCACAAATCGCAACAACACGCAACTGTTGGAGCTGAAACTCAAGCCGCCAGGCCGTCGGGATGATAATGGCAACGCGTATGATGACAATTGATGATAATGATGACTGTAAGTGTGATTACGATGACGATGATAACGATCAAGATGACGGTGCCGATGACCGTAATGGTGATGATGACGATCAAGATGACGAGGAAGGCGAGGGGAGGGGGAGGAGGAGAAGGAGGGCGCATGATGAATGGGAAGAGGGGCATGATTGGGTGTGTATGCATATATACATATATATATAGAGAGAGAGAGAGAGAGAGAAAGAAAGAGAGAAGGACAGAGAGAGAGAGAGAGGGAGGTACGGGCGAGCAGAACGAGGAGAACGATGGACAAAGCACAGAGGCAGGCAGAGAAGCAGGAGGAGGAGGCAGGGGAGGAAGGAGGAGATAACTTCCTTCCTCCGAAACTGAAAAACGAGCACTCGTCGTCGAGGAGTCGCTCGCGGCCCTGGCCGCGCACCCGCGCGCGGCCGCGCCGCGCTCATCGGAGGGCTGCCTCCCTCCAGAGCGGCGCCCCCCTCGCTGGCAGGGCACGAAAGCCCCCGCCTCCTCCACGGCCCAGCGCGCCATGGCCGCCTCCTCCTCCGCGCCTCCTCCTCCTCGCGCCTCCTCTCGCCTCCTCGGCGCCTCTTCCTCTCGCCACCTCCTCCTCCTTCACCTCCTGCTCCTCTCGCCTCTCCTCAGGCCCCGGGTGCCTCCGCCGGCGCCGCCGGCAGCCGCGCTGCCTTGAAGCGGCCCAGCACCACCCCGATGTTGTTCGGGAGCTCGATGCCGCCCTGCCGGCGGAGAGGAGGAGGGAGAGGAGGAGGGAGAGGAAGTGGGAGAGGAGGAGGGAGAGGAGGAGGGAGAGGAGGAGGGAGAGGATGAAGAGGAGGAGGAGGAGGAGGAGGAAGAGGAGGAGGAGCAGCAGCAGCAGAGGGAGGAGCAGCAGGCGGAGGAGGAGCAGGAACATGGGCAGAAACAGGAGCAGGATCAGGAGCCAGAGGAGGAGGAGGAGGAGGAGGAGGAGGAGGAGGAGGAGGAGGAGGAGGAGGAGGAGGGGGAGGAAGGGGAGGAGGAGGAGGAGAAACAGAGGGTTAGAGGGGGAGGTCGAGTCGAAAGATGTGGGAGGGGAGGGATAAGCGCAGCAGCGGCACACATGGGGGGAGCAGGAAAGCGGCGCCGAAGTGGGGGAGGGTGGGGGTAGCAAAGGAAGGAGCGGGTCCTTGCCACCGATGCCCTTGTTGCCAAGGTCGGTCTCAATCTTGATCGCGAGCGCCTCCGGTAGGGGGGCGACGAGGGCTGCGGGGACCAGGGAAAGGGCGCGGAAAGGGGGGGAAGAGTGAGACGCGGAGGAGCAGGATTAAGCGAGCAGGAGTGGAGACACGAGGAGTTGGCGGAGGGGGGGGGAAGAGGAGGAGGAAGAGGAGGAGGAGGAGGAGGACGATGAAGACGTCTACGAAATGATCACTCTTTCTTCGACGACGCTGCCCTCCTCCCCCTCCTCCTCCTCCTCCTCGCCCTCGTACCCCGGCCCACTCCTCGCCCACCAACCTCGTGCCCATCCTCCCTACGACTCCGGCTGGCCACCCGAATCGCCCGGTCCCCCCCCTCTCCCCTCTCGTTGAACTCCTCCTCCTCCTCCTCATCCACCTCCTCCTCCTCCTCCACCTCCTCCCCCACTCCCCAATCCTCCTCCTCCTCATCGTCATTGCCATCTTTGTCATCATCACACTCATCACCATCAATCACCATCGCTATCACAGCTCTTCCTACTCCTGTCCATTCCGTTCCCATCCCCATCCTTCCTGTGCCTTATGTCTCATGATTCACCCCCTCCTCCGCATCTTTGTCTTCCCTCAGGGATGCGAGCCTTCATGTCACCCTCTGCGGTGGGGACGAAGCCAGCGAGCTGCTGCACCGCCCAGTTGACGCCCAGAGCCAGCTTCCCTCCGCGGCGGGCTGTGTTCAACGCGACGCGCCCTGCCATCTTCTTGGCGCTCGGAATGCTCTCGTCGAGCTTCTTCACCTCGTTCAGCAGCGAGCCCGCCGTGAAGAGCATCTTGGAGCTGGTGAGCGCGCCGCATGCCTCCGCCAGCCCAGACCGCGCGGGCACGGGCTCGAAGCCTGAGGAGCTAAATAACGACGCCCTCTCCTCCCCCCCACTCCCCCTTCAAAAGGGAATGGGGAGAAGGAAGCCCCGCCCCTCCTCCCAGCCATCCCCCATCCATCCCGCTCACCCTCGCCCCCCTCATGCAGCATATGCTCCTCTTCCCTCCATTCCTCCTCCTCCTCCTCTGCCTTCTGAACCCCATCCTGATTCCCACCCCCCTCCCCCTCCCCCTGCTCCTCCTCATCCTCCCCCATCCTCCTCACTTCCTCGTCCTCCTCGTCAATTCCCCCGATGTCGTCCTCCTCATCCTCCTCCTCCTCCTCCTCTCCCCTTCCCCTTGCTCTCCCCTAACCTCCCCCCTCCGTTCCTCCTCCCTCCTCCTTCCTCCTCCTTCCTCCTCCTCCCTCCTCCCCCCTCCCTTCCCCCCCCCTCGCCCCAGCCCGGGAGGTCTCTGGGGCAGGCGGAGGGATGCGTAGCATCAATGATGATCGAGACTCTTCTGGAGCGTCGCATCGACAACGAGCTTGACGTTAGTCACGAGCGCCGTGGGAGGCGTGGTTTTGACGATCTCATCGGCGGCGTGCTGCAACTGCTGGCTGAAAGCGTTCAGGGCAGTGGTCATGAGCTCGCTGGACAGAGCGATCGCGGTGGACGCAAGGCCTGAGACGTCGATCCAGTTCGCAGCGACGGGCCCCAGCTTCGGAGCAGCTACGCTGTACCAGCTGCTGTACTTCTCGTGCTTTATCTTCATGTTCACAATCGCGGCGACTGAGGATCCAGATAGACGCAGAGCCGAGATAGGGCCATCGAACTCGGGGTCGAAGACGTCCAAGAGCGTCAACGTCACCCGATGCTGATGCGAGAGGAACTGAACGCACAAGGTCTCGACCTCCCCGACCTGCAACTCCACGACGGATGCGACGGCGCCCGCGATGTCCGCGGCCACGGCCCTGTAGGGCACCAGCTTCTGAAAGAGTTCCTTGCTGCCGTCTCTCATGCAGGGCGCGATGGAATCGAATATGGCGCGGCACAGGTCCAACTTGTCCTTCAGAATGCCCACGGGTTTGTCGAACTCCGCCATCAGACATTTGCCAACGTTCGGTGGGATCCTTTCGGTGACTATGGAGCGGATCTGTTCGATGTTCTTGCTGATGTCCGCGTTCTTCTCGTCTTCGAAGAGCGGCTTCGTCGCAGCGATCCAGGTCTCGAAGCCTGAGCAGAGAGATGAGAAGTGCTGCATCGTTTTGACCTGGTAAGTTCCCAATTCATTTGCCACTGCATGTGTAAAGGTGCCGTCGGCCCAACGCTGCATCCACTCCTCCACGCAATTGAACGTTTCGATGTAGCTCCTGTCCTTGACGTGCTGATACGCAGTGACAGGCGTGTCCTTGACATGGCCGCGTAGCTGCTCGCCAGCGTCCTAGATGGCGCCGAAAGGTCGACTATTTGGCAGGCAGCGCCGTGTTCTGGCAACCTAAACACCCCCAACCAAACATGAGAAGTGCACCATAAACCCATGCAGAAACCCGAAGTTCGAAAGAGGTCCAAGTCAGCGGATGTTCCTGGGGCCGCGGAAGCACACCGCACTTCGCAAAAGGAATGCGGGGGATGGGGCCAGGGAAAAGGTGGAGACGGAATGTCTGCCGGGGGATGAGATCAAAAGACAAGTGAACTCGGGGTGAACCAGAATATTGTATGAAAGTCCGAGAAGATGTTCAGGCTCTCCATGCGGGTCGGCTGGTCTGGCAGCGCTGTCCCTTCAGCAGCGGTCAGCAGCGTACTGGAGAAGACGCGGCACCCCTGGATCGTCACGTCGATCGCCAAACCATTGCGCACCGAGCACAGCCTGTTGTAGTTCTCCGTGTCCTGACGCTGCAGGGACTCGATATACGGGCCCGCCACGCCGCACTTGCTGCTCAAAACCTTCATGCGGCTCACGCGAGCGGTGAAGTCCTCGGACAGGGACAGGGCTGACTCCAGGTCTTCGATGTGTTTGAGCAGGTCGTCGGCAATACCGACCTGCTCTTTGAACGCGTCAAGCCGACATTCGGCCATCCGCAGGATCGGCGTGCCAAGAACCTTGAAGCGCACATACAAGTTGACAGTGGCATCTGGATTAACGCGGCCCTCATATGCCCTGGTAAGTTATCCATCCCTTCCTTGCCGGCCGAGAGAGCCGGCAGCTGGGCTATGCAACCGAAATCCGCGATATCGTCCACCACCTACATGCTGTTGGGAGTCACTGTGCCCTCACCCCATCTGGGCCCCTTTCACCATCCAGCCACGACCCCCACGTCCTTGGACAGTGCCCGAGGGCGGGAGAGTGCACGAGGCAAACTCCCGTTCCCCCATCCAGCCACCGACCCCGTGCCCTCGGAGAGGGCTCGGGGGGCAGGAGTCCCATTTCATCCTCATCGTAATCCCCCTTCGTCTGCATCCCCCATGTTACCCCCTGGGAGGGGAGGCGACGGCGGGCGAAAGTGAGCGGGGGGAAAGAAGGAGAGGGAATTATCCCAGTGCGACCCTACCTAGGAGTTGGAGCCCCAAGGAAATCAGCATAAGCTACGCTAAGCTAAGCTAAGCTAAGGTAAGGTAAGCTAAGAGCTAAGCGAAGCTAAGCTACCCTATGCTAAGCTAAGCTAAGCTAGGCTAGGCTGAGCTAAGCTAAGCTAAGCGAAGCTAAGCTAAGCTAGGCTAGGCTAGGCCAAGCTCAGCTAAGCTAAGCTAAGATGAGTTGAGCTAAGTTAAGCTCAGCTAAGGTAAGCTAGGCTAACATATGCTAAGCTAAGCTGAGCTAAGCTAAGCTACGCTAGGCTAGGCTGAGCTAAGCTAAGCTAATCTAACCTAAGCGAAGTTAAGCTAAGCTAAGCTAGGCTAGGCTACGCTAAGCCCAGCTAAACAAAGCTAGCTAT
The DNA here is from genome assembly GCA_963575745.1 of Prorocentrum cordatum. Classification (NCBI taxonomy): domain Eukaryota; class Dinophyceae; order Prorocentrales; family Prorocentraceae; genus Prorocentrum; species Prorocentrum cordatum. Next base: position 54,544 of record CAUYUJ010019328.1, on the reverse strand, counting down.
GTTATGATATGCTATAATTTGCTGCGCTATGCTATGCTATGCTAGGGTATGCTAGGCTGCGCTGTGCTATGGTAAGCTATGTTATGCTATGATACGCTATGCTATGCTATGCTGCGCTGTGCTATGGTAAGCTATGCTATGATGTGATATGATATGCTGCGCGATGCTATGCTGTGTTATGCTGCGCTATGCTATGCTATTCTAGGCTATGATATGATATGCTATGCTGCGATATGCTATGCTGTGCTGGGCTATGATATGTTATGATATGATATGCTATGCTATGCTATGCTGCGCTATGCCATGCTATGCTATGCTACGCTATGCTATGCTATGATGCGCTATGTTATGCTATGCTAATGCTGCTACGATGCGCTGAGCTAAGCTGAGCTAAGCCAAGCTAAGATGAGATAAGCTAAGCTGAGCAAAGGGGGCGCAACTGGGAGAACCGCGGGGCGGATACTGGGGGAACCGCCCGAAGCGATTTACACTGCCCGGCCTCTTTGGGGCCAACCGAGTAAGAACCCTCTAGGCAGAGCCTAGGTAGGGAAAGACGAAGAGAAGAGGAGAGGAGTGGGGGGGAGGCAAGAGGTGAAGGAGAGCGAAAAAACATTAGCAGGGAGAGGAGATAGGAGGCAGAAGAAGCGACGAGGTTGCCAGTGGCCAATCGCCTGCGCGTCGAAGTCGCCGCGGTCGATGACCGCGATCATCCTGTCCACGCCGCGGCCGATGATGTCCTTTGCTTTGTCCACGGTCACACTGCCGTTCAGGATGGAGGTAGCCCAGGCGCCGAAGTAGCGGCGCTGAAGGTCGGCGACGTTGGTCTCCTGGCCCCAGATCCTGCGCAGATGGTTGGCCCCGAGGAATGACATGAAGGGGATATCGCCCTGGGGCGGGATCGCCGTCGTCGCCTGCAGAGGGGGGGATGCTGGCGGATCTAAAGCGGCGAAGCAGATATGGTATATTGTATTTGTATTTCCTGGATGACAAGCTGTCTGCCTGACTCTGGCGCCTTCTACGGCCCCCTGGTCGCCGCGACATTGATGCGGAGGTCCCACAGGTACTGGGAAGTGACCTCGATCGTGGGCTGGGCTGCCGCGAAGTGGGCCATCTGAGCCCACTTCCCCTCGAAGAGGTTGACCGCTTGGAAATGGTTCGCGGGCCTGCTCTTCCATGCCTTAGCTCCGCGAGCCGCCGATGGGCATGGGCAGCGCCAGCGTGCAATCGCGGCGCTGGTTTCATTCGTGTTCGCTCGACTCGTACTCGTAGCCGACTCGCTCCCAGGGGGTGGCCTGATTCCCCGACACCACGCTGCAATGGCTTCAAATGGCAGGTCGGCGGAAATTGCCGAAGGCAGTTGGCTACCTTCAACCCCGCATCGATCACGTTGAGCCTTTTGCCAAGGACCTCGACGGCGTCCCTGGCAGTCTGCGTCTTCACCTGGGTGGCCTTGGTGCGGGCAGAGTTCGCCCAGCGAGTCACCTGCCGAATCTTTACCTCCTGCTGGCTGCCCCACATGTTGATGGGGGTGCCCGGGCCATTGAACTCGTTCCAGAGCTCCGTCGTCTTGTCTTGAAGCGAGATCGCCCTCCTGCCGCGACCAGCCTTCGCGCCTTCATCGCCACCGCCCTTTTCGTCGCCGTCGCCTGGGCCATCGCCGCCCGGGCCCTCAGGCCCGCCACCCTCGGCCGAAGGGCCTCCCGAGCCAGAGGCCGTCGTCGCTGAGGCTGCAGCCGCTGCGCCCGCGGCAGATGGCTTGCCCTTCGCAGTCGCGGCGCGGCCCGGCGTCTTCCTGACGGGCGACCAGCTCAAGTTGGAGTCGTCTTCGGAGTCGACGTCCATGCAGAAGACGCCGATGGGGCGAGTCAGTTTCCTCTTCTTCTCACTCTCTGTCTTCTTGCGCCTCTTGCGCGTAGCCTTGGCCTTTTTCGCCCTCTCGGCCTCCTTCGCCTGGCCCTCGAGATCCAGGGTGCACTGCTCCAGGAGCGAGCGCGATGCCGCACCGAGCGCCTCCCTGTAGGCCTCGTTGTTCTGTCTCTGTATCTCTGCAAACCTGGCCATGGCAATTTCCTCGTCGCCACTCCCAGAGCCGACGTCTTCCTCCCTGTAGAGGCTGGTCTTCGAGCCCATCAGCCGCTGCACCTGGGGAGCACCGCCCAGGACGACCCATGCCGCATGCCCGATGGTCCGGGACTGACAAGACACAAAACATGCATTCATAGATGGCAAGGGGCGGGTGTTTGTTCACATTAGTTTTGCCTTAAAGTCCTGTCCCAGACCATGACAAGGTGAACATATCGCCCCCAAGCCCGCAAATGCCTTCCAAGGCTGGTCGGGGTCGTCCGGGGGGAACATGACTCCCTGAACTCCTCTGATAGTGACCTTCTTGTGTCCTAGCTTTTTCAAGGCAGGGCGGCTCGGCGACCCAAATCTCTTCCTGTACTGCTTGATCGGTAGGAAATCATCACCGGGTGGCTTGAGGATCATGTCGTCGTACTCGCTGGACTTCACCGCTACACTCTCGATGCCTCCTGCAAAGGGGCCGCGGCGAAGGCCAGCCGGGAGGAGGATGGACAATGGGCGCCCAGGGGGGCGAGGGAGGAGGAGGAGGAAAGGAGGAGGAGGACGGGGCGAAAACAAATGAGGGCGACCAGGAGGAGGAGGAGGAGGAGGAAGAGGAAGAGGAAGATGAAGATGAACATGAGATGAGGTGGAGGGAGTAGGGGGGGACGATGGGGGAGGAGGAGGATAGGGGAAGGGGGCGACCGCAACGCGGATGAGAACGACCAGGGGGAAGAAAAAAAGGAGGGGAAGGAGGGAGGGTGAAGAGGAAGAAGAGAGGCAAAGTCAACGGGATAAGAAATTCTTGACGCTTCGCGTATCCCCACCAGCCCATCCAACAACGATGCCCAGGCAAGTTGAGGTGTTGTGGTGAGAGGTTCTCGGAGGTATCTTGGAGCCATCTTGGGGCTCTCTTGGGGTCCTCTTGGGGCCCTCTTGGAGCTCTTCTGGGGCCATCCTGAGATCTTGAGGCCCTCTTGGGGCTCTTTGGGGGGGTCTGAGAGGTCTCTTGGGGCCGTCTTGGGCCCCATGGCTCAAAAGAGGGGGGTAACGGATCCAGGCCCCCCCCCTCGGAGGGTCAAAAAGGCCAGCTAGCACCTGGAGGACAAGGATGCATGCTAGAAGCACGTTTCCTACGTAAAATGCAAGGAAAAGCTGGCCCGGGGGAATTTGGGAGTTAGATCCCTTCTAACTCCCAAATCCCTCCGGGGCGGCTTTCCCTTGCATTTTACGAGAGGAAAATGTGTTTGCAAGCCCTCGGAAGCTTTGGGAACCATTTTGGCCTCCTAGGGGGGGGCCTTGGAGGGCTCGGCGGGCACTTGAAACCGTCTTGGGGCCGTCTTGGGGCCTCTTGGAGGTATGTCGGAGACTATCTTGAGCCATCTTGAGCTATCGTGAGCCATCTTGGAACTCTTGGAACTGTTTTGGGCGCTCTAACTGGTCGGTGCCCCCCTCCTCCCGGGCCCAGGGGAGGCGGTAGGGGGGGGGTAAACCAGGAAACCCTTCCCCCGAGCAGGGGTAGGAGGAGTTGTGGAAAGAGAGAAGACAAAGTTCTACGCCCAGAGGGCTGGTGGGATTTGGGAGGGCGCCCGCGGTCCTCGTTTCGTGTCCGTCTTCTGCGTGTCCCTCTTCCGCTTGAGCTTCGCAATCACGTTGTCGCGAGGCTTCTTCATCTTGTCTCTCACGTCGCTGTCGCGCGCGGCCTCCTGGCAGAAGAGGAGCCGGTTCCTGTGCGAGGTCTGGCCGGCCACCTCAGTCTTCCAGGCGCTGCAGCAGAAGTAGCACCCCCCGCCGCCCTTCACTGACGGGGCGCTCACGTCGGTGGTGTCGTTTTCCCAGCGGATGCTCTGCCGCTCTGGGTCGACGGGGTCTGGCGTCTCCCCCCATATTGATCCACAAAGAAACTGGCATGTGAGCTGCTTTCCGTCCTGGGGAATGCCCGACTTTTTGAACTCTCCCACGCTGCCCTGCTAAAGGCTAAAGCTAAAACCCTCCCCGACTAATTAATATCCAGGAAAACCAGAGCTCGCACTGATCTGGGCCCGAAATGACCGAATTTGGCTTCAAGACGGCGCAAGATGGCCTGAAGACCGCGCAATAAGCCGTCAAGACCGCCCAAGAAGCCTCCAATATTCACTTCCTAAGGGCCCGATGAACAAAAAAATGATTTGCGGTCCGAGAGGCCGCCCAAGAGGGCCCCAAGAGGCCAAATTCATTGATATTCCCGACGTTTTTGAATGATTTGGGGGGCTAATCCTTTTAAGCCTTCCGACGGCCCAAGACGGCCCAAGAAGCCATCAAGATTGCCCCAAGAGCGCCCAAGACTTCCAAGAATGCCCCAGGACGGCCCAAGAAGCCCCCAAGACGGCTCCAAGAGAGCCCAAAGACTGCCCAAGATGCCTCCAAGACGCCCAAGATGGCCTCCAAGACTGCCAAGATGGCCCCAAGAGAGCCCCATATGGCCCCAAGATCCAAAATGTTTCCAAGACGGCGCAAGATGCACCCAAAACAGCCCAAGATGGCCTCAACTCAAGATGGCCCAAGTCGCCCCCAAGAAGCCTCCCAAACCCCCAACGGGACCCCCAAGAGGCCCAAGACGGCCCAAGACGAGAAGGTGACACATGTGACGGCTCTCCTCTTCCTCCTCCTCCTCCTCTTTTTCCTCCTCCTCATCCTCCTCCTCATTCCTCCGCCTCCTCATCCACACCATCACCATCGCCGATCGCCGTCGCCATCACCACCATCATCACCCCCATCATCAAGCCTGGAGATACAACGCGTCACAGCTTAGGACATCTGTGATCTTTCGCACATGGGCCACCGAGACAGCTGGGCGGGCGCGGTAGCGGGACTTGCCGCAGTCAGCTGGCTAAGGTAATAACGTGTATGTAGATATAGATATATATATATATACATACATACACACTATATTATATTTGTTGCCAGTATACGTACCACGCCACAATTGCGGATAAGAGTGAGGGGGCCGGGGCGACTCTTGGCCTCTTGGCAATGACCCCATATTATGACGCGGTGCAAGTGGAGGGAGAGGGCCTGGGGGCGGGGCCATGGCCCCGAGATCGGAAGGACGCTTCGCCCCGAAAGCCTTATCTGATGTTGCCCCCATCGTCGCTGTCAACCTCGGTCGGGTCGGTCGCGCTCGAGTCGTCCGAGTCGTCGGTGAGAGTAAACGTGCACAAAGGCGGGCTGCGGTCTCGCGGGCGCCCCCTTGGCCAGGATATCCGACGCCGGGGCGGCATCGGCGGCGGAATCCATCTGCCAATGTATACCAGATCGAACACCACTGATAACCAGTGCCCCCACTCTGGCAGGAAAACCCACGGTGCTCGACGCGGCCCTGGGCGCCCTCCATTGGGCCAAAGGGCTGCGTGATGGGACAGCCTCGCGCCAGGGGGTGAATAGCGGTACAATGGGGACGTTGTAACTTGCCGGGTGGGTGGCCAGCAGGCGGTTTGGAACTCCACGGGGGGGAGTTCCAAATTTGCACCGGGAGTTTGTTTTCGTAAGAAACGTAATGGCGATATTTCTTATATGTATGTAAAATGGATTGAGGCATTATCGTGCATGGTGTATTTTTACGACGACGAATTCATTAATTATGCGTTTCCCGAACGAAGGGATCATACGTGCGTTGCGTGACGCAGACGGGCCATTACACGTGAGAAACCACATAGCATGTCGGAAATCTTGGTGCAACACATGTAAACATCAGAAAACGATCCCCCGCAAAAGGCAACGCATCCTAAAGATTGCGCTGCCGCGCACGCGTTGCATTGGATTTGTTGACTTGCATTTGCCCCCAGGGTAGTTGAACATTTAGGGGCCAAACCCATGTTTCTGAAGGCGCTGTCAATGGATAGCACGCGATATGTGCGCACATGTGGCAATGTTGCATGCGTTAGGTAGCCTAGACGCCGAAACCCGAAGCTTTCCCCGAAGTTTCCATTGCCAGTTCTTTGCTAGTCGTTCCTCCGTCGCCCGCCCCCTCCTGCCTATCCGCAGCCGCCGACGACCAACCGTTCAGTCCCAACAACCTCCCCCTCTCACTCTGGATCCTCCCTCTACCTACGGCCCTGGAAGGGCCCTAACCATACCCAACAGGCTGCAAGAAAGCCCCAAGAGGCCCCCAAGAGACCCCCAGGAAGCTCCCGGGTAAAAGCGATCCAGAGGATGATCGGCCGTTGCCGTTTTGGCTCAATGTAACATTCCATCTTCCATTCCATTCATGACAGAATGGATGTGCACATACCGCTCGCACAAGGCGTTGTTCAGCATGCGACGATCGCGCCAGATGGCACGGTTGTGATTCCGTCTCGTCGCATCGCTGTGAATTTATTGTGTAATGCGCTGCTGGCATCTGGTCATGGCGCAGATTCCCAGAGTGAGCAGTCAGAGTTGCGTCGGCAAGTTGCAATTTCAGTGGACTGGGCTGCTGATCATGTCCCCACTGGCATCCTCAGCGTCAGCACGTTGCGCGACGCTGCGCGGCATTGTGGCATCATGTTGGCCGCTGATCGAATGGCTCACATCGAAGAGAGGGCTTACTCGATGATCAGTGATCGCCTTGACTGCCGCCGCCGCCCAGGTGGGGCCCACCGCGCTGGAGGCGGAGGCGGCGGAGGCGGAGCCATTGTCCCAGTGGACACGGCACGCCAGCTGCCGCGTCGCCGCGCCCGCGCCCGTGCCCTGCCACTCGTTCCAGTCGGCAGGACAGCTGTCAACCAGCGCATCGCGCAGGTGAACCGACTGCTGACCCGCGAGCGCGCCAAGGCCACCAGATGGCGATCCAGGGCGACGAAGGCAGAGCAAGAGCTCAGGTTGGCCCGCAGAGCTGCAGTCGCATCGGCGGGCGGCGGGATCAAGGTCAACAGGAGGCGGAAAGTGGGCGCCCACCGTGCCTGCATGACTATATCGGGGGGCTATCAGTTGGCACTTCGGAGGAACATGGGCCATTCTGGGGCGTCCGCATTGGTGCAGATAATGGACGTCCCCGTCACGCGGCATTGCGTCGTCCGCTGGGAGCGCATGCTGGCCAACAATATCTGGGAAGGCTGCGCCACTTCCGTGGTCTCTCCTCCCCGGGCCCCTCCCGCTCCTCCCGATGTTGAGCCAACATGTGATAGGCTGCGCCTACCAGATGTTGAGTCAACATCTGATAGGCGCCACTTCCTCCTGCGCTGAGTCTGCCCGTACGGTCGGGCTTGCGGTTTCTTGGTAGATGTCAATACTGGCACGCGCGCCAGGAGGATCGCATGTGGAGTGCTGGTGGCCTTTTCACGTACGAGGTGCACAACGTTCGTTGTGATGCCACGAACAGTGCCGCTGCCAACTCGCTCAAAGTTCACGTGTGCAGCGTGACCAGCAGCTACGTGACGCCGACAGACATCGGGCCAGGTGCCATGGGATTACGGTGAATGATGGGTGATATGACTGGCGGGATGAGCGATGAAGGCATGCATTGGGGGAAGGCCGCTGAGGCCCGAGGGGGGTGGGAGGGATTCCACTGGATTCCAGGACAGGGCGACGAGGCGAAGAGGAGAGTGGCGGAGGAGGCTGGAGGATTAGGAGAATGAGGATGATGATGAGGAGAATGATGATGGGCAGACTGAGGCGGAGGAGAATGAGGGGGATGATGAAAAGGGGAGGAGGAGGAGGAGGATGAGGAGGAGGAGGAGGAGGAGGAGGAGGAGGAGGGGGAGGAGGAGGAGGAGAGGGAGGAGGAGGAGGAGGAGGAGGAGGAGGAGGAGGAGGAGGAGGAGGAGGAGGAGGAGGAGGAGGAGGAGGAGAGAGGTAGAAGGATAGGGGAGGCCGCCGCCGCCGCCCTGCAAGGTGGCGACTACTGTGATGACGATCTGCTGCGTCCGCACGCGCCCGTTTTCACGGACATGCAGTTCGTGCCAGAACACAACGACGGGGCCTCTCAAGCGTCTATGCTCAAGAAGCATCTGACGTCGGCCGGGGTCGAGCCGTGGGACGCGCCCGTCAGGTTCGGGAACCACCTCAGAGTGTTCGTTTTCACGACTGACAAAGGTCAATCCCCTGAATCCCCTCCCTCCTCCTACCTCTATCCCTATATCCCACTGGCTGGCTGACTGACTGACTGAATGACTGACTGCTGTAAGTTGTTTCGCTCTCATGACGCATGTGACTTCCATGACTCCTACTCGTCGCCGTCGTATTTGCGGACGCCGCTGGAAACACGGTGGTGGGAAGTACGAGTCTTGGGCCGTCTTGGGGCAAGTGAGTGAAACAACAATGCGTGCGCAGCGGATCTCTCTCTCTCTCTCTCTCTCTCTCTCTCTCTCTCTCTCTCTCTCATTCCCCTCACCTGGTCTGAGACCCTGGTCCTGGTCTGCTTCTCCAGAGGCCCAGACCAACAAGGCGCCCGAAAGTTGATCACGACATCTACGGCAGATGATCCCCACACGCTGGTGATATGGCAATGGTGCATTGACCACCTGCCCCATCGTTCTGTTGAGGTACAGCTTCGCCGGTTGGATAGATTTAAATATTTTGGCAAGCTTGCAACGCTGATTAACACATGGCGAGCAACTGGGAATGCATGTAAAATATTTTGCGCATGGAGTTTGGAACATTCGAACGCAGACGCCAAGGAGAAGCTTCGTAGGCTACCTCCCAGGCCCCTGCGTGGTCGATGGGGCACTGCATCTGCGACTGAGGACCCTGGATTCCTGAGAACCTACAGAACCCACATTGTTTCTGAGCCCCTCGCTCGCTTCGAATGGGCGCGACTCGGAAAACTGCGTTCGGACCCGAGGGTGATATGGAGCCTGGGGGCCGTCGTCAGTCGTAGAGGAATTTTTGGAGAAGTGCGGCCACCTCAAGTTGAAGTGCGCTTTCGAACGTGTCTGGGGCCATGCGGGCCCAGTTGTCAGCGACGCCAATCGGACAGAGGACGGGGAGGAGGAGGATTACGGCCAGAAAGTTGGTCGCTGGATCAGAGGGAGCTTGAAAAGTCTTGGGGGCCCATGGTTCTGGTCTTTGGTTTTAATTGCTCGCCGAAGCCGTAAGCCATTATCGCATTTGCTGAATTGGATGCAGCATCGAGACGAGTCGCCGAACCCCAAGCCGAAGATATGTAGCATGATTCATTCTAAGATGAAACAGATATGCCTAGAATACGACGACATGTTGTTGGTCCCAGAAGTTCGCCACAGCACCTGGGGGCAAGTCTTCGAAGGACATTCAGACGAGTACATCTTTGAGCTGGCTGCGACCATCGTGGAACTAGTGTTAGATTTACGAGCCGACTATGAGCGGAGGATCGTTGCCTTGTTTGAGAGCTACCCCTGGAAGTTGCTCATCCTAATCAAGACCCCGCCAGAGATTCGCTGCAGTGAACGGGCCGATGTCTGCGTGGATTGGCGAGACTCAAACGCTCACGCGCCTCGTTGCCTCGACCCGCGTTCAAATCCACATCAGTTTTACTTTCTTTGGTTGCCCCGGGGCCTCCCCACCTTCCCGCTGTTCCCAGGGCCCAGCGCGTTCAGGGGCCTCAGGGGCCCCGCCCTTCAGAAGGGACCTGCTGCGTTGTCGGAATCCCAAAAGGGTCGGCGATTTCGCGATCGACGACTCGACGACATCGATGCATCGATTCCCCCAGGAGTTGCGGGACAAGGCCGAGGCTGTGAAAGCATGTCCGACATCAGTCAAAATCGCTGAGCACTTCAGGCGGGAACCTGGGAACTCGAACTCTGGGCGGGGACTGGGGCAGTAGGCCCCAAGGGGCCATAGGTTTTGTTTCGAAGGCCCCTGCAGGGACCAGATTGCGGACGCCGCGCGGGACGGCACGATGTGCGGCGAGATGTTTTCGTTCATGTCAAACATCGCAGAGTTGTGGACATCCGACACACAGGAGGTGGAGGGGACCAATAGCATCGTCAAACACATCAGCAAGCTAAGCCCCAACATTGGCCTTCCACTCCTCAGCAGCAGGATCACAGTTAAAAAGGCAGCGTCTCGCCTGACGCGACCAGAGGAACGCGCTGCATTCATCAACGAATGCGTCTGCGACCATCCGAAGGCAGCGCAGAGGGAAGGGGGGACAGGAGTCTGAGGAGGATGGAGGAGTCCAGGAGGGCAGGGGAAAGGATTGAGACAAGGACTGATGATAAGATGATCCGAGAGACATGCTGATTGATGAGCATAGGATGGGGAGGGATAAAGTCCGCGGAGTCCGATGGGGGGGAGTGCGCCGAGGGGGCGGGGCGGAGGTGGCGGGGTGCGATGGTGCCCGGCGCGCGGGGGGTAAAGGAACACGGCGCAGCTGAGGAGTACTAGGAGGAGGAGGAGGGGGAGGAGGAGGAAGAGAACGAGGATGTGAAAAGGAAGTAGAAAGATAACGATAAGCGCAACGATAAGAACTGCACGGCGCGGAGGGGGGCGGCGAGGAGGAGGAGCTGGCAGGAGGAGGAGGAGGAGCAGAAGGAGCTGGGGGGCGGTGAGCAAGATCAGGAAGGGGGGGGCCCGAGGAGGGGAGGAGGAGGAGAAGGAGGAGGGAAGGAGGGATAGGAACCCTCGTCGAAGGCGATCCCGCTGCGAAACCTCGTCGAGCCAGCGGAATCGCAGAGGTGGGCGATGGTATCCACTGCTGCCCCTGCTGCGCCAGAGGAGGGGGCCTTGGCGGCCTTGCCGCTCCCTGCGCCGCCGCTGGCAGCTGACGACCCCCTGCGCCCCCTGGCCCTCCCGGCAGCCAAGGCGGCGGCCAAGGCTAAGGCTGCGGCCGCGGCTCCAGCACCGTCCGAGCTGGCGCTGGAGAGGCGCAAGAGGTTCACGTATCGTGCCTTGGCGTTGATCAAGGCACTTGCGGCAATGCACATGTCACATGTCACGCGATCTGACGATCTGAGTTGAGATTCCGATTCCTATGCTAATGGATCGACGATGGCGGGTGAGGGATGGATGGCGTGGCGTGGCAGGGCCATCCATCTCTCGCTCCCCGCACGGCCAGCTCAGTTCAGACAGTTCGGTTCAGTCAGTCAGCCCCCTTCTTCCATGTTCCTACCCCGCCCCAGGGTGTGATTGGCAATGTCGATGTCAGCAGCAAGTGGGCGCTCTGCGTTCGAAACGCTCCTGTCAATTACGCCGGCGACGACGCCTGGTTGATTACCCACCGCTTTGGCAGGGCTGAGACATGGGTTGAAGCGGTGGGTAGAGGGGAGGGGAAACGGGGGTGGGGGTGGGGGCTGGCATGTAGCAGCCGCCAGTATGCGCTCAGCCTCTCGCCGGCCGTTGCTGTGGCTCAGGCCGTTCCGCAACGGGGTTGCATCAGCGGAGGGCGAGAGGGCGCGCAAAATGGCGGGCGCGACATGCCACCCCCTTCCCCCGCGCCCCACTAGGTGGACGTGTCGGGCGGACACGCTATGATCAGGCTGAGGCCCACCCTGAAACCACATCTTCTTGTCGACGCTTTCAAGGGCTTGCACGCGGCAGCCGTGCTAGGCGGTGGCGATATCGGGCTCGTGAGGCTCAATTTGAGGTGGGACCAGGGGCTTGATCGGCTTGAACGAGCAAGCGTGGTGGGCGTCGAATTGCTTCTGGATTCCGACAACATCAAGAGGCGCCCAGGGCACCTGGCAACCAGTCCTGGATTCCTCGATTCCTGGTTCATATCCGATCCGGGCTCCTCCAATGGTCCTTGTATCCTTGCATATTTCTTTCTGTCGAAATCCCAGGTGCCTGAAGGCCACCAAGAAAAAGAAGCGGCCCCACGACGACGCTGGCGGCGGCGGCGGACCAGCCGACGACGGCGAGGGCGGCGACGACGACATAGCAGATGATTATCTTCGAGAGGAGGCGCGAGCGGCTGCGGCACATTCCGACGGCCTCGACGACGCAATGAATGATTTACTGGAAGCGGAGGGCTTCGTGGATTATTTTGATGAGGCCTCGCACGCCCATGAGGTCCACGAGGACGTCGACGATTGGATTGGCGAGGTGATCGATCCAGCGGGCCATTTTCCAGCAGAGGCGGCCGCTGATGCACTTGAGAATATGGGGTACATAGACGGGATTGCAGCCGCTGCTGGCGAGATCGGCGGGGAGGACATCGATCCGCCTGCGCCGCCAGATGCCGCATCGGACGTCGCAGAAGGATCGATCGGACGGGATGGGAGGGCGGGGGCTGAGTGGCAAATGCATGGAAATAGTTTGGAGTGGATGGTCCCCGGGGAGGGGGGAAGTACAGGGCTCGCCCCATCTCAAGATAACGCGGCGCCCCTGGGCCCCTTGATCCCTGGTCCCTGGAGGAGTTCCCGACGCGCCGTATCTGTTTGACCCCCCCGCCCAAAACCATCAGCGAACACTTACATCGTTTTTCGCCGCTGCCTCAGCCGACCCTTTCTCTGCATCTCATCTCATCGTTCCATCGGACCGAGGACCAGCCCCAGGTGCAGTGGCTTGGGTCACGGCGGTCATGCCTACTATGATTGCGCTTGCTCATGTTTGTCAAGATCGATTCGCTGCCAAGGACCCAGATAAGCAATTCACTGGCCTCCTGCAACTCACGGACACTGAGGCGGTTGCCGACGACGGTGATGGCGATAGCGTCAACACCTCGCGCACCGTATGGGTCGCTTGGGATGATACTCGCGCCGATGTCATGTCAGGAAGGATAACTGAACTGGATGAACACAATGGCATTAAGTACAAAAATACATCTCACATCGAACGCTTCGGGGACAAGATACATGCGGGGTCTGCTGTTGTTGTTATTCCAAACACAAACGAGAAGATGGTAAAAGCAACTGCTATATTTCGTGAGCGCATGCCCGACGCTTTTGTGACAGCACGGTCTTTGTATGATAAACTGTCTGGTCTTGATTTCGGTGGGGAAGGCGTTGCTCGGTGCCCTGTTTGCAATGCCATCCCAGAAACCGTGGTGTTACCATCCGCGGCCGCCAGGGCCGCGTTCGGGGATGCAGACGAGGGCTCTCGCATCCTTGGCGAGCGGCCAGCGAATGCCTTAACGAATGCAGCTATGAAGCAAGCAGTTGTTTCGTGTGACTTTTTATGCGTGCCTTGCAAAGCATTGCTTTGTGATTATTTTGATTTGTAGTATGTATCAAGTGTGAACGATGGGGTGGACTCTAAGCCAAAAGCGTGCGTCAGAATTTTTCAAAATTCTGACGCTCGATCTTGGGCTGTTCGCGGCCCAGGGTGGGGATTCTAGGCCAACAACAGGCGTCAATAAGTCAAAGCTCGATTTTGGGCCATTCGCGGCCCTATCTACACGCACATTAAGAAAGCCCGTTAACAAATATGCATTGGTCCAACTGAGTTCTTCTGGTCCTTGGGTACACCTGACTCGCTTGGGCTCGCTATGGCCAACTGTTTGCTTATAGATCTCGTGGGGCCTGGGGGGGATCTGGTCCTTGGGGTCTGCGACTGGCGGCATTGGCGACCCGCCGCAACAATCCGTCTTCTATCCGTGGCTTAAACAATTCAGGGCACCTGTATCTCTGCTGCTCTCTCAGCCGCTCCTCCTCCTACCTCCTCCTCTAATGCCCGTTCACCGCTATCTACAAGCAGATATTTCCAGGGTTCCGCGAGGCTTTCTCGGATCTGCGCTGGACTCTGAGTGCCCCCCTCGCTGGCGCGCGGAGCGCGCCAGGGGCGGCGCCGGAGGCGCCGCCGGGGAGGCCCAGCGCGAGGCTTTGTCTCTGGTCCTTCCTTTGCCGCCTTCCGCCGCCCTCGCTGTCACCTCTGACTCTCTTGCGCTCTTTCTTTCTCTCTGCTCCTTCTGTATCTCTCTCTCTCTCTCGCTCTCTCTCCCTCTCTCTCACTCTCTCTCTCTCTCGCGCTCCGTCATCACCCTCTCCACCCCCTCCTCGCTGTTCCCAAGTCCTTCTCTTCACGCTGTTTCTCGGGGCCGCTGCCAGGGCGGCGCCTGGGCAGATCCGCCGCAGCGTGAACTCGGCCGATCAGCGCCTTGTTCGAGGGAGGGCGGGGGCGGCAAGATGCAAGCGGGATGATCCTAGCACATTTGCGATTGCTCATTCCAGCGCGGGCGAAACATCATCCGCAACAATGTTGATCTGATAGGGCCCGAAGGAAGCAACTCACCTCAACCGGATAAGAGACAACTCACTTTTTAGTTGCGGTTGTCTCATATTGCTGGGGTTCGAATCTGCTCTCACCATTCGTTGAGGGTTTTGAAGAGGGCGATCTGCTGGAGATCAGGATGCGATGATATGCAAACTATGCTACGCTATGCGTCTTCATCTCACTGTGCTGGCTTGTCGAGAACAGCATCTAGGGCGATATCCATACGCAATCTCAGCTCGGAAACAGCCAAATACGCCTCGCTGACATGCAAATTTTAGCAGCATTTGCGATTCAGAATGGTGCTCCCCGAATAGGCAAAACTGGAACAGTTCCAGATTCATACCTAATTTTTGGAACAGGGGGGGGGTGTTCCAAAAATCGAGGTTAATTCCCGGGTCGAGAATTTGGAACTCCCACCTACTGTTCCAAAAAATGACTCGAGAATCAACCTCAATTTTTGGAACACCCCCCCCCTGTTCCAAAAATAGGGTATGAATCTGGAACTGTTCCAGTTTTGCTCCTTCTGTACCTCTCCGTCGAGACCATGATTAATCCTGAAACGCATCAACTCAAACCACTAAAAACCAACAAAACATCTGCTCTGAATGCAATGCTTATCCCTCATGATTCCACATTCGCCCTTCTCATGCTCATGATTCTGCTCGTGATGCTGCTCACTGCGTTCACTTCCGTTCCGTCTCTTGTCTACAATTCTTTGTCATACCACCCGCATTGGCCTACATGGGCTGCCTGTGAAGTGGCCGCGGCGCCACGATATATCCTGGCGGGCGCTGAGAGACCGAACGCACCAATGATGGAATCGATGAGACGTGAGGTCCAACGTTTTGGCAGGGGGGAGGGTCCGTTGCCCTTTTTGGCTTTGTAACAGGCTTTGTACATTTTGGTCAGGCATAATCATTGCATCACCATCGGCGCATCCGAGCCGCTTGAGCCAATATGTTGAATAGGTTTGCTGCCATGCGACAAGCGTGCCGGATCAATCCAGACATCCTCTTGTCAGCTCTCGACGACGTGCCGCTTGAGCCCGCTAACAACATGGACGACCTGAACAGTTGGGCCTCCAAGGCCCTGCGTCGAATGCAGGAGTCTCAGTCGATGACAACCGAATCGCTCATGAGGACGCTGACCAACAGGGAGATCACCATGAGCAGCAGCTTCAGCGGCATCGGGACCGACATCATCGCAGCTAAACACATCGAGAGCGCTGCTGCGCGGTTGAACGCCCTGAATGGGGTGCCTGCTGGCACTCCTGGCGTGACATTCACGCATTTGTGGTCGCTTGAGTGGGACGCGAAGTGCCAGAAAGAGTTGCGCTGCCTGCACAAGTTACATCCAGCACCTCCAGGTGGGTCGTGCATCTTCACAGACGTGTTGGATTTCACTGCAACAATCCACGAGGGCGATGTCGGTTGGACCGGTGGCGTTGAGAAATCGGTGGAGTTCTTGCGGAATCATATCCCGAGGTCGAGAGCAAAGGACGATGGTTTATGCGTTGTTCATGGCCGTCGGTGCACCGCTCAGAGGGCCTTGATCCACACGGCTGGGTCGGTATGCAAAGACTTCTCGATATTCGGCAATCGGGCTCACATGAGGGGCAAGCACGCCAAGAATTTCTTTGTGTGGAGTTCAATGAGGCGCAGGATTCAAGAACCATTAGTCGTTCACGAGAACGTTTTGACCTTCCCAGCAACTGAATTGGACAACCATCTCGGTGACCTCTACATCGTTCTACGCGTGCCACTGTGTCCGAATCAGATGGGGTGGCCTTGCCTTCGCAAGAGGGCGATATGTGTGCTGTTTCTGAAAGAATGGATCCTTCCCGTCTTGGACTTCCTCAACATCCCACGGTCCCCTGGCATGCGCAGGCCCGACGATGATTTCAATACATTCAGGGCGCTGATGGAGAAGATGTTCTTCAGACAGGTTGGCGACGATCTCTGCTGGCGCATCTTCATGGTCGCCGACCTGGAAGAGCAGGAAGCGACGCAGAGGTGGGCCCTGAACCGCACGAGTGTCAAGAACGTCGATCGCGACAACTTCATCTGCAAGCTGCCAATCACATTGCCTCCTTACGATGCGCTGGGGCCGAACGAGCTGAAGCGTGCGGAGTACTACGAGGAGCACTTCGAGAATGGCTGCTGCTGCTACGACGTCATGCAGAACCCGTGGTCTCGTGCCGTCCGCAGCATCGGACGTGATTTGCACACCATCATTTCAAATACTGGTATCATTGTCGACCCTGTGCTGAAGAGGATCGCCACGCCCACAGAGCTCTTCACGGCAATGGGCTATCCAGTCACAGCAGATGCTCAACAACACAGCGGCACGGTTTGCCAGTTTTCGCGCGGCGTGACTGGCATTCCACCTCAAAGGAGCCCTGGGGCCCTGGGTAAACCACGTCGCTCTCCATGGGGCCCATGGGCCCATGGGGCCCATGGGGCGGATGAGGATAAGGAGGATGGGGAGAGAGGAAGGCCATGAGGATCAGAGGGAGGGGTGGAGAGGAACGGAGCGCGATGAGTTTTTTGGGGCACCACCTTCAGGACAAGGCGTTCTCAGCTCAACCAGGTGGGGAACGCGTTCCACGTTAACGTGGCGGGGGCTGTTTATGGAGCGATCGTGTTCGCCTTCCCGGATCTGGGCCGCGTCCCCGCAGCGCCCGCGTCGCCCCCAGTCCCCAACGAGGGCGGCGAGGCCGCCAACGCTGCCGCTGGGGCCGAGGAACCTGCGGTTCCTGAGGAGGCGGTGGTGGACGATATCCCAGAGGCCCCAGAGGCACCGAGTCTGGAGGATGATCATGATGATGAAGAGGCTCATGCGGCTCATGAGGATGGTGAGGCTGAGGGTGAGTCTGAGCCTGCCGCAGCTGCGGGTTGGGCTGTGAAGGCGGCTAAGTCGAAGAGCAAGGCGAAGCCGCCACCCTCCTCCGCTGCGGCTCCGACGTCTCCCGGCCAGCAGCAGACGGAGCCACCCTCGCCGCGCGCGCCGAGCAGCCTGGGAAGCCCGGGCCCGAGCGCCGCATCCTCGGCCCAGAGCGCCTTCCAGACCGTGGACGTCAGTTCAGAGAACAAGGGCGGCATGCAGGTCACGACGGTGACCGTCACCACCACCGTCAAGAAAAGGAACGCCGATGATGATGCGGGCCATCCTGGGGCTTCCTCCTCCGGGCTGCAGCGCAAGAGTCAGCGGAGCCGTTTCGCAGCTGCCTTTAACATGTGACGTGGCGGCAGGTTGCGCCTGACAAATTTTGACATTAGTTTTGCACGCGCGCGATATCGCCAGTGCAGGTGCTGTGTATCGCTTGGTATTTCATCCAAGGTCTCTCCCATTCCTCCATCAGGTCCTCCATGCATCACAAAGAGTTCCGATGTCCCACATGTTTCCATCTCTAAGCTGCCGCGCCTGCTGCTGTCTCACTCGGCCCTTCGAAGCCTTGGAGTGCACATACATCATCGCCGCGCGGTCTATCAACAACTCGGCTCATCTCATCAGCTCCCTCTTTAATTCGACAGCCTACCTTTTGCAGGCGACAGTAAGCAGGCGGTCAGAAGCGGCGAGGCTTGGATGTGACAGCACTACGTACCCTCGTTTAATGCAACATGTGGTTTCGTTGTGGCTTCAGAGGCGCCGCCAGCAACCAGCAACGCACGGTTGAGATGAGCGAATGAGAGCGAGATTGCCACACTCAATCATCATCATCGACATCTATCCTCAAACATCACAACATCGCAACACCCAAGACCATGCATAATAAGAAAGAGGGTGAGTCGAGGAGGGAGGGGGGGCAGAGGAGGAGAGGCAGAGTAACATATTCGCCGAATGATAAAGCAAAACAAGCAAACCAAGGAATGAAACTCTTGGAGCTCCGCCCTGCGTCAGCACCTCTCGGTCTTAGTTCGAGGATACTAATAGTAGAGGACCCTTGGCCTTCACAAGGATTCCCTGGGCGCCTCTGGATTCCAAGACTCTGCGACCCAACTTTCGGACCTTCGGAACTTCTGTTGGTTGTAGATAAGAAGGGGAAGGATGAAGGAGAGCCCCTTAGGGCCGTAGGGCGGCATGCATGAGGCTGAATCCCCAATCCCAATTGAAAGGCACCGAGGGGACTCAACGAGAATGAGTTGTCCCGGGGTGCACGGGCCCTCTTGCTGGAGGGATTCACGCAAATCCTTAGGCCTCCTCCTATCAGCGCCCCCACCTCCTCCGCTCCGGGCCCTACTTCGCCCACCCGCCCCCGCAGCCCATTTGGCGCAGCTGCGTTCTTGCAGTGATACGAGGTGCACCGAGGGCGCCTCTGACTTTACGACGCCGGCTCTACGACGTACCACAGCCGCTGCAACCATGCCCAAGGCCCCGAAGCGGCAGCATGCTCAGCATGAGGATGAGTCGAGAGCCATGGCAATGTTGGAAGCGGAGGGCATGCCTGAATCTCCTTGGGCCAACGATGTCATTCGCAAGCCTTCTGGCGTACTCCGCAGCGCCTAGGACTGGGCCCTAGGAAAATATCTGCGATATGCTAGGCTATGCAGCAGACTATGCTATGCGCTGCAATGCGCAAGCGGTAATAGCATGCAGATGTTGCTGCAAAACGGGCGGCGGGCGGATCTCCATCCACGAAAGGTTCCCAGGTCTGCACGGCATCATGCTTCAACGAAAGATTCGTAACACATACTACTTGGAGGAAGGGCTCTGGTCGCCATGGTTTGCAGAGGATGGGTCGAAGATGTTCTCCCGCCACCCCAAGAATGACCGCGCCGAAGCTGATACCAGGAGGATGTACAAGGAATCCGTGCTCAGAGAGGGCCTGAGTCAAGGCATCAACGGCGATGTGATCGCTGTCCCGACGAGCTATGGGTCCGACAGGAAGTTCATGCTCATGAGTTTTGCCACGCGGATGGAGGCGGTCTATGATGCATACGAGGAGGATCCGACGAATCCCATGGTCCAAGAGACGATCCGTTGCGGCGTGAAGAACATCGTCGTGGTGGACAAGCGCAGCCCAGACGACATCTTGAGGGCGCTGAAGGAGGGGAACAATAAATGGAACAAAATCGGTTCGGAGATGAGCTACCTGGAGCGCTACCACATGATTAACCAAGTCGAGCAGAAGTGGAAGGCATACTGCAAGAAGAGGAAGTTCGACGAAGAGGGTGATGATGAAGATGCCGCCGCTGCTGAGATAGACGACTCGGATGGAGACGGAGTCGGGGATGCCAGCTACGAGAAGAGGTACACCGAGTTTCTGGACGCACACTTCAAGGACCAGTTTTCGTCCTTCAACCAGTTCTGTGAGTGCAAGCGCGTCGTCCGCAGATTGTCTGCGCCAAGCCTCGGCGGGTTGCACCAGCAGTACGAGGAGTACGCGAACGCGCACTGCCAGTTCAGCAACAAGGAGTTGAACCAAGGTTTAGTGACGCACGCAAACGATCAGATCTGCAAGAAGATGAAGAAGTTCTTGGTCGCAGAGATGGCGCCCTACCTGAAGATTCTTTTATCCATGGCCCTTCCGACCAACGACTTCGTGCCATGGGTATTCAAGACCAGGCCGAGCATGTCAAAGCTGTCCAATTTGCTGCAGGTTATGAGAGAGTCGAAAGTGTTCCAGCTTTCGAAGGTTGCGCAGGCAGTGGAGCCCGGCGGCCGCGGCCGCGGCCGCGGCAAGAGCAAGGCGAAGGCGAAGGCGTCGGCGAAGGCAAAGCCTGAGAGCATGACCGCAACAACGCTTTTCATCAACGACGTCCACAACGCCATCGCCTACACTCTCCAAGGTGTTCCCAAGGCGTCTTTGGATCATGATGCCATCTGGTACGTGCAGTGCATCGCGATGGTCTTCGGCATCATTGGCAAAGTTGTCATCCCGAAAAAGCCGACTAGCCCTACGCCCACCGCGGTCCTGGACGCCAGCGACCCATCTACAGTGAGCATGCAATCATGGTCGGGCCTTCGGAAATGGATCAAAAAGAAGCTCATTGCTGCTCATGCCTTGAGTGACTCTGCCCACGTGGCCGATGACCCGGACTGCGTTGATGCTCCTGATGGCAGCGAGGGCAGCCAGAGTCAGACGGCGTCGGATTCGATCCCTCTGGCCCTGGTTCCAGTCGGGTCTGCATCAGCCTCTGGTCCACTAGTACAAGATTCCGACAGCCCCGTCGTAGCTATCTGCGCCTACTTGGATTTCGACAAGAAGCTGAAGGTACGCATGCAGGCCTTTGCCGAATATGTTGGTGAAGATACGTCCATGGAGGCAATGAGGCGGACCCATGCTGGCCTTTCCACGGCCATCGGGAATCTGTGGAAGGAGTACGGCGCGAACTTGCAAGCTATGCTCTGCACCGCGCATCCGATCACTTGCATCGTGGAGACTATCGACATCAAGGCCATGGAGACCGCCTTCGAGATGAATTTCATGGCGGTGGCGCGCCTGTGCTACAAGGCGGCGGAGGAGCAGTACGCGGCGGAAGTGCAGATGAACCAAGACGTTGCGGGCTTCTTGAAGATGATGTGGGGTGATGGCGGCGATGCCTATCTCGAGCGTTTCATGTCCCTTCGGTGCCAGTACATGGTTATTTTGATGGAAGAAACGGTCACCGCCATCAAGGACAAACAAACAGAGGACGATGACATGAACGATCGCATCAGGTCTGCCACTGCGACCATCGATGCGTCCCGCTCGTACGTCGAGAGATTCTTGCCAGAGGTTGCGGCTTGCGATGCTAAGTGCAAGGACCGCGTGGCGTGGATCAAGTTCTGGGTAGCGCTGTGCACCGGGGCCCAGGACATGATGAAGGTCGTGGCTCAAGCAGAGAAGGAAGTCGAATATATCGAGCAGATGGAGCGCAAAGACATCGTCCTGAAGTTCGCCAATGACAACGGTTACACCATCGCCGATTGCCGCGACGAGCTGGTCGACATCAAGGCTGCGCTGAAGGTGCAGATCTGTGATAAGGCTGACGCTCATGCCAAGACGCTTCTGACAGCGGCAGCGGTGGCCCAGCCGACTGACCAGGATGATCACTGCGACATCGACGCTGCACTGTCCTCGATGGCAAATTCTTCCTGGAGCCCTGTCATGTCGGCGTCTACTGAATCCAGCAAGCAGCAGTGGGCGGCCTACGCGTTCGCTCTGGAGGCATCGAAGCTTGTGGCCGCTGCACGGGACGCAGATTTCCATGACGTCGGTGCGGAGATTTTGGTCCATAGGCCTCCGAAGCCAGGCAGTGGTGCAGGGAAGCTTCGCATGTTCGTCAACGCCCTTGATCCAAAGTTTATGCAGTTGCAGTTGCACCTTGTTGGTAAGATCTGCGTGACCAACGTTTCCACTACATCGGGCTGCCGGGTGGTCAACCTACTGGGCTGCGGCATGTACGACGCTAAGAATTTCATCACGGTGTCGCCGACTGCAGGACGCACACCACCACGCCACTTCCACTCCTCAGGCCTCCTCCTCCTCCTCTCTTCCTCCTCCTCCTCCTCGCCCTCCTTCTCCTCCTCCTCCTTCTCCTCCTCCTCCTCCTCCTCCTCCTCCCCCTCCTCCCTTTCCTTCTTTTTCCCTCCCGCTTCATAGCGGCAGCGATCCAGCGGGCCTCTCTCTGAGAACTTTGGGTGGACTCTGGGCTGCTCTTGGGGTCCTGGGTCCTGGATATGGATCCCGATGCTGGGGGCCCTGGGGCCCAGGTCAGTCGGCCCGCGTCTCCGGGGGCGGGGTAGAGGAGCGGGGAACAGGAGAATAAAGAGAAGCATGGAGAAGGGTAGGCTCCCGGGGAGGAGGAGGAGCACACAATGAGGAGAAGCTGAGGAGGAGAAGGAGGAGGAGGAGGAGCGGCAGGATGAGGAGGACTGAGAAGGAGTGGGGAGGAAGCGGAGGAAAAGTGAGGGAGGATGGGGTGAGTGGAGGAGAGGACTATATATTTTCAATCTTCCCTTCACTAGGAATGACAGTCCAAGGTTCTCCTCTGTTCGTCCCGGGTTGGAACGTGAAGGCGTTGAAGCAGCTAGACTCGTCCGACAAGGAGAAGACGCCCCCGGTGCCAGTGCTGACGACGACGACCAAATTCATGTCTATTGGATCGGTCAAGATCTCCATCACAGTTTTGATTCCAAACCCAGTTTTCCTGGCATCCTTGGGTGCCGCTGGTGCTGCCGACCCGAAAGATGACGGCCCTGGGGCCCCCGCAGCTCAGATGGTCGAGTTGACGCGCATGGAGTTCAGGGAGGAATCGCTTAAGGCTGCTGCCAAAAAGAGTAGGGGTGATGCCAGTGCCAAGCACATCCTCAAATGATCTGGCAGCTGACAGCCGTAGCGACGGCGCCGCAGAGGAGGAGGATAAGTACGACAAGTACTGGAGAGTGAGCGGGAGAGAGAGGAGGGAGCAGGGGGGAGGAAGAAAGGATAACGCACCGAATCGGTCCTAGTGCAGTTTGCCTGGCGGGATCGCCTTGTGTTTCGAAGTTTGATTGTCGCCATTTTTATGGCATTGTACTCCACATGTTGCTTTTGTTGCGATGCTGTCAGCCCCTCCCGCCGCGCGTGGGGGTTCGAACGTGCGAGCTGTGAATACGTTTGATAGCCAGAGGAGGCTATTGAAGCACAGCTGCGGTTGCTGTGCACATCTCGCCTCTGTGTGGTATTCGGCCGCAAACGTGTTAAATGATGCTGGGGCGCAGACCTGAGAGTGATAATCACAATTATCATCATCATCATCATCACCATCATCATCAATGGAGACAGGTAGGTAAACGGACGCTTAAGGACATGCGAATAAAACAACAAATCATCATCAGCATCATCAATCATCATCACCATAATCGTCATCATCGCCATCGTCATCATCATCTTCATCATCATCCTCATCACAATCATCATGATCATCAGCGTCATCGTCGTCGCGTCGTGCCCCCCCCCGCTGGCTGGGCCGGGCTCCTTGAGCCCCTCGGCGACCACGAGGCAGCGCGGCCGCCGCGCCAGCCGCCCGGGCGGGAGGAGGCAAGGTGGAAGAGCGGAAGAGAGGGCTAGAGGAGGAGGAGGAGGAGGAGGAGGAGGAGGAGGAGGAGGAGGAGGAGGAAGAGGGGGAGGAGGAGGAGGAGGAGGAGGAGGAGGAGGAGGAGGAGGAGGAGGAGGAGGAGGAGAGGACAGGATGAGGTGAAGAAGCAGGCGAGACTCACTGATGTGAGCGGGGACCCAGAGGTGGAGGGGGAGGAGGGGATGAGAGATGAGAGGGAGGAAGGAGGAGGAAGGAGGAGGACATAGAGAAGGAAGGAATTCCAGGATGCGGGGGGAAGGAGGAGGAAAACTCATGCCTCCTCCTCCTCCTCCTCCTCCCTCGCTCGCTCATTTTACCTTTTTCATCCTCTAGCTCGTTCCCTCCTCACCCCAATTACGAATATCCGTCTAGGTCTAGGAGTTGTCCCAGTGTACCAACATTTTCTGCAGTCCCAATGCTTCCTTCCTTCCATTTTCGTTGCGCTCTTCGTTCCCAGTGCTGCAGTCTACGCTCTGTTATTCCAAATGCGGGGTCGCAACTTGGCGTCCGAATTCGCACCCGGTGCAAATTTGGAGCTCCCCCCCGTGGTGTTTCAAAAACCTGGCGGGTACATGTTGCTAGGCACGCTCGCACGTCCCCAGCGGTACAACGACGAGGAGGGCCGAAGGGCCAGAGATCCCCTGGAGCCACGACGCCGCCCCCGCCGCCGTTTGGTCCACTCGCCCCCGTTTGGATCCTAGGGCCCCCTTTTGCTTAAGGCTAACACCGCATCACCAATCACAAGTCAAGAGAAGCCCTGGACTCTTCGACGCGGCTCCATTGGGCCTCCGCGATCACCCCTAGATAGCCCAAGAAACCTCCCCTGATACAGTTGTCTGGGGAGGGACTGCATATCAACAACAATATATGCCCTGGTGTAAAATCGAACGCTTCACTGGGCCGCTGCCCCGCCCGTGGCCCATGTCGGCCCCGCGCAACTCGCCCTGCATTTCGGGACAGCTTGGCTCGGACTGCCCGCCGGCCTGCAATGGAGACGCCTGCAGGGGCATCCAAATGCGCTCGCCAAGGAGACACACATCCCCAGACATCAACCGTTCCCCTGGAAACACCCCGATGCCAAAGCTCCCCTGGAAAACTGAAAGCTCCCCGAAAAAAACCTAGCAGACCCCTAGGACGTTACACATGCCGCAGCCTTCTCCCGGCGGCGCGCCGCCACCGAGGGCCTCGGCATGAAAGGGACCACCCCGGTCTCACAAGGGATGCCCGCCGGCTCGCCGATACCCTCGGCCGTGGGGCTGGGGGCCGCGTCCAAAGAAGCGCGAACACGGTCAAGGCGCTGGGGAAGCTTGCTGGTAGCCTCGTCGGCGTCGGCGGGGGGGGATGGCTCGGCTCCGCCTCGGCTCCTGGCGCGGCCGCGGCCGCGGCCGCCAGACCGCCCGCCGGTCCCGCTGCGGCTGCCGCGGCCGCCCCCTCCCATGGATAATGTATCCTGGTGATCTTAGAGGTGTTGTAGATCTGGAGGCTTGGGGCTCGGGCCGTCGCGGCGAGGGTGTAACCAATTATCTGGATTGGGGGGTCGTAGCGACACTCCGACCCCCTCGCGCACGCTCGGCGCAACCCCAATTGCCGTCGAACTCTTCTGCCGGGGGCGATTAGATATCAAAGCCGAAACGCACCGAGCGCAATTAATACCGAAAGGGGGGCACCCACTATCCCACCATCCATAGCCATGAGGCATCGGGCCATGACAACAGTCGAGATCCTGAATATTCAGCGCCCTTGCATGTTCACTGATACAAATTCAAAGCCCACTCCAAGATCAAGCAAGAAAGATGGCGCTGACCCATGCAGAAGTAATGAGCAGTCGCAGTGGGCGACAGGACGACTGACCAAAGTCCCACCAGCCCTCTGGGCGTGAGTGGTTTAACGAACTTTGTCTTCTCTCTTTCCACAACCCTTCCTACCCCTACTCTCCCCTGGGCCGGGGAGGCGAGGGGGCCGAGGTGTCAGAGAGCGATTTTCAGCCGAAGATGGCTCCAAGAGGCCCCCCGAGCGCCCAAGATGGCCTCCAAGATGGCGCACGATAGCTCAAGATGGCTCAAACTAGTCTCCGACATAGCCCCAAGAGGCCTCAAGATGGCCCCAAGACGGGTTCAAGTGCCCGCCGAGCCCTCCAAGGACCCCCCCCAAAAGAAACCAAAATGGTTCCAAAACTTGAAGAAATACAATAATTTGTGCGTTCCCGCCTTTTCGCTTGCGATGGGCCTTTGAAGCCTCAGGATGGCCCCAAAATGCCCAAGAGGGCCCCAAGAGCCCAAGAGCGCCCAAAGAGCGGCCTAAGAGAGCCCCAAGACGCCCTCTTTAAGCCTCCAAGGGGGGGGGAGCTGAATTTAGGACCACCCCTCTGATGAGCGATGGGGCCCAAGACGGCCCCAAGAAACCTCTCAGATCCCCCCAACGAGCTCCAAGAGGGCCCCAAAAGAGTTCCAAGAGGGCCCCAAGAGTCTTAAGGGCCCCAAGAGGACCCCAAGAAGACCCCAAGATATCCCCAAGGTGATTCCAAGAGACCTCCGAGAACCTCTCACAAGAACACCTGAACTCGCCTGAGCAGCCTGCATCGTTGTTGGATGGGCTGGTGGGCTGGGGGCGCGCGAAGCGTCAAGAATTGCAACTCTTGTGTCCTCTTTCAACTTCACCGTACACGAATGGGTATGTAACCATTCCCTACCTAAGCGGGCTCAAAACAAGCGCAAGGACAGAGCAAGCGTCAGGCACAAACTGTAAACCTGTCATCGTGCGTTCAAGGGACAGAGTTGAGGCACTCTCGGACTCCCGTCCCTCCCAAAATACGGTTCGCCGCCCAGCGGGCTGGGGTGGCAAAGAGGGTGAGTTACGGTTCGTCGCCCAGGGGTCGGATACCAGGAACTGCCTGGAGGGTGGGGCCGGCGTGCGACGAGGATGGCGACGACGACGACACACGCGAGAAGGGGGGGCGGAGAGCAGAAGCCGGGCTTGGACTTACAGAGGCGACCTCCAGGGCAGGAGGAGGAGGAAGGGGGGCAGCAGCAGGGGCAGCAAAGACCTGGAGCAGCAGCACGGACACAGCGAGAATAGCAAGAGCGAGGTCGGGGGGAGGGCGAAAAGCCACGGAGGCATCTGCTGCCACCATGCAGTCAAACGCAGCTCCTGCTGCAGCCGACCTGCTGAGCAGAGGTGTCCTGCTGAGCAAAGAGGTCCTCCGCAGACGCGGATCATCCAGACGACAAGCATCGCGGCGAATCACTTCCCGAAGGCAAGGTCGTCATCCTCGAAGATCTCTTCCTCGTCTACCTCGGGGACCTCTTCCTCCTCGGCGTCTTCCCCCTCGCCGTAGTCGCCCTCGCAGGCGCACATCTCCACGCCCTCCTCGGCGGAGGGGAGGAAAAAAGAGGACGAGGAGGAGGAGGGCGACGATGAGGACGAGAGGATGACAAGGAGGAGGAAGCGTTTATACGTTTATACGACAGTCTGAGAGGGTTCCAAGAGGAGCCAGAGGTGGGCCCGAGATGGCTAAGGGGGCCACATCGTGGCAAGGTATGGCGGTCTCTCGGGCCCCTCTTAGGGCCCTCGGGCCCTTTCAAGACCTCCGCGGAGAGCACGCTGGACAGTGCCAAAATTTGAACCACCGATAGGGCCCAAAGGTTATAAACAACTACGGCCGCGTTCCCCCAGTACTTGCCCACCACTTGTTGGCCCCCCTGGGCCACTGGGCCGAGGTCGTTCCCAGAAGGGCCCGGGCCAACAAGTGGTGGCCCATCACCAGGAGGAGCTTGAGGCTGCGGGCGCGCCCTGCGCCGTCGAAACCCTTTGCAATCGCAGCTCTCCTTCCTGCCCCGACACTGAGGGTCCTCGGCATCCTGCGAGTCGTCCATCGTGTCGTCGACGACGATGGTGTCCCCTCCCGCGTCCGTCGTGACCAAAAGGATCGCCTGGGCGATGGGGCAGTTGGCCAGGGCCGACAGCATCAGCGGCATCAAAGCGCACATGGAGAAACTGTTGCCGCCCATGTCACGCAACTGTGGGTCCGTCCAATCCCGGTCGTACTCGGGGCCCACCGTGGCCCACTGGGAAAGCGGGAAGCCCTGGATCGCGAGGCACTCCCGGCCGCATCCGCCCGCCCGCCGTCGGGCCAGCACGCGTAAGGTCATTCCTCCAGGCTCGACAACAGCACGGGCGCGAGCAGCAGCAGCAGCAACGGCGGCCGAGCAAGGGTGCGAGCGGTAGCAGCAACGGCTCCGGCGGCGGCAGCAGACGCAGCGGCCGCGGCAAGCGGCAAGCAGCCCCGCCTGCGCATGAGCAGCGGCTGCGGCGGGAGCGGGGCATTCGCACTGCGGCAGCAGGGGCAGCGGAAAGGACAAGCAGGCGGCAGACTGGCCAAGCCACAAGTATAGCATGCGGTCGTACACCTGCTGGGGCTACACACGGGTTGCCCCACCGCCTCCTTATCATCATACTCCTCATCCTCACCACGCCCCTCACTGGTCCTCCTCCTTACCGTGCCATTCTCGTCTCGTCACTCCAAGTCCCCGCGACGCTCTGACATTGAGCCCCAGCGCACCTTGACCGAACCATC
The DNA here is from genome assembly GCA_963575745.1 of Prorocentrum cordatum. Lineage (NCBI taxonomy): Eukaryota > Dinophyceae > Prorocentrales > Prorocentraceae > Prorocentrum > Prorocentrum cordatum. The sequence goes on along the minus strand of CAUYUJ010019328.1, from coordinate 26,782 downwards.
GCGCGATATCACGGGCCCCCTGATCCACACCAGCGAATTCGAGGTCAGCGTCGGGAGCCGACCGCACAGGTAGGAGCTCCACTTCACACTCAAGTTCAGGTCGCAAGCCTGAAACGTTGTCAATACCTCTGTCGTCCCTTCTACCAGTTCCCACAGGAGCAACAACTCCTTCTGCCTGTCTGGTAGCCCCGCCGCGCGCTTGTTGAATTCCGCAGTGCACATAGCCTCGGGGTCATCTGCCACCATGCCCCTGCACGGCATCGGCATGGCGTGTCATCAGGTCCTTCAACTCAGCCTAAGCCTCAGTCCTATGTCCTGAGGAATATTTTAAGGGGCTGGAAACAAAATTGCCACGTCTTCTCGCATGCCTCTTTCGGACCCAAGAGGGCCCCAAGACGGGCCGAGGCGGGGGCAAGAAGCCGCCAAGACGGCCCAAGATGCCTCCGAGGCGCCCATAGAACGCTCCAAGACGCCGAAGGTGACCCCCAAGACGGACCCAAGGGGGGCCCAAGAGGAGGAGGGGGGGCGAATCGACAGTTCGCCCCGAAACGACCCCCAAGAGGCTTCGAATCTGCCCCCAAGAGGCTCGCGAGAAGCCTCCCCAAGAGATTCCAGTGAATATCAAAAGGCCTCATTCCCACAACCCAGGCACGGTGGCGTGATGGGCCGAAGGCAAATAGATACTTGAAGCCCTTGTCTTTGCCCTTCTCCTCGAACGCGTCACAGTGGTCAACGTTGTACTTCGCGGGCTCCTTCTCCTTCTCCGGCTTGGCGCCCGTGTCCGTACCCTTCGGCTTCCTGGGGTTCTTGGGCGGCGGCCTGGGCGCGTTCGCATCCTTGACAGCCTCGTGGTCGTCGGGCAAGAGATACTCGCCGAGCGGGGGTCCTGCCCAGGGCGCGCCCCCGCCGCAGCATCCCCCTCCGACTCCCATTGGCAAATGTCTAAGTCAGCGCAAGTGCTGTGATCAGACCTTCTAGGACGCATGTCATTACAGACCCCGTCCTCCACCTCCTGCCCCTTATTCCTCCTACTCCTCATATCACCATCCTTTCCTCCCTCACCGCCGAAGCCTGATCCATCCGCTGCCTCGATATCCTCCCTCCGCCTCCACCTAGATCATCGTTCGCCCCCGAGTCCCCGAGTCCTTCGATTCCCGCCATGCCGTAGAGCATGGTCGTCATGCGCTCGACCCAGGGAGGGTCCTTGTATGTCCCGAGTGATTGGTCAATCGCCGAGCGAGACACCTGAGAAAGGGGGGGGACAATACGCCACGACAACGACGACGAGTACCCCAGAAATCAGCCAGAGAACCATAGTAACACTATACCAGAGAAAAAAAACAATCATGGCTATAGGGCCATTGGGCTATAGGGTCATATGGGCTATATGGGCTGGTGGGCTGTTGGGTAGGTCTATAGGGCTATTGGGCTATAGTGCTATAGGGCTGTAGGGCTATATGGCTATAGGGCTAGTGTGCTATAGTACTATAGGGCTATAAGGCTATAGGGCTATATGGGCTATATGGGCTATAGGGCTATATGGGCTATTTGGGCTATTGGGCTATAGGGCACTATAGGGCACTATAGAGCACCATTGGGCTATAAGGCTATAAGACGTTTGGGCTATTGGGCTATAGGGCTATAGAGCTATAGGGCTACAAGGCTATAGGGTTATAGGGCAATAGGGCAATACGGCTATAGCTCTATAGGGCTAGAGGGCACATAGGGCTATATGGCGATTGTGCTATAGGGCCTGGCCACCAACCACCGAAATCGACGACGAACCTCATCTAACCCTTTAATCCGCTGGGACCCCTACAGAGGCAAGCTCTGATTGGGGAAAAACCTCACCGCACAAACGATGTGCTCGTATCGGGTGGTATTGGGTCTGGAAACATAGGGCCAATCAGCCCTAACATTGCAAAAGGTGAAACTGCTAGAACACCCCAATCGGAGGAAACCACCCTCGCCCCCCCCCCCCCTCCCCCCAGCCCCTGCAAGGGACGCTGCATCAAGCCGAATGTTTCGGACACGGGAACCTTGACGCACGTCAAATACCAACGCTCGCGGTTAGCAACGGACCCGTACTTCTCTGCGTGGATCAAAGTCGGTACCACGTGATAGCCGTGTTTGTTGGCGAGCTCAACGACCCCGTCCAATATGCTCTTCCCAGACTTGCCCCTGGTCTGCAGGTTCTTCACGCATTCTAACCAGAAGATAGCGGGATTGTGTGTTTCCACCATCTTGAGGGCCGCCCGGGTCGTGTCTCCTGGAATCGGGGAGCATTGACAGTGGCGGCTGGGAGAAGAGGAGTGGGAGGGAGGGGCACGCCGACAGTGAAAAGTGACGACTAAACGCGACGAGGCTCACATTCCGCGGGTTACGACTCTGGCCGAAGGACACGCAAGCACAAACCAGCAAACCTCTTGCCACATGGACCGTGGCCCTGGCTTTCAGAATGGGAAGGGGGTGTGAATGCTTCGCCAGAACGTCCTGTCGCACTTGGAGTGTCATCCTCCAGGGTTGAGTAGTTCTCCGAACGATTCTTGTTGCAGCTCGAGATGGAGTCGCATTCCACCCCGAACACAATAGCAAACACTTTTGGTATCGGTATCATCTCGGGGTCTTCTAGATCGGTCTCCACCGTCTTGGCCTGCCTCTCTTTGAGATCCACAATATCTCCGAAGAGCTTCGCGCCCGGGTGGAACGCGTTGATGAACTTCTGCTTGAAGTCAACGTTTTCACACGAATACTCATGAAACAGAGTCAGGCGGTCCCCGAAGCGATTAGCGCAAGCATCAAATATAGACTTCCATACGACAGTGACCAAGTCAGTGCCCGAGCAGGCCGTCCCAAGCGTGAAGTTACCGTCGCACGCAGCGCAGACCGCCCGCATGTTCTCCGACAGGCTGACGAGCTGAATCGGCGTCATCCGATCAAACAGCGCCTCCAAAATGACGTCATTGGGGGATTTGACAGTCGGCTGAGTTACCTGAAGGAGGTCAGGCGAAGGGCCTAACCTCAGCCGGCCCCTCCGTCCTCATACAGAGCCTCGACCCCCCACCTTGTCTTCGTGCGCTCATCCGACTCTGAAGCCGCCCCGGCCGCCCCCCACTCCAGCATAGCCCCCATCGTCGCCACCCACCTCCTCCACCGCCCTCCGCCCCCGTCGCCGCCGTTCTCCTGCAGCAGCGGCCCCATCTCGTTCACTTGAGGCCCCGCTTGCCAGCACTGCGCTCATCCCTGGCCCACTCGACCGCGGTCGAAGTCGGTCGGGTAATTTTATTTATGGTCGAGCCATTTTATTTTTTGGTTGGGTCTGTTTTTTTACTTTTTCCGGACTTGTCCAAAAATTCCCCGCGTCGCCGACCAAAAAATCATACGCGAGCGGGCACGCATATGAATTGTTGGTCGGCGACGCGGGGAATTTTTGGACAAGTCTGGAAAAAATAAAAAACCAGACCCAACCAAAAAATAAAATGGCTCGACCATAAATAAAATTACCCGACCGACTTCGACCGCGGTCGAGTGGGCCAGGGATGAGCGCAGCGCTGGCAAGCGATGTCTCAAGTGAACGAGATGGGAACGATATGGGGCCGCTCGTAGAGGAGAACGGCGAAGTCAGAGGCGGAGGAGTCATGGGCGGCGCGGGGGACGGCGACGAGATTGCCAAGGCGGGGTGGGGTCAGGCACAGTGGGCTGGAGCCGAACACCATCCATCACCCCTCCTCACCCCACCTCATCCTCCGCCTCCCCACCCTCGTCCCTCACTTCCTTCACCCCCCCCATCCCAGTCCTCATCCATCCCGTCCTCCAACTCCTCATCTGCATCGCCCCCATCTTCACCGTCTCCCAGATCTCATCGATGCCCTCCTCCCGAACCTCCTCCACATCCTCCGCATTATCCTTCCACACCTCCTCCCCCAGACCCCCCCCCCCCCTGGACCTCGCCCCAACCTCCTCCGCACCTCCTCCAGCGCCTCGTCCCACACCTACCTCCTCCGCCACCCCATCGACCACATCCCCCACCCCATCCTTCAGGCCCTCCTCCCACATCTCGACCACCCCTTTCCCCCTCGCCTTCATCCTCATCATCGGCACCCCCCCATCGCCGTATTATCCCGACACGTCCTGCTTCGGGATGATCGACCCGTCCTTGGTCATGTTGCAGGAAGAGCAGATGGTGAGCTCGATGCTGTGGGTGACGAGGCAGCCCGGGCACGTCCACGACACCTGGCGAATGCATGGGGGGGGGGGGGAGGATCTGAATATGAACCATTACCTGCAAATCCGCTGGTTCAACTTTATGATACCTGGTATGGTGTTTTGGTGCTATATGGCTATTGGGCTATTGGGCTATCGGGTTATATGGGCTATATGGGCTATTGGGCTGTTGGGCTATTGGGCTATAGATATATAGGGCTATTGGGCTATAGTGCTATAGGGCTGTAGGGCTATGGGGTTATTGTGCTACATGGCTATAGGGCTATAAGGCTATAGGGCTATATGGGCTATATGGGCTATAGGGCTATATGGGCTATTTGGGCTATTGGGCTATAGGCTATAGGGCATTATATGGCACTAAGAGCACCATGGGGCTATAAGGCTATAGGGCGTTTGGGCTATTGGGCTATAGGGCTATAGGGCTATAGGGCTATAGGGCTACAGGGCTATAGTGTTATAGGGCAATGAGGCAATACGGCTATAGCTCTATAGGGCTAGAGGGCCCTATACGGCTATATGGCGATTGTGCTATGGGGTTATAGGGCTCACGGCTATATGGCGAACATCATATAGGGCTATAGGGCTCCCGGGCGATATGGCTATTGGGCTATAAGGGTATATGGCGATTGTGCTATATGGCGAACATCACCTAACCCTCGAATCCGCTAGGACCCCTACAGAGGCAAGCTCTGATTGGGGAAAAACTGTGTCGATGGGGCGCATGGGTCACCCCGAAGGGGGGCAACGATAATCTCGCCTCGCGCGTCGTGCCCTGGGTCGGAGAGCCCCAAGAGGGTCCCAAGAAGGCCCGAGAGTCCCCCAGAGGGTGAGTTTCGGTTCGGTGTGTGCGTGTGTTTTCCGCTGGTAATCAATGGCTTGGGTATCCCAAGGCCCAAGGAGGAGGGGCCCAATAGGACCCCACGAGGGGCCCGATGAACACCGAACGCACTGCGGCCTGGATGCTGAGACGGTTGCCCACCTCCCACCCCCACCCCAAGGCCACCTCTGGGGCATCCGGGGTGGCCATTTCGACGTCGCTCAGCGCGTCGAGACCAACCGACGACACTGCTGACGGCACGCCCCTGAGCCTCCGCTTTGCTCGCGTGGCTAGGTCGGAGGATCCCATGCCGCAATCCGTCTGCGCCGTCTCGGTGGATTCCTCCAGGATAACTTCGAGGGCCATCGCCGAGTCCATCCCATCCGCACTGTTCGAAGGCACGCCAGTAGATGCTACGTCGCTGTGTGCCGAGCGCTGCGTCTTCGTCGCATTCTGCTGCATATCGGCCCCCTCCGCCTCCTCCTCGATCCTCTTCCTCTTTGGACTGAGACTGCCCCCCACCGCCTCCTCGTCCTGGGGCGGCTCGGCGGGGGCAGTGTCGGCACAGCGGTCATTCGCCTGCTCCTGCGGCTGCTCCTGCGCCTCGACCGCCTGCTCCTGCGGCTGCTCCTTCGCCTGCTCCTGCGGCTGCTCCTGCTCCTCGACTCGTTGGTCCTCTTCCTCCTCCGCCTGCTCCTGCGGCTCGGCTCGGCGGTCCGCCTCGACCGCCTGTCGCCCTGGCGAAGCATTCCAGACGGCAGGGTTTTGCCCGAACTGAGAGCTCGTCTCACCCAACCCGCGGTCGTATTGCCTCAATGAAGGCGATGAGGCCGGCGGCGGCGGTGATCCCGGCTGTGGTGTGGTTGGGGCTGCTGCACCTGTCGCGGGCGTCGGCGATGGCGGCAGCACTGTGACTGTGGCTGGGGCCTGCTGAATCTGCGGTGTGTCTGGAGGCTGTGGCGGCAGCGCTGGGGCCACTGATGCGCTGGGGCCACTGCTGCAGCTGCGGTCGCCCAGTGCGGCCTCCGCCTCGGACTCGGACACCTTGCTCTCCTCCTTGGCAGACGGGGGAAAGTGGGGCCCAATCTCCCCCTGGGGGGTGCGACGATGGAAGAGAGAGGGAGCCTCGCCAGGAGCAGGAGGTCAAGTTGTGGAATGACCTCTTGATCCTGCCGAAATCCCAACGGCCCACAAACAGAACATACAACGAACAGCGGAATCCACAACAGTTTCATCTCGCGCCCCATCGGACAAAGTTGTTCAGAGCATATTCCGATTCCTGGTCGTCCACGGCCTGGGAACATTCGCAAATCCAAACTGCTACACCCCATCGCTTCGCGTGGAGTGGCTGCTTAACGGCGAGTTCGCCTAGGCACAGCGCGTCGACACAAAGCGTGCTGCAATAGTCACTTATGGAGTTGGAGTTGGAGGCTCGGGGTTAGGTTGGAGGTGGAGTTCGGGGCTGGGTTGAGGTTCGGGGGCGGGTGGGGGGCGGGCAGCAACACAGACAGAAGCCATCACCATCTGCCGCCGCTGGAAGGAGGTCTTGAAGGGACCTGCACGAAAGAGTTGTCACCATCACTGCTGCTCGCCGGCGCAGCGGTGCTCGCCGCCGGCGCAGCGGTGCTCGCCGCGGGCGCAGCGGTGCTCGCCGGCGCAGCGGTGCTCGTCGACTTTAGCTCTGCCAGCTCGGCCCGCACGCGAGTCATCTCATTCTCGAGGTCCACGACCCTCCTAATCACGTTCTCGATTGCGGCCATCACAACAGGGGGCGGATGAGCAGGCGGCGGTGGATTCACTGCGGCCGCACCTTGATCATTCTGGATGGCGGGAAGAGGCGCTCTTTGATCATTCTGACCATCTTGGACACCAAACCCAGGAGGCGGCGGAGGAGGGGCGACACCACGACCTTTGCCCTTGCCCTGGCCCTTGCCCTTGCCGCCATTGCCACGACCCTGGTTGAAATGCTGCCCTGCAACGATGACATAGCCAATCTCCCTCTCATGATAGCGCTGCCGGGACAGGTGTTTCTCTGAAGAAAGGTGACTGTCCGCATTCGGGTGAGTGGGTGTTTCTTGATGGCACCAATTCCAGCACAGCTCACAATAGTAATTCCCCTGTGAAGCTCTCCATGTCAAGAACTCAACATCGCGGCCCGTGTGACTGTAAACCAATGGGCATGGTGTCTGCAGGGGCGGAGCCTGCATGTCTGTCAACAAAAAGGTGGCGTACAGTAGTACAGAACAAGCAAGCTCTATGTATGTTGCTCACCGCTGCTTCGAGAAAAAGAGGCTACGTAGCATATCGACTTTCGATATTCGAAGCTCTCCATGCATTTCAGCCTCTGGGGGGCCACCTCGGGCCCCAGGGCAATCGGAAACGAATCCGAGATGAAAAACTATCCAGGAGAAGACCCCCCAGGGGAGAATCGAGGACCCGAGGAGCAAAGATCCGAGGATCGAGGTCGACGTCGTCGTTTCTGAGATTCTCGAACGTCTCTGGAGGTTCTCGCCCCCACGGCCGGACGCGGCTCGAACATACCCAAGAGCAGCCTGCTGCGCGATACCAGTGTCTAGCGAGTCTCTGGCGCAGAACTCCCCCGAGGAAGCGGCTTCCTAAGATTTCCGGGGGCCGGGCCAAGGGCCTCGGGGGAGGGGGGAAGGGCATGACGAGGAGGAGGATGAGGGGAGAAGGGGTCCTGCTTATCCTCGGCCTGCGCCTGGGCCGCGACCTTCACGGCCTTGCCGCCCCTGGGCCTGGACGCGACCTCCTTGACGCCCCTCTCCTTGACGTTGCCGTCGGTCGTCGCTGGGACAGCGCTCGCCTTCGGAGGAAAGGGAAAAATTAGCGGCATTGTTCTCTTCCACCAGCCCTTTGGGCGTATCTCTCTTCCACAACCCCTCCTCTGCCCCCTCCCCTGGGCTGGCCATCAAGGCCGCGATGGCGCGGCGCCCGATGCAGAGCTGCTCGCGGCCTGCCGAGCAGCCTCCTGGCGCTCGCGCTGGCGCTGGCGTTCGCGGCGTCTTGCTGCATGATGTTTCGCGGTGTGCGGAGGGTGGGGCCAGATGCGAGGCCCGCCCTTGTTCGCGCCCAAGAGGTGCCTGATCCATGGGGGCGGCTCGGACACGCACCGTCTGGGCCGGAGGTGCTGCGCCCGCTGGCGTAGCGGGCGCCGCTCTTCCTCTTGGAGGTCTTCCATGGTCCATAGCTGGAGCCACAATGGCTGGCGGCAGTGGGAGCCCCAAGACGGCCTTTTTCAAAATGACCCCAAGACCTTTCAGCCCCCCCCAAAAGAGCCCCAAGATGGCCCCAATATGGCATCGAAAGAGCCCCAATAGGGGCCCAAGAGCGCCCCAATATGACCCCAAGAGGACTCCAAGAGAGCCCCAAGCCCAAGATGGAAACCTCCGAGAACCTCTCTCATACAACAACACCTCAACTCGCCTGGGCATCGCTGTTGGAGGGGCTGGTGGGGATACGCGAAGCGTTACAATATGAAGTAATAATTCATAATAACGGCGACGACGACGAATTTAGCCCCTAAGGCGAGGGGGACACAAACAGCACAATAAACAAAGGTTGAAGCAAGTGCAATCCCGATTGACCTGAGGGCATGCGATGCGCGGGCTGCGTGCGGCTTGACCCCTACGCCTCGCGCGGCCGCACGGTGTACATATGCACGCGAAAGCGTTCACATTGGAAACGTTCGTGCGAACGTTCAAGACTGTTGAAATTAGCAATCCAGAATATTAAGAATTCAGAACATTACGGATCCAAACTAGTAACAGAGAAGGAGGATGGGTCATTCATTCCTGAATTCATATCAAATATGATGGCGAGGAAAGGAGGAGGCAGGGGAAGCGGAGGAGAAGAAATCCCCCGAAGCCCCTGAGAGGCACCTCAAGTCCCAAGTCCCAAGAGACCCACTTTATCCAAGAGGCTCCTGACCCACAGCCCAGGCAGAGTGGCGGGTTGGTCAGAAAGCCACAGACCATCGTCGGACCATCGTCGCAAGAGCCCGCGGAACCTCTGTACTCTATGTTACGTTCGGCCCATGCTCCATGCTCACACCGACAACGCCCCCCTCGCAACGCCCCCTTCAGAAGAGCATCAGGTTGTTTGAGAACTATCTCCAAGCAGGTGACGTGGGAGAGATCCACTCGCACCACGAGCCGGGCGACGCGTCAGAGAGCTCCTCGCTGGCCGAGCGCGCCGCCGGCGCCGCCGGCGCCTCAGCCGCCTGGGCCGCCAGAGCCGCCTCAGCCGCCTCGCGGGCCTCGCGCCGCTGTCGCAGCTCCTCCAAATTAAAATTTACCTTCTCCAGGGCCTCCAGCAAGCGGCGGCGCCGGCTAGTAGTCTCTGAGACCGGTGAGAGGAGGTCCACAATTGTCGGCGACACCGAGCGGCCAGCGGCGTCGACGGATGAAGGCCGTCTCCGAGACGCCGAGCGGGCCGCCGCAGCGGAAGCAGATCTCCACCGAGGGCCCATCTCCATCTCAGGCTCATCGCATGAGTCTGACGGACCAATCGGACTGGACGGCTGATGTACCAATCGGAATGGGACTGGCATCTCACTCGGCTGGGGAATATCCATCGGGACAGGCATGTTACTCGGCCGGGGAATATCCGTCGGGACTGGCGTCTCAGTCGGAATGCGCTGCTGACTGGCCTCGACAGGCAGGCTTGGGCTTGTCGGACTGCGAGGATTCGTCGGGACTTTCATATCAGTCGGACTGGGATCGGGAACACCCGTCGGGATTGGAAGCTCAATCGGACTGCGAACACTCCCTGACGTCGGGACTGGAATCTCAATCGGACTCGGGGTCGAAACAGGCGACGGCCACTTCAGCTCTAGCGCGGCGTCGGACGAACTCGGGGGCACCGTCGGAACCGACGACTTGGTCGAAGACGGTGGGGGCGACGGTGGGGGCGACGGTGGGGGCGTCGGTGTCGTCGGAGGCTTCACGGCCATGGGGGGCGTGAGGATCGGGGGCTTGTCGGAGAAGTACACTCAGCAAGATCCATGGGAGTCCACCCACTAGCTAGCTCAGCGGAGTCATCAATGAGCTCATGTCCTACTGGCCCATCCGCTCCATCTTCTGCGCAGCTTCCAACTCCAGCAGCCTGCCCCTCGACGTGTCCCGCCGCTCGACGAGGCCGCAGACTTCGGAACAGCGTCGGCGGCGCCGATCGCGCCCGGCGGCGCGATGCGGGGCCCATCAGCCCATGAGCCGACGTGGCTACGGACCTCCAAGCAAGGTTCGCGCCAATGCGGACTGCCTTCTGGGCCCTGGCGGATATCTGGCCCAGGGAGCTGATAACACTTGCGACACTGCTGCAATACAACGCTGCAACGCAGGCAATGCGCGCCACAATCATATGGCACTCGACGCGTGTATTTCGACGCGCATCCGGCCGTGGCGACGAGAGCCGAGGCCCCGCCGCCCCCATGGGGCCCAAAAGGGAAGAGCACCAGGGCAGGACAGCTACTTCGGATGCTATTCTGATAAGGCCAAGAAGGGTCACCGATACTATGAAGTTCAAATACAATTTATGCTCACCGTTTCAGTTTTCAATGGGCTCATACCTGGAAAAGCAAAGAACACAGAAACTGGCATCTCGGGCTCAGGCGATGAGAGCTCAGACAGTTAGCACGCTGAAAGGACCGAAAACTTTCGGAACGTTACAGTCAACTTTGTGACTTTGTGTGTGGGGGAGGGTGAACTGATGACCTGCTCCGCCACCACCTCTCACAGCTCTTCAATCTTCTCCCCCCACACTTCCTCCCTCAAGTCCCCCACCACCTCCGCCACCTCCCCCACCGACTCCTCCATCGCCATCGCCTCCTCCACCATCCCCTCCATGCCATCCTCCCGAACCTCCTCCACCACTTCCTCGCCATCGGGGCCATCGGCCTTTCTGAAATGGCTCGTCCCTCTGTCTTTTTAGCCCCCCACCGCCGGAGCCTCCGCCGGCGCCTCCGCCGCCGCCTGCTCCGCGTCGCCCTTCGTCTTCTTCCCCCTGTGCATGGCCAAGGGCTGCTGGCCCGTCAGCCCGTTCGCCGTGATGAGGCGGCGGTTCTTCGGCGCCATGGGCGCGCTGTCTGGGGTGGGAGAAAGAGGACCTGCAAGGGCGTGTGCAGCGTCTCCCAAGGACCTCAGAACCCCCTGAGCAAAACGCGCCAGCAACGGCAGGGCCACTCAGCACGGACATCGCGTATGTCACAGTATGTCACATACACACATACAGTAACAGGCGGAGAAAGTGCACAATGCGCCTAAATGCAAAGCAATTGCGAAGCCCATCATACCATCACTCGAATGCAACGGCAACATTGTCATACTCACTAATAACACTCACTCATATCGTCATCGTACTCACTCATACCATATTCACTCATACCCACCTTAATCACGCAAAGCAGGTGTGACACGTTGCAACGGCATCTCAAACACATGATCACCGTAGCAAGGACCACGGGCCTGGACAAGGTATGCGAGGTGTTAATGGAATACAAGCCCCTCGACCAAACAATTATCCCAGTGCGACCCTACCTAGGACCTAGGAGTTGGAGCCTGTGGGAAAGCAGCATAAGTTAAGCTAATCTGAGCAAAGCTAAGCTAAGCTAAACTAAGCTAAGATGAGATACTACGCTAAGCTACGCTAAGCTACGCCTTTCGTTTTGAACATTGACCCCCCCTCTGCCGAAGCTTAAGGAACGGGGGCTCGCGGGTGACCCGGCTGCCGTCGGCCTCCTTAAAGAGCCACAGAATGTTTGAAATCAGTTTTTGAAATTACATGTCGACTTTTCTATTGTGGACAATACAGGACTCCCCAACGCGCCCGCGACGCACTACGGCGGCGCAAGGAACTTAGCCCCTGTGCGGGGCCCGGCCCCTTTGATCACCCGCCCCGTCCGGCGAAAAGATTCCGCGCGAGCCGCTAGGCTGCGCTATGTTATGGTAGGCTATGCTATGCTATGTTGCGCTGTGCTGTGCTATGCTGCGCTATGTTATGCTATGCTATGCTATGCTGCGCTATGCTATGCTAGGGGATGATATGATATACTATGCTGCGCAATGCTATGCTATGATATGCTGGGCTATGCTATGCTATGCTGCGCTGTGCTATCCTAAAAAATGCTATGCTATGCTGCGCTATGCTGTGCTAATGCTGCTATGATAAGCTGAGCTAAGCTTATGAGATAAGCTAAGCTAAGCTGAAGGGGCGCAACTGGGGGAACCGCGGGGCGGATACTGCGGGAACCGCCCGGGGCGATTTATACTGCCCGGCCTCTTTAAGCCAACCGAGTAAGAACCCTCTAGGCAGAGCCTAGGTAGGGAAAAAAACGTTCGTTCCAATACATAGTGTCGAAAGCCCCCTAGACAACATCCGACCTGCAGGTCGACCCTCGAAGCATACAACTCCAGACAACTCCCGACCTGCTGGTAACTCAGGACAACTCCCGCCCGGAGAGGCAGACCCCCCCCCCCCCCCCGACAACTCCCGACACGCAAATAACTTCAACCCGCCCGCCTCGCCAGCACGCTGTTTTACATTTTGCCGCGGCGCCAGGCAGCGTGCCCGCTCCTGGGGCGCCTGCCCCAGCGTCCGCGGGGCCTCCTCCTGGCGCGGCGCCTCCTCCTGGCGCCGCGCCTCCTCCTGGCGCGGCGCCTGCCGCCTCAGCGGCGGGCTGCGGCGCGCACTGCAAGAGCATCATCACGGAAAGATCGCAAGGCCCATTGCGTCAAGTTGCGCCTGCGTCTCCTCGCAATCAAACACCCTGCAATTCTCACAGACATGCTCGGTCCTGGCATTGTCCACATCGTACTTGGCCGCATGGCCAATAAGAAGCCACTTGCATACCCTCCTGCGGCCCTCTTCAGTTGGCATTGCGAGCTGCTTCTTGCACTTGAGTTTCCCTGTGTCGGATGTGTTTTCGTGGAGACCGCACGTGGCGCCCCACCCAGTTTGGACCCCAGCTGAATAGATTGGGGCCACCGTCCATGGGGTCGACCTGGATGTCTCGGGCCAACGGAACCCCCTCATCTGACGTGGCGGCGGCGGTGGGCCCGCTGGCGGCGGCGGGGGTGGCGGGGGCCCTGGGGGGGCACCCCCCTCGACGTCGCCGCCGCCCTCCACGCCGGCGCCACCGTCATCATCATCGCCGCCCTCGTCTCTGGGGCGCCCTGGGTCCTCTGAATCCGCCGAATCCGACGATGCCCAATCTTCAGTGTCGTCGTCGCTACCCCATCCTGGAGCTCCTGGCGCGGCGCCTGCCGCTCCTGGGGCGCCTGCCCCAGCGCCCGCGGGGCCTCCTCCTGGCGCGGCGCCTCCTCCTGGCGCGGCGCCTCCTCCTGGCGCCGCCGCGCCTCCTCCTGGCGCGGCGCCTGCCACCCCAGCGGCGGGCTGCGGCGCGCACTGCAAGAGCATGCACCCGTTCGGCCTGATCACCTGAATCTGGGCGCAGCCGAGACTCCATCGACGACGACGACGTCGACGTCGACGTCGACGTCGACGACGACGACGACGACGACGACGACGACGACGACGACGACGACGACGGCCACGACGACGACGACCACGAGGAGGACGACGGCGACGTCGAGATTCGACGAGGGCGAGAAGGAGGGCGAGGAGGGTGGAAGACACAATGCGTCAAGCAGCAGCACTAGCGGCAGTAGCAGGATGAGGAGGCCTGGCACTGGGCGACGAGTGCAATACGAGGAAGAGGAGGAGGAGCAGAAGCAGCAGAAGCAGCAGCGGCATGATTGGGGAGGGGGACTGGCTATTATTATATGGTCGCACCTTCATGGGCTTGGGCCGCCGCGGCTTCGGCGGCGGGGGGTCCTGCGGCTCGTCGGGGATGTCTGGGAGGCCATTCCTCGGCGCCCGGGGCCTCGTGTACTTCCCGGGCCGCACCACCCTGCCGGGGTCGTTATTAGTAAGAGATGCCCTGACCTCACTGCTGACTCGTAGATCCCCAGGGTCGTGAGTCATCTTGAAGACCATGGCCCTCTCGACATTGCCGTACAACATTTCCTTTGCCAACTCCCAGGCGGAGCGAAAATCAAACTCTTTCGCAGTCCTCTCAGCTAGACTCATGAAGTGGACCCCATCCTGGACATCATGAAGGGCGCAGCAGATGAAGCAATGGGTAATCTGACAATGCATGCGCCGTTCCCTCTTGCGCGCCAAGTAAACGCACAGCACCTTCTCGTCGGGCGGGCCATCATCAGAGCACTCGGGCTGCCAGATAATCGCCAAGAACCGATGCACGTACTCGTCGTCCAGGGCCCTCTCCAAGTTGCGAGCCAACTTCAGCGCATCATTGTACACGGCAGCGTCTGCCGTCGCACATAGACCAAGATGAGCTTCTGAGCAAGAGAATCGATGGAAATACTCAGTGTCGTCTGTAATGTCATGCTTGTCGTCAACAACGTAAGAGCATACGGCGCGGCGGCGAACTGTCCGCGCCTGGTTCCGGAGGCCGGCCACTCGCTTCTGATCCCACGCCTGCAAACCTGGGTGCGAATCGAGAAACGAAGATACCACGTCGGCTCGCACTGGCCATTCACCATCTCCGCAATCAACGAAGAAATCATTCCCCTGTCGAAGGTCACGCAGCGCAGGATCCACACCCACAGGAGCAAGTCCGAACGCGTCGACGCCCTCATCATCATCATCAGCGGGCCGTTTCTTACTGACGAGGCCTTTCACCACTGGAACCTGCATATCATGGAGGTCTTCGCGGCTGGGCAGCAATCGTCGACTGTCTTTCCTACCCCGTGCCAAGTGGCGCTTCATGAGGTTGCTTGTGTCGAAAGAGTGCACCAACCGTTCTGCAAAAGGCATGTCCTTGCCCAAACGGGTCGCCTGCTTCATTTCCGACAAGAGCCTCTCGAGGTGCATGTTCGTGGCCTCCGGCGCTGGGGGGAAAAGCGGGCACGGGGGCGGGAGGACATGGGAGGGGGCCGAGCAGGATGAGCAGAAGGACGAGAACGACGTCGACGACTGGAAAGGGAACGAAGATGTAGGAGGGTAGCAGCATGCATGAGGAGCATCATTGGGAGGAGTGTGGTCAGCAGCTTCAGCAGCAGCGAAAAGACAGGCGCGACGATGAAGAGAAGTGAGGAGGAGGGGGTGGGGGAGGAGGAGGGAGAGGAGGAGGGAGAGAAGGAGGGAGAGGAGAAGGCCTTCAGGTGGTTTCGGCGCAGCTCCCGGAGCAAGCCGGCGATATCCTCACGCTCCAACTCATCTGGCTCAGACACCAGGCATCGGATCGGCTCGCTAACGTTCGCATCCAGGCAGCAGAAGTTGGCCGAGAAAAACTCCTCGGATTCTGCCACAGGGCCTAGAAGACGCCATGGCCACTCGAAATACCTGGGGGGGGTCTGAGTGTTACCTACACCTGCGCCCTGACCGCCGACGGCAGACGCTTGTTACTATGACCTCGGGGCGGGGCGGGAATGCGGGGGGGGGATGGCGTTTCAGAATCGTCGCGCCTGGCTTCCAGACGCGACCACACCGCCGCAGCCATTCCAGTGCAGGCACGCCTGAAAGCCTCTGCGATGTCGGATGGGGAGTGGCCGGCAGGCTCAAGTATCCAATGAAGAGATTCGACGTGCCGTTTCCGATCTGGCCTAGCCCCCCACGGATTGACAAACTCCCAGTAATGCTCCAAGCAGCTGCGTATGAGGCCACGCGGTCCAAGATCAGCCAACTCGGACATACTGCTCCGGCCGCCCCCTATCTCCGCCTCGGGGCTCGCATCCAGGGATTGCAACCTGTTGCTCAGATAATCGGCCGTGCCCGCGCGGGCCTCTTGGCGATTCCAAAGCAATTCATGCTCCTCCTTCTCGCCCTCGCCCTCCCCCTCCCCCTCCCTCCTCCGTCGCTCCTCATCCTGGCCCCATCGGCGGGGCGGGGGGTCGGCGGTAGCCCGCGCTGACGGGGCGTGATCGACGGGGGCTGTGGCGATGAAGGCCGCGGCAAGCGCGAGGTCGCAGTCGCTGCTGCCCAAGAACTCGACGGCCTGCTTCTTCCTCTTATGGCAGTACACCCTGTAACTGTCGTCATCTTCCGCCGGCGGGGCTGCATGCGAGAAGCACCGTTTGAAAACTCGCGGCAAGAGCTTGTGGATGCTATACGTACCCAACGTCTTCGTCAACGACGGACCGAACGTGTACCATCGGTTTTGGGCCGGGAGCGACACGGCCAGCGGCTGGAAGAACTCATCGTGCAATGTGTCCGTCATCCGCTGGACGCACACGTCGAGCTTCTGGCCCCCGCAGCATGTGCCCTGGGCGGCGGGGGAGAAAGAGGGGAGAAAGAAGGGAGTACGGGGGAGTACGGGGGAGGAGGAGCAGGGCGATGAGGTCGACGAAGAGGAGGGTTTGCATAAAAAGTGCCCCCCTCGGCGCTTGCACAATGGCCCTCCCCCCTCAGCTCGTTCACCCCCAGCGTTTCCATGAAAGTTCCCCCCTCAGAGCTTGACAAAAGTGAGGATGGGGGGCGGGGCGAGGCGAGGGGGAGGAGGCGAGGCAAGAGGGGGAGATAGCAAAACGAAAAACCGTGTAGGAATGGGGAGGGGGGGAGGGGATTGACGACGGAGACGGGGCTGGGGTAGGGGTAGGGATGTGAAGGAGGGCCACTAAGGTTTCAAGGGGCCGCGCTGCCAAAGGAGGCGTCGTCCCCTACCCTCTCGTCCTCGTCCTCTGGGCGACGACGATGAGGGGATAGCATAGCATAGCATAGCGCAGCATAGCATAGCATAGCATAGCATTGCATAGCATAGCATAGCCAAGCATAGCATAGCATAGCATAGCATAGCGCAGCATAGCATATCATAGCATCGCCTAGCATAGCATGCGCAGCATAGCATAGCATTGCATAACATAGCGCAGCATATCATAGCATGACATTGCAGCATAGCACAGAGCAACATACATAGCATAGCATAGCCTACAATAACATAGCGCAGCCTAGCGGCTCGCGCGGAATCGCTTCGCCGGACGGGGCGGACGACGATGAGGGGAACAGGGGAGTGCAGATTTAAGAAAGGTCGGTCCTGGCAGAAATGTTGAAGGTGAGGACGTCGCAAATCGCCGTTGAACAACACCTGGAACTCGCGGCATTTCTTCAAGGCCTCGACCCTCTTCCCCTCGATGTCCTCCCGGTCTGCCATCGCGGCGACTGCGCGGCAGAAGATGAGCTTGAGCAGTGGGGTCGCCGCCTCGAAAACGTCAGCGGGGGGGCTCAAGCCGACGACGAACCCCCCATTGCTGAGGTCCTCTCGGACAATCCGAGCAAGGGCTGACTTGATCTCTGCCGCCGCACCCGGGAGCCCGCACGTGAAGCTTACCGCGAACAAGGACGGGATCAGCTCCTTCAGGCGGAACACGTGCTCCACCTCGCGGTGAATGACATGCGCGGCGCAATGACCATCCACCAATATAATCATACCTAACACTCCGCGACTCCGTTGGGCACAGGCGTTGTGGATCTGGGCCCTCCGGACGAACTCGAACTTGGCCTTCTGTCCTGCGCCACATAGATCACTGCCGATGTACAACACGACGGCACGAACGTACTGGGTGAGCTCGACGAGACTCGCGAACGTGAGCGACGGATCTGCAGCCTCCAGCGCGGCAAAGATCGTGGACCCGTTCGCACGGGCAAGGAAGCACGGAGACAGGTCGAAGTGAGCGGTGTGAACGCTTACGAAGTTCAGGTCGTAGGAGGCCCCGCCTGGCACGGCGTCCGAGATCTCGGCCCACGCCACGCTGCCTGCGGCTGAGTGCACGGCACCCGCTCTTCCCCTCCTAAGCCTCCGCCTCCTGCAACTCCTTCCTCCCCTTCGCCTCCTCCTCCTCCCCCTCCTCCTGCCCCTTCTCCTCCTCCATCCTCCTGAGCCGTCGCCTCCTAAACCTCCGCCTCATGCAACTCCTCCCCTTCCCTTCCCCTCCTCCTCCTCCTCCTCCCCCTCCTCCTCCTCCTCCCCTTCCCCCTCCTCCTCCTACCCCTCGCCGTTCCCTCCCCCGAGCTCCTCCTCCTTCTCATCCTCCTCCTTCTCCTTCTCCTCCTCCCATCCCCCCGTCGGACCTCTCCCCCATGCCCCGCTTCGATTTCCCCCGCTGCCTGCTTGGGCCATGACCTCGGCAGTCCCCTGCGTGGGCAGCACTTTGGAGACAGCATGGGTGTGCTCGCTGGCGGTGAGAAACTTGTTGGCCATTGTGCCGTCGGCCTGTCTGATCTTGCCCCAGTAGCGGCACGACGACGCCAGCTGGGGCTGGAGGTTTCCGAACCGAATCTTCATCGGGGTAGCGTCGTGCGTTCTTGACACAATCACCCAGGGACAAGAAGAACGCTGCATGGCTGGAAAACGCGACAGAAACATCGAGAGACAACCCCGCCTGTGGTGCGCCGCGGCCAGCGCTACCAAGGCGGCCGCATCCAGCTGACTATGCGACGCCAAGAGAGAGCGTCAGCGCGCCCGGGCGCCGGGCAAACCTGGTGCATGAGAAGCCTGACCCGACTCAAACTTCTATGGCCCATAGCATCCAACCCGATCCTCGATCCTCGATCCTCGACCCTCGATCCTCGATACTCGATCCTCGATCCTCGATCCTCGATCCTCCTCCTCCTCCTCCTCCTCCTCCTCCTCCTCTTCCTCCTCCTCCTCCTCCTCCCCCCTCCTCCCCATTCCCTCCCCCGTCCTCCCTCTCCTCCTCCTCCCCCTCCTCCTCCTCCTCGTCCTCCTTGACGCGGGGGGTCGGCGGCGCTGGAACCTGCCCTCCGAATGCAGCACTCGGGGAGTTGAACGCCAGGCGCTGCATCCCTGCAATGGTCCACGTCTGAATGGGCTTGCGAGTGGCCCCAACGCGCGCCGAACCACGACGAGCGTTCAGATCCATCATCGTGCCCCCCTGCGTCTGCCTAGAGTTCCACAACTCCTGCGCGCGGAAGGCCTCCCTCGCGCGGTCCTCGGCAGTCCTCAACCTCACGTCCTCGGAACGCGGGGAGTTGTAGAGACTGTCGCGGAAGCGCTTCCTCTCCGCCGGGTCTTCCGCAAGCCCCGCCCACCACGAGGCCCGGGCGCGTCTCGGCGTTTCCAAAAGGCAGGGGGGGTTCGCCGCAGGCGTCTTGGATAAGGAGGAGGGAGGAGGAGGGAGATCAGGAATGGGTGGAAGAAGGCGGGGGGGAGAGGCTAGGCAGGGAATGGGTAGGAGGAGAAGAAGATGGGCGACGACGACCATAGGGATGGCGAGGACGATCACGACGACGACGACGCCGACGACAACGACGATGAAGACGACGACGATGACGACGGCGGCGGCGGCGACGACCTCTTCCCTCTCGCCCCTGCTCCCCCCTCCTTCCTCACTCCCCCTTTGGCCCTCCTCCTCCTCGCCATCCCTCTCCTCTCCCCCGTGGCTGCCCCCCTTCCCCCATCCTCCCCCTACTCTCCCTTGTACCCTTACACTCCCCCTCCTCCTCCCCATCTTATCTTCCTCCTCTTCCTCCCCCCACTCCGTCCTCCATCATTCTGCAGCGGCGGTGGATTAGCGAAGCTCCGATAATGGATCTCGCCCGCCACCGAGAGCTGCTCTTGGATGCGCCTCTTCCTGAACTCGCACAGCAGCCGCTCCTCCTCGGCCGCGTCGCCGCCCACCCCCTAGCTCCCCCTTCTCCGTCGCCCTCGTCCCTGCACGCCCTCATCTCACAGATTCACTCCTCCTCCTCCTCGCCCACATTCTCATCGTAACCATCGCCGTCGCCATCAACAATACCGTCATCGTCATCATCGGCAGCATCATGCCATTAGCATCGCCATCGCCATCACAATCCCCACGACCAGCATCGCCAACGCCATCATGCTTGTCATCCTCAGCCCCTCCCCGTCACTCCCGCTTGTCCCCTCCCCACGCCTGCGCCTTCCCTCCTCGCCACCGTTCCTCCTCCTCCTCCTCCTCCTCCTCCTCCTTCGCCTCCACTCCTCCTGCCACCCACCCCGCTCATCACCCTCCTCCTCCCCCCATCGGCCTCCCCATCCTCCTCGTCCTTTCGTCCTCCTCCTCCCCTCGTGTCCTGCAAGGCTGCCTCCAGCTTCTCGCTGGCGTCGGCGCGCGGCGCTGGCGTCGGCACTGGCGGCGCCTCGACGTCGCTCAGGTCGTCGAGGCCGCCGCCCTTGAGAGGGGGGATCCGGGCCCAACCACCTCGCTCCCCCCCCCTTCCTCCCCCCCCATTCGTCCTCCTCCTACTCCTCTTCCTCCTCCTCCTCCTCTCCTCTCCTCTTCCTCCTCCTCCTCCACCTTCTCCTCCTCCTCCTCCTCCTCTCCCTCCCTCCCTCCCTCCTCCTTCCTCCCTCCTCCCTCCTCCTTCCTCCCTCCTCCTTCCTCCCTCCCTCCTCCCTCCTCCCTCCTCCCTCCTCCCTCTTCCTCCCTCCTCCCCTTTCCTTCTCAATCCTCCCTCCTCCCTCCTCCTCCCTCATCCTCCCTCCGCCTCCTCATCCTCCTCCTCCTCCTCCTCCGCCTTCTCCTCCCCCTCCCCTCCTCATCATTGCACTCCTCCTCATTCATTGAATAAGGAGGAGGGAGGAGGAGGGAAGAGGAGGGAGGAGGGAGGAGGAGGAGGGAGGAGGAGGGAGGAGGAGGGAGGAAGAGGGAAAAGGAGGAGGGAGGAGGAGGGAGGAGGAGGGAGGAGGAGGGAAAAGGAAGGAAGGAGGAAGGAGGAGGGAGGAGGAGGAGGCCTCGTCGACGCTGACGTCGCTGAGGACGTCGAGGCTGGCCGCCTCGGCCTCGGCCTTCTCCGCCCCCTCCTCCTTCGCACCCGCCGGCGCGACCTCCTCCTCGGCCTCCTTCGCCCCCTCCTCCATCGCACCCGCCGGCGCGAGCGGAAAGGGATGGAGGAAGAGAAACGAAGGGGGAGGAGCGGACCAAGGGGGAGGAGGGGAGAAACGAAAAGAAAAAAGGGTGAAAGCGGAGGGAACAGAGGGGATAAGGTAGAAAAGCTGGAGGGGGAGGGTGGAAGGGCAGGCGGCCGCCGCGCAGCGGCGTGCTACATTGAGAACGGCTGCAGGGGCGACAAGGGAACATCGCAAAGGACGAGGAGGACAGGTAGAGAAGGAAGGACGCAGAAGAAAGAGACGAAGAGGAAGGTCGACCAGAGAGGAAATGGAATAGGGATGCATCGACGAGGATGACGGGTCTGACGACTTGCATGGATTCTATGAAATTAACCGCTGGATATGTCAAAAATATGATATTGAAACATGAAAGTCAGAAATCGCAATTAAGATACACACAATTTCGTGTGTTCATCAAGTTACATACATCCAGACCTACATGGTTCAAACTATTATTGGTCATGAATTTCTGGAATTTCCGGTATTTATGGAGCTGCGTTCCTCGTTCCCAGGATCTGGCGCGGACCAGACAATGGTGCTGTAATGCACACGGCTGATGTGGTGCACACAGGCGCCGTGGCGTACACAGGCACTGCAACGCACGCAGGCATTGTGGTGTACACTGGTGCTGTGTTGCGCACGGCTGATGTGGGGTACGGAGGCGCTGTGGTGTACGCAGGAGCTGCTGTGCCCGCAGGCACGGTGGCACAAACTGACGCCGTGTTGCACGCGGCTGCTGTGGTGTACATCGGCGGTGTGGTGTACACAGGCGCTGCGGTGCACGCGGGCACTGTGATATACACAGGCGTTGTGGTGCATATCGCCACCTAACCC
>CAUYUJ010019327.1:62500-182270 GCA_963575745.1 Prorocentrum cordatum | reverse complement strand
GGGGGGGGGGGGGCGGGGGCCATGACGCCCGTCATGCCCCAAGCAATAAAAAACGGGTTCTTATTTCGTTGTTTCAAATACTTTCCCGTCCTCGGTGTCCTTCACGTCCGCGATCTCACAAAGGGCCCGCAGAGGACCGCGCGAAGGCCCAAGAGGCCCCATTTCCTTGCGCATCACAATTTTCAGCTGGTCAGGCACCAGGATCCACAACAAAAATCTGACGCAGACAGCTCGACCGCGAAGCTTGTCAGAGAGTGTGCCAAATCGGCGAGGTGTCAACCCGAAGAAGGAAAACACCTGGCCCCAAGAAGGCTTTCGAACAACCGCCGGACATTTCCAACAACCGCCGGACATCTCCTCATCCTCGTCATGTTCCTCCGTTCCCCCACACCGTCTTCCACTCCCCGCTTCCTCCTGTTCCTCCTCAGCCTGAACAAACTGCTATTCCTGTCCCTCCCACCCCATCCACCTCATCATGATATCCCCCTCCTCCTCATCCTGCACCGTTGCCTCCATTCCTAATGTTCATCATCCTTCTCACCGCTCGCCGTCGTCGCCGTCGCTCATGACCACCATCGTGAGCTTCCGACAGCAACGGAAGCGTCCCGGATCGGCGGCACTGGCCGGAGGCTACGGCAATAAAAAACAAAGCTGGGGAGAAAAATAGAAAGGGATACTGAGAAACATGATGCGTAAACGTAGAATACACAGATGAACAGGCTTATCGGTTTGGAGCAGCCGTGCGAAATCATGCTCCATACGCGTCGACGCCCGGCGTGAGGCGCGGAACAACGGCCGCGACCGAATAATCAACAAACGGGAGCTGCGAAGCAACTGCGATCGCTGCTCAAGGCGCCATTGGGATGGTGCTCGGATTCCGTCCAGGGACAATTGAATCAATACACGTACGCATACTGCAATCGTATACAATCTAGCCTGCTGTTGTCCCACCTGCCCTCGCGTTCCCCACCTGTCAAGGGTAGGAGCGAGGGGGTGGGGTGAGGGAGGGGGGGGCACACGGAGGGAGGGAGCAAGGAGGAAGGTAGCAGGAAGGACGGAAGGATGATACATGCAAGACAGGATAATGCATGTGGGAGAAAAGGCAAGACGAGAAGGATGACGACAACGAGGAACTTTTTGGGAGCCTCTTGGGCCGTCTTAGCGCGTCGGGAAACTGAAAAAGGCGAGAAATCAAAAATTATTCACAAAAAATAATAATCAGCGATTGTTGTCTCTTCGGTCGCTCTTGGGAGGCCTTGTGGAGGCCTCGTAGGGACTCTTCAGGGCCTAGGGGCCTGTTGGGGGCCTCTTGGGCCCTCCAGGGAACCTATCAAGGTGGAAATTCGGATTGTCGGTTCGGGTTACCCCTCCTGTGCCCTACTTGGGACCGTCTTGGAACGCTCGTGGGCCGTCTTGGAGTGTCGTGGGGCCCTCTTGGGCTGCGTCGGAGCGGACATTGGGGCCTCTTGGGCAGTCGTGGAGCGTCGGGACACTGGAAAGGCGAGAACTCGAAAATCCTTCAACAACCTACGGACACTCAGCGACTTTTGCCTCTTCGGGCCCTCATGGGAGGCCTTTTGTCACTGCCGACCTGGCAGACCTGATGCAGCAGATTTTTTGCGTGGATTTCTGTCACTACGAAACACCGAACGGCGAGTGAAAACCGACGTCGACGTGAATTCCGCGTGGATGTTTCTTTAGTCTTCTTCATTCCTGGCCAAAACAAATCCACGCGAAATTCCTCTCGAAATCTAAAACGAAATTCTCCAAGATTATCGGGGCCCATCCCATGGTTTGCCGACCGAAATCCGCTCTGCGATGTGGGCGCCATGACTCTTAGAGGCCTCTTGGGGCGTCGGGGAGGCCTCTTGAAGAGTCTGGGCTAATTCTGGGGGCATCTCTACCATCATTGGTCGTTTTCGCTGTCCAGAAAGGCGATGTCTGCCAGTCTGGGGCCGTCTTCGAATGATCTTAGAGGGACCCCGGCGCCGCGGAAGCGCCCCGGAGCCCTGGGGCCACCCATTTGTGTTCGAGATCGCGGCCCTGGAACCCCGGGGCTGGTACCTCGTTATGTATGTGTATAAATACACACATAACTATTCTTATATACATATATATATATATACATGCACATATACAGATACATACTCACACACATGTGCACACATATATACATTCATATGAATATATGTATAATATATATATAATATACAGAATTCTATGTCTATAATAGAATATACATAAATAATATATATATATATATTCAGCCTTTCACATACACAGATGTCATGTACAAGGTTGGGCAGGTGGTATATATCATATACATATAGCGAAGAAATCCACGCGCGCGCTTCGCGCTGGCCTTAGGTCTAGCTAGGAGTGAGGTAGACCGTCAACCGAACAGTCAGCAGGGAAGGGGGGGCAGGGGGAACGAAGGCCAGGGAAGCGTTGAAGGATCCAAAAACTGGAAACCTCTGTTGATTTGTGGGGTGCCGGTAAGGCCGCTCGAGGGGAGTTGTACGTAGCTTATCGGGAGCCTAGGAAACCTGCCGGGGGCCTCCGGAAGCAGGTTCGAAGCATTTTGGGGGCCCCGATTTGGGCCCCGATTTGGGCTTCTTTGGGCTTACTTTGGGCTCATTTGGGCGGTCTCCTGGGCAGTTGAGGGGCCTCCTGGGGGCCTCCTGGCGGCCTCTTGGGGCGGAAGGCACGAGCTTGCGGTTCGTGGTCCCCCTCTGGGCCCCCTCTTGGGCCCGTCTTGGGGCCCTCTTGGGCCATCTTGGGCGCCTCTTGGGCCGTCTTGGGGCCCTCTTGGGCTGTCCTGGGGCCCTCTTGGAAGCTTCTTGGGCCGTCTTGGGGCGGTCTTGGAGGCCTATTGGGCCGTCTTGGACGCGGTGAAAGCCCAAGATGCGAACATGCGAAAAATATACGTTTTCCCATAGGAATGGCACGATTTTGTTCTGAGAATCCTCTATGCGGAGTGCGCCTCTCGGAACGCGCTTTGACTGTGATTTGGAATGCACTTGTGGGCCCCTTGGAAAGGCGCGTTTGTTTTTGGCGCGCCGGGATTGGATGTTGGGAACGGAAACAGCTAATGATCGGAATTCGAGAGTGGCTTTCTCCTTCTGGGACCCCTCTCGAAGTCGTTTTGGGGTTCTCTTGGGCCGTCTTGGGGCCGTCCTGAGCCACTCGTGCGCAGCCTTGGAGCGCTCCCGGAGGCCTCCTAGGCCGTCTTGGAGGCCTCTTGGGCCGTCTTGGACGCGGTGAAAGCCCAAGATGCGAACATGCGAAAAATATACGTTTTCCCATAGGAATGACACGATTTTTGTTTCTTGGACCTCTCTTGGGGTGCCTCTCGGAACGTCTTGGGGTGCTTTTGGGAGCCTTTGGGCGCCTCTTGGCGGCATTTTGGCGCCTCCTGGAGCCTCTTGGGCCGGAAGCTCGGAATTCGAGGTTGGCTTTCTCCGTCTGGGACCCCTCTCGAACTCGTATTGGGGCTCTCTTCGGCCGTCTTGGGGCCGTCCTGGGCCACTCGTGCGCAGCCTTGGAGCGCTCCCGGAGGCCCGTAGACAGCATCGGGTGCCCATTGGGCCGTTACTTAGACGCGGTTTGTGAAAGCCAAGAGGAGAAACATGCGAAAAATACAAGTTTTCCCATAGGAATGGCACGATTTTTGCTTCTTGGGCCTCTATTGGGCTGCCTCTCGGAGCGTCTTGGAGGCTTCTGGGACCTTCTTGGTGTCATGACAGGCGTCTTGGAAGGCATCTGGAGCCATCGGAGCGCGTTCCGAAGCCGCCTGCGAACGATCTTGGACGGCGTCTGGCGGTCCGACGAGCCTCCGGGCCCCCTGGGGCCCACATTTGTGGTCGGGGTCCCGGCCCCGGGCCCCCGGACCCGGTGCGCCGTTATATGTATACATATATGCGTGTACGTATACACAAATATTTCATATGCATGGACAGATGCATATACATTTACACATACATTCATACATCCAGGTACATACACACAAACGCATACACATGCATATATCTGTACATGTGCATAAACATATACATATACCTCTCTCTACACATGCATGAACATGATTATATACAGGCACACACTTAGATGGTGATATATATATATATATATATATATAGGTGTGTACGCCACTCGTGAAATGCATTCGCAGCGGCTACAACCTATGACGCGTGCTGTCTGTGGTGTAAGCGAAGTCTACGCGGTGCAGGCCAGAAGGTGAAATATACGTAGTGTACGCCATGCGGTGCAAGCTACAAGGCGTTTGTCGTGCAAACTATGTGGCTTGCGCTATGTGGTGATACATCTATGCAAGGGGCGCCGACGAGCGCAAAAAAGGCGACACGGGCGGCAACGTGGCGCGGCATCCGCTGGCCCACCCAGCGCACGGCGCGCCAAAGAGCGCCCACGAGGCGGCAGGGGCGCCAACGTGACGCGGCTTCGGCCGACCCACCCAGCGCACGGCGGCCCCCGAGCGCCCAGGAGGCAGCGCGGGCGGCAACGTCGCGCAACCTCGGCCCACCCACCCAGCGCACTGGTCGCCTTCGAGCGCCCACAAGCGGCACGGGCCGCAACGTGGCGCAACCTCGGCTGACCCACCCGATGACTTACGCACGTAATTAACCGAAGTAAGAACCAATCAGTGCGAGCACTGTTTGGGAACACATCAACAGACAGTATGCGGTCATGGCTGATATGTGCTGAAGTGACACACTATACTACATCAGTCTCGACCCGCTGTGGCGCGGCCATTGAGGAAGACGCAAGGCGGCCAAGCATGGGAGCACGTTCAAAAGCAAGGCAGAGCACATTGAAGCAAAGTAAAGAGTTAAAAGCAGTGGACGCAGGGAACCAGGACACATCCTCGTCCTCAGTCTCTTGCTCCTCCTCCTCCTCGTCTTCCACGCCTGTTCCTCCCACTCCTTCTCCTCCTCCTCCTCCTCCTCCTCCTCCTCCTCCTCCTCCTCCTCTACGCATCTTCCCACCACTGTGTCTCCGCCTCTCCCCCTCTCCCCCCGCATCCCACTACTCCTTCTCCTCTTTCCCTTCCCCATGCCACTCCCGCCACTCCCCCTCTTCTTCCTTTTTCCCCCTCCTCCTCCCCCTCCTGTTCCCCTCTCCTGCTCGTTCCTCTGCTCCTCGCCGTTCGTTTTTCTCCGTTCCCTCCTCGTCGTCGCCGCTTGGTGCAACAGACCCTGACGGCTGCCGGCACGGGCGCCCCGCCAGAACCCGGCCCTCCGCCGCCAGGTGAACGATCCCGCGCCCCCGTGTTGAATACTCCCCAAGGGGCCCACACGCGTGAGAACGTGTGCCAAATCTCACAGGCGCACGTTTGAGCCCCACCCCTCTCCACATGCGCGCCTGCGCGCGCGAAGAGCCCGATGCCTGCTGCTCCACACCTCCCTGTCTACAGCCAGACAGACCAACGGTACCAAGAGAGGACCCTGGGCCGGAGCCATTACCAAGAGAGAAACACACAGAAACATAAATGTTCTCCGGGTGGCCGCCTGCATCCGCGCCAGCTCCGACTCGCGGGACGCCCTCTCCTCCTGGGCGCGCGTGTCGTCGCTCGCGACCAGGCCGGCGGTCATTCGTCCTCGTCCTCCTCCCCCTCGTCTTCCTCCCCATCGTCCTCCCCCCCCTCCTCCTCCTTCCCTCCTCCTCCTCCTCCTCCTCCTCCTCCTCCTCCTTCCCTCTTCCTCCACCCGCAGGTCCTCCCTCTCATCCTCCGCCGCCCCCCCTGATCATCAACATCACCATGCTGGTACGAATTATGACTAACCTGATCATCAATATCATCGTCGTCGGAAGCCAAATCAAGGTCATCATCAATCATATTCTTCTTCGGCCCATTCACGTCCTATCCCCCGTCTCCTCGTCCTCCTCCTCCTCCTCCTCCTTCCCCCTCTCTGCCTCCTCACCCGCAACACCCCTTCTCACCCGCATCCCCCTCACAAAGTCGACCCCTAGATCTCGCCAGGGCTCCGCCTTGACAAGACTCTGCAACAAGGAATCCAGCCGTTGCGACGAAACGCCTTTTAGATCCCCCCATGAACCAACATCGAAAAATCGATCCCCATAACTCTGAAGACTGGGTACTTGAAGTGCCGGAACCATGGACCCCCTGGCCCTTCCCCTCAAGCTCTTCTCTTTTCCTATGTCCTGGGGCTCAGAAAATGCCCTGGGAGGCCCGAGGCGCCGAGAGGCTCGAGACTCTCTGTACCCCCGAGCCCCTGGATTCTTCAGACGTTGCCACCCGCCCCCCAGGGGGCGGTCTCCCCTTTAGGTTTGATCGAACGACTGAACCAGGCGACCCCAGGGGCGGTCGCCCCTGGAGTCGCCCGCTGCGTGAGAGAGAATGAATCGAGGGTGACAGCAGTGGATTCTGAGGGGGCGCGGGGAGGACGGGAAGGCATCTTATGACAACCAGTAGGAAGGGTTTAGTCGGGCCTGTCCCCCCACAGGGGGATTTCCGACAAAAAACGTACCCCCAAAAAACCTCAAAAAGGTTTGAACAATAGTCAAAAAATAGTCCCCAGACGTCGAAAATCCCCCAGTAGGGGGACACGCCCGACTGAAAGGAAGGGGAGGAAGCAGGAAGAGATGCTGGGCGGCGGCTGTGTACTGCGGCGGCGCAGACTCGGCTTCGCGGCTCCTGCGTGCTGGACGGCTGCTGCGGTGCGACGGCGCGCCAGACCGTGGCGGCGGCTGCGTGCTGCAGCCGCCCGGGCCCCTGCCTGGACGGCCGCGGCGCGCGCCTGGTGCTGCGGCTGCGGCCGGGCAGCGACCACACGCGCCAGAAGGAATGGCGCAGAGGCCTCTCCCCAGCCCTGAGGAAACCCCGCCGCCCCGACCCCCTGTCCCGCCAGAGGGGCCCTTCGCCCACCGAGGTGGTCGCAGGGCACGCAGTGGGGGACTGCGGGGTCGGGTGGTGTTTCCCACACAGGGCGCGGGGAGGTTTGCGCCATCAAACGGCGGTGGCTGTGGTTGGCTGGAGGGATGCCACCCTCGCCAAGGCGGGTAGCTCGGAGGCCTCTCCCCTGCTCTTAGGGACCCCCGCCGACCCGACCCTCGGTCACGCCAAGTGGACCCTCGACAACCGAGGTGGCCGAAGGGATCCTGGGGAAAGACTGGGGGGCCGGGGGAGTTCCACGAGGCGCCGGAAGATTTGAGCCACCCAGGCCGTGGCGTCACTTGTCGAACGTAATCCTCTGCCCATACCCGCCCCCCATCCACCAATTGACTTTTGTCGGCGGCTACATGCGATAGAATGAATACGGTTGACCGGAAGTGCTTCACGCGCGCTAGGGTGAAAGAGGCGGAACGGGGGCAAGGTGGTCGGCTGGCTGGCGTGGCCCGAACGCGGCCACCACGGCCTCCAGGGTAATGACAACAGCCCAGGCGTCCTCGTCTTGGATGGTAATAGCAGCAGCCCAGACGTCCTCGATTGAGTCAGCTTGGCGCGTGCCGTCGGCGTACTCGTGGAGCCGCTTCACCGTCCCAGAAGGTCGTCGTGGGGCTTGATCCAAGGCCACGACGTCAGCTGGAGGAATCGCCCGGGCTCGCGCAAGCCTGGATAGTGGGCGGTGAGTCGTGGCGGGGAAGTGAGTCGCAGGACACCAGCGGTCGGTTCTGTCACCGTGATCATGGATGAAGCAGCTTCTCTCGTCCGTAGCCCCTGAAGTCGGCTTTTCTGCGGCGATTCCTCATCCAAGCTGGACCTGAACAGGCGGTGCCCTAGGTTGGCGACCGAGCTGTCGTAGGGATTGGAGCGGGCGTCCCTCATCCAACGCTCATACACGCACGCTGGTCGGCTCTTGGATGCCGCTCTGTGCTGCGTGGGGCGTGTCGGTGCTCGCTGGTTCCGTAACTACTGGTGGAAGATGCGGTCGTGGCGTTTGCACTGCGTCCTCAGTCCGCCACCCTGAATCGAGGGCGTACTCGTTGGCTTTGCAGTGCGCCTGCATGGTGCCATCGCGGACCCCCGCCTGGATTAGCCCTGTAGCTCTCCGAATAGAACGTCAGCGGGGCACGCGCCACTTGCGGCGGGGTCAGCGGGTCTGGGCGCACGCCTCTCATGCGCGGGGCTGCAGACTCACCGCACGCAGCGCGATGTGCGCCGAACGTCGCACTGCCCTTTAACCGGCAGGAAGAAGCCGAGGCAGCCCCCGCAACTTGGGCCATGTCGCTGCTGGATTCAACATCCCTGACTGCATCCGTCGGGCACGGAGCCATATCTGTGGGCGGGTCGGGGTCGGCGGTGACCCCCCGCATCCTCCGCGCGCTGGCGCCGGGCGGGCGGCGCTGCGGCGTGCTCCCTTGCAGCTGGTAGCGAAGCGCCTCTGCTGGGAGGGCCGACGGGCCTGCGGGGGCACCTCCTCTGCGGCGACGGGGGGTCGATCAGCGCGATGCTCGGCTCGGCCCGCACACGGCGGTCTGTTGGTCGATCGGGTCGCCTTGCAGGTCCCGGGAATGACGTTCTGGCACCAGTCCGTATCGTCAAGAGGCAACAGTCCGGTTGATCAATGGCGCGGAAATCCCGAAAACAATCTTTCGGCATGCTTCAGGGTCTTCAAACAGTTAGGGGCCATTTTGTCTTCCAACAAGGCACAGTTCCAAGACTGGAAATGAACAGGTGTAGGGGCCTGTGAAGAGGGAGCTTGAGGGAGGGTTTATTCCAACATCGTTGATGATTCTTGCGTTTACACTGGTCCTCCTCCTCCTCCTCCTCATCCTCCTCCGCGAGAGTGCCGCAACGGAAAGCTCCATTCTGCCTCACGCCTGAGGCGGGGTCGGCAACTCACCCTTCGCCATCAACATTGATGGTGAGCATGGCCAAGAACCGGCCGCTGCCCTGGTGGGCAGGATGGGCATCCCGTGACCCAGAAGCCGCTTCAACGCCATCATGGAGGGCATCGGCGTCTGGTGGCGCCGAGGCGGGCAAGGCGGGCGGGGTCGAGGCGCTCCAGCTCGAAGAAGAACCCGCGGAAGCAGAGCTCACTCCAATGACGCCGGGATCACGCGAGGAGACCATCGGCGTGAGTCGGGGGCGCGGCACCGTCGAGTGGGAGGCCGTGGAGGAGGAGGATGAGGCCGCCGAGGTCGGTACCCGCCGCCCCGAAAAACGCGCCCACTGGCCAGACGGACCGCGTGGCGTGCCGCTGCCCTGATGTCCCGCAGCGTCTCGTCCGTGAGGTGCCCGCGCCGTGGGTGGTGTTTGGCAGTTCGCCGCAGGTGCCAACCTCCTCCACCCCCTCCTCCTCCTCCT
Organism: Prorocentrum cordatum; assembly: GCA_963575745.1. NCBI lineage: Eukaryota > Dinophyceae > Prorocentrales > Prorocentraceae > Prorocentrum > Prorocentrum cordatum. The sequence continues at coordinate 172,984 of CAUYUJ010019327.1, read as the reverse complement.
CCTCCTCCTCCTCCTCCTCCTAATCCTCCTCCTCCTCCTCCTCCTCCTCCTCCTCCTCCTCCTCCCCCCCCCTTTTCCAACTCCTCCTCCTTCCTCTTTCTCCCCCTCCCCCCTCCCCAGGGGGGAAGCCCTGCCTGCGCGGCCCTCGCGATGTCCGCCTGCAGCTTCCCGAAGCCCTCGAAGGGGACGCCCCGCGGGGTCGCCGCCGCGGGCCCCTCGGGCTCGAGCATCTGGACCGGCGCGGAGCGCGGGCGGTCTCGAAGGGTCGGGCAGTGACTCCTCCTCGCGGCGCCCCGAGATCCTGGCGTTGCAAATGTTGAAACACCAGGCGTGTTCGCCCGGCTCCGGGCCCCGGGGCCCTCACGCGTGTCAACGCGGCTCACAACATGGCGAAGACAATGGGGTCCTGGGCTCCGATGGCTCTCGAGTACGATGTTGAAATGTTTCGAGGCGTCGGAGCTCGAGGCCCAGTCCCCTTCCGTTGCCCCCATCCTTGCCTCGATCCCCCCTCTTCCTCCCGCCTCCTCCTCCCCTCCCTCCCCCGTCGGTCCTCCTCGCTCCTCCGACCTCCGGTCCAGCAAGCAGCCCGGCCGCCCAACCACCCGTGCCCCCTGCTCCCGGAGTGCTCCCCGGGCGGCGGGCCTGCGGGTAGCGGAGCCCCCGGCACCAGGCGCGGGTCCGCCAGCGGAAACAGAGTGGGCAGCCGATGTTGTATCTCATCGCCGCTCTTGTGCCTGCCAGGCCAGCGCCTGCCGTAGGCCCTTCTCCAACGGCGACCTCCGAGCACGCAGTGCATCCCGCAGCTTGGCTCACGGGGTGCGATCTTGCCCAAGCTGCGTGGAGGGCAGGATCCGTCCGTTCGACTCGGTGCAAGGAAACGCTCCGCTTCCTTGAGAAGCCCGGGCAAAACTGCCCGCGTCCTGCCACCAGTCGGGGAGACGTAAGACCCGGGTACGGGGGACTCGGAAATTCCCGACGAGGTCGTCAAAAAAATGACGAGGCCGAGCCTGCATTTTGACGAGGCCTCCCGCTGCAGACATCCCACGAAACTCTTCCTCGTCAGAATCCGAGGCGCGGTCGTCAAAAAACGATGGCGAACCCGAGTCCCGGCAAACCCGGGTCTTACGCTCCCCCGAACCAGCCGGGGCGCCCCAGACGGGCGGAGCACCTTGCCGACCCACGAGCTCGACGCATGCGCTGCCGCATATAACCGAGCCGACGCCGACACCAAACCGCAGACGCCCCTCGACTCCGCCGACGACACCCACCACGGACACCCGCATGGCTCTGACGCGGACGGGAGCCCGACGCGGACCCTCCTCCACCTGGACTTGTGGGGCGGCGTGTCTTACGACGACATGCGTACCGCGGGGTCAGTCACAGGGCCTCTGGCGCACTCTCTGGCCGTTCTGCGGGGGGCCGCCGCGAGCGCCGTGCGCGACGCTCAACGGGCAGGCAATCCCGCTGCAGCCAGCAGGGCGGGCGGGCAAGCTGCCGGCATTCTTCGACCTTCACACCGTCCCGGGCCCGCGGGTGACGGAGCGCCACGGACAGCGGCCTCTGTCCAAGAACAAAAACCTCTCCCGACGGATCCGCATAGCCGGGCGGGGAGACTGGGGGACCCTTTGACGCGAGTCGGCGACCACCGCCGCGGCCAGGGCTGCCGCTGCAAGATGACGACGCACTTGCCGCCCGCAGGACACCTCGAATCCGCCGAAGCTTTCTGCCAGGTGGCCGTAACCTCCCTGCTCGGCGCCCATCCCAGTGGTTCCAGAGCGGCCAACCTCGGGCCCCGGCTGTGGCGGCGCTGCGGAAGCAGAACGGGGAGCTCCGGCCGGTGGCGTGCGGCAGTGTCCTCCGCAGGCTGGCGGCGAAAGCGCCTTGTGAAGTCTCCCTAGAGGAGCCGAAGGAGGAGCGGCCCCCACCGCCAGTGCGCGGTCGCCACCAAGGTGGCCCTGAAAAGGTCTACAGAGTGCCACTCCTTTTCGGGCGAAGAGAACTATGCACATGCACCGATCCTGGCAAGGCCCATTTTTGACCCAGGATCGGTGCATATGCCTTCCTGGCCAAGGTAGGAGGGCGTATGCACCGATCCTGGGCTCAGGATGGGCCTGGCCAGAATCGGTGCATGTGCATAGTTCTTTTCCCTCGATCCTTTGGCCGAGGCGCCGCCCGGCTGCCCGGGACCGCCGTTTCCGACGCCACCAACGCTTTCAGCGCCCTGCCCCGCCAGGCGGTGCTGGGCGCAGTGGGCCGCTGCAGGCGCCGGGCCTCGTGCCAGTCGCCAGCGCCTCACCGACTGGGCCGACGACGCAGAGCTTCTGAGACGACCACGGCACCCATTGCCTGTGTCAGGCGTCGACCAGCGATGCCCGCTCAGCCATGCCTTCTTCGCGGTGGGCATCGCGGACGCCCCCGCGCGCGCGCGCACGACCGCCCACCCTGTCTCCCGCCTGTTCTCCGACCCGAACGACATGCTCGTCGTCGTGCTCGCAGGGCCGCCGCTCTGGCGCACGACATCGTCCAGGAAGAGATGGTTCAAGCTGGTCTGGAACTCAACCCGGCGAAAACACAAGTCTGGACCCCCAGCCCGGCCATTGTGGTCCCTGCCCGACTCGCGGCACTCCAGACTGCCACGCCAATCATGCTCGGCAATCTGGCCACCAGGTACGACCGCGACGACGGAGACGCTGACGCCAGTCTGCCCGTCCTGGCTAGCCGTGACGAGCGGGAGGTCATGGACAAGACGCGGAGCTTCCTGGGGCACTGCAATTCGCTGCGCCAGAACGGGCTCTCGGCGGAAGGAGCCCACACGCTGATCCGCAGTTGCGCCCAGGGGTGTGGCACCCACCCGCCACGCGCGAACCACGAGACCGCTCGGGTGGGAGAGCTCGGCGACTCGGCCTGCGGCGCCTTCGCCGAACCTACTGGGCCTTTGAGCAACGAGCACAAAGGTTGGCTCAACCCCTCCTCCTCCTCCTCCTCCTCCTCCTCCTCCTCCTCCTCCTCCTCCTCCTCCTCCACCGCCTTTCCGACGGTGGCACTGGCATCCCTTCCGCCGAGGAGACCGTCGCCCGCACCTGCCTCTGAGCTGGGCCTTCTGCTCCCGGGGGCGCGGGCGGCCTGCCTGGGGAGGCCGCGCTGGCGGAGGCCGCCGGGGCCCGCTGCCCCCCTGACGGCGGAGGCCCGGCGCCGCGCGGAGGCGGAGCCCGACTGGCAAGAGGCGGGGGCGGAGCCTCTGGACAAGTCCGCTCCCTTGGCCGAGCCGAAGGCCAAACTGCAGGGGCACTTAGCTGCCCCGATGCGCAACACGCAACACGTGGCGTATTGATACGGGAGCTCAACACGTGGACTGGAAACGCGGGTCCGACGCGAGACGTTCGCCAAAACGTGGGCCGAGACGTGGAGCCAACACGCAACGTGTTGACACGGACGTCTTGAACACGGGACGTGCTGCGTTTCAATACTAGGGGGCAAACAAACCTACCTCGCTTTTGACCACCCTCGCTTCCAAGAGATACCAAGCGGTGCCAAACTACGGCCTGTACTGGTCAGGCCGCGTGACGAGGAGGCGCGTGGTATGGCTTGGTTTTGCCTGGAAGCGAAAGCGGGGGAGGTAATTCACGCACTGAGAGACAACTGAGCAGGGGTACCGAGGGAAGCGGACCTCCGCTGCCGTGAAGGCGCGGCTCCCTCGGACGCTGGACGGCAGCGGCCGGCTCGCCGCATGCGCAGGACAAGAGTGGCCCCAGGGCGGGGGCCTGGCTCCTCCCGCGCGGAGAGGGCGACGCGCCCCTCCCGGACGTGCACCTCTTGGCAGACCGACGCATACGCTCAAGTCGGGCCTGTCGCCCTACAGGGGGGATTCTCGACGAAATATAAAAAAATGCCCCCCAAAAAATCAGATTCCAAACATATTGTGGGGACTATGTTTGGAATATGTGTTGACCTTTTTGGGTGTATTTTGGGGGTATCTTTTATTTTTCGTCGAAAATCCCCCGATAGGGGGACACGCCCGACATAAGCATACGCCTCAGCTGCGACGCATGCGCACAGGGCGCGCGCTGCCAGCACCGCAAACAAAACGGCTCGCTACGCGGAGAGCTGCTGGACGCCCAGTGCTGGCACGCCAGGCAGTGTGGGTGCGGAGGCAACAGGGATTACCGACACAACTCCCTGCGAGCTGGAGGGCGCCGTGGCACTACGTTCAGACTGGCCACCGGGCCACCACCGAGCAGCGCTTCCCTGCTGGGGACCGCCAGCACCCCGACACGGGCGTGCGGGAGGAGGCCACCTTCCACGTGGCCACGCGCGACCCCGCTACCAACGCCCTTGCCTGCGTGCACGGTTCTTTCACCTGCGAAAGCAGCCACAGCGACAACAACGCTCGCAGGCAGGCCAAGGGCCAGGGCTCGCACGGATGGGGCAGTGGCTGCCCAGGCTGTCGACAGAAAGCGGACGCGCTACCCCCCCGTCCACAATGAAGCTGAGCCCCGGTGTCTTGGAGTCCAGGGGCCAGCCAGCTGACGAGCTGGTCGCCTTCAAGCGTTCCTACGGCTGGAATTTGCCAGAGGCTGGGCGGTCAGCTGCGTTTGCCACCACTCGGCGGCAGATCCAGCGCTGCCTTGCATCCGGCAGCGCCGAGATGCTGCGTTGCGCCTGAGCCGGCAGGCCACTGGCCACCACCAACACGAGAACCACCACTACCACCGCCGCAACCACCAGCTCCGACACGACCACCACCAGCTACCAGCCCGACGGCCACTAGCGCGGCCACGACCACGACCACTGCGACTACCACGACGGCCGCCACCACGACCGTTGCGACCGCTGTGCTCGCCGATGACCGCTCGCACGACCACTGGCACGACCATTGCGACGACCGCGACTACCACCACCACGACCACCGCGACCGCGACGGCCGCAACGCCCCCCACCACGGCCACCACCAGCGGGCCCGCCCACCACCACGCTCATTGCAACGACGGCCACCACCACCACCACGACTGCAGCCTGCTCATCACCCCCTCCCCCGCACCCCCCCCTCCCCTCCCCCATCCCTTCCCTTCCCCATCCGGGCCGTCCCTGCCACGGGGGGGCGCCTCGTGTCCCCCCCCCCCTCCTCTCCTCGTCCTCCCCTCCCCCTCCCTTCCTTCCTCTTTCCGGGCCATCTCTGCCACAGCGGCCGCCTCGTGTCCCCCCCCCCCTCCCCTCTTCGTCCTCTTCCTTCCAATATTCTCGCGTTCCTGCCCCGCGCTGCCAGGTGTGGTTTGACAACAGGAGGCTGCGGCCAGCTGCCATATCCGGGCCTTGTTGCATCCTGGGTGCCGTGGACTGACCTCTCCCCAGAGAGAGAGAGAGAGAGAGTCGGCGATGCGGCACGATGCGCCGACCCCATCCACTCGGGCCCCATCTAGGAGGGGGGGTCCGAGTAGATGGGGTCCGAGTAGATGGGGTCAGAGGATCGCGCCCCATCGCCGACAGAGAAAGAGAGAGAGAGAGAGATAGTAAGTGAAAGGAGAGCGGCGCAAACATCGGACAGTCGGGCATATTCTGCCCGGGAAGACACTCACACGCCCAGTGATGTGTTACGGCGCTGCTGTGTCGCGGCTTAGTATCTCGAGATGCTCATCCCACAGTCAAACCACCAGGTCAAGAACACAAGGCAAGGGTGCAATACCGATTTGCCCATCAGGCAAGGCTTGACAGAACAGGCAGGGATGGGTCGAGCAGGCAATGTGCGGCGCGAATAGACAGGAATGCCTTGACATCTTGACGAACAAATGCATCCGTGTTGCCCTGACTGACCGCAAGGCAACTGCAGCTCGATTCCGCCCAGATGCACGAACGCATGCCGCATACAGCACTGGCCAATAGATTGTTGCCAGCGCGTGCCCAACAAATAATCAGATATTGCAATCTCTATGTGCACTACAGTTGGCCAGTTTGTGGGATGCGATATTCGTGGTGCAGCCCATGCAGCTGATAACCCAGCACTTTGAAATGCCCATCGAGCGTAACGGCGCGTGGAACTCAACCGCGCAGACACGTCCGTCCTGCAGATCGCGAGATTATGGTGACGATGCTGGTGCCCGCGACACCATAGGCTACGGGAACGACATTGTAATGACGCTGATGCCGCTGGTGATGACAGTGGTGGTAGACACGACACGATGATGGGGGCGGCGGCGGTGGCGGTGATGTAAGTGGCGATGGTGATGATGGTAAACAAGATGCTGCATAAAACACCCGAACTCTGGAATTGCCCAATGACACAATAGACTAGCCCCATGACACAAAAGACTACCCACCACCAACTCCACGATCAGCAACAACAAGATAAGCCTGCCGATGTGGTGATGGTAGAGCAGTTCGTCAAGACCCTCTCCCAGGATGTGCATGCCCAACTCACAAGCGGCAATCTACATGGTGGTCCGCATTCTCGGGTTCGGATGACAATTGAAAGTCACCCATCCACGCTTGGCCAGCACTCTCGGTGCCGTCGTCCGAACAAATACTAGACAATCCATGACGTTCGCCATTGGCACGTCGAAAAGGTTGATACTTCGGCCACTCGGCCCACAGGTGACGGAACCAGGGATTGATAGCCTGGCAATGCAAGGCAACCCCGACTTGCTGCGTGTCTCCGAAACTACGGCCCCAGAACGAAATATGTTCAATGATGCCCAGTGCTCCCCCGACAGCTTCTTCACAAAATTCTTGAAGGTTGGGCGCGGCTCAGCAACGATACCCACATCGAGGATCTCAACCGCATATGCCCGCTTGTCATTAACGGAAGCCAGGCACCGAACTCGAGCAATTCAACGCAACACGTGTTCGATGCGCTTGCCGTACCTCGGATCGTTGGGTCGATGTGTCCAGAACTGTCGCTCCGTCGCTTCCACAAGCGTAATTACTCGGTTGTCATCCCGCCCATCCACTTGCAAGAGACACACACGACCATCCGCAGATCGCAGAAAAAGAAGGCAAAGCGAGGCCGCATGCTGTTGCATCGAATTCCCCAGCAAGGTGGACCAATCCAAACGCTCGTCCACGATCACCTTGAAAACATGTAAGGCACCTGGGAACTTAGGGTGTACATTGATGTGTTGGTCCCACCATCGGTCGGTCTGGTAATCGCCCGAAGTAGCGCCTTGCTGGTCAGCTCAGGTAGCGGGGCCAACAGAGGGCATCCCCACAACAATAGGGGTCAAATGCATGTGATAGCCAGTCTCAATCGTACTGCAGCCGTTCCAAGACACGATCCCAAAATCGAGATCGCCGCGTCCAGCTTGTCCCAGCCTCCGCGAGGTCAGATCGGGTGTGTGGGGTCCACGGGCATGGCCGTCACCCCACGGTGTTCAATCAACACAGGCGGGTCGTCAGGCCGCGTCCGCCTCTGCCTCGTGGACTGGTTGTCCGCGAAGCTCACCGCCATGTCGAAGCGCTGCGTGTAGTCCAAATCCGAATCGAAAACTTACGTCGTTGCTGCCGTGATGGAGCGGTCGTCCATGTAGAGCACCCGCGCGCAAAAAATGGCGAGCACGACATCGACGACTACGATGGCGACGGCGGCTTGTATGATGACGATGGCGCTTATGATGATGATACCGGTCGTGCTGATGAGGGTGATAAGGAAGCTCACGCTCTCATAGATTCAGGAATCCATGTCTTTGTCGCCTTGGAAACATCCTGGTGCTCGCATATGGGTGAACACATCTGTGATGAAACGGTTCATGTACAGCTGGTGCTGGAAGGATTTGGAGGTGCGCGTGCGGAGATGCGCGCACGTGGCCCGCATCGCACCATTCAGCAAGGATGGCGGGCGCGCGATTGTGGCTGAACAAGTTCAACATGCGCGCGCGGCCCACGTGGTCGAATCTGACGGAATGTCGACCAGCTGCGCTTATGGTACAGCGAGTGTGCGCACGCAGCAGCATGCCAACTCTCATTGCAGGACATGGCAGGAGAGCCATTGGTTTTAGCTAGACTGTTACTGAGCAGGTGCGTCTTAAAGTATGAGCACATCCGTATGTTCTTCAACAGAAAACGCCGCGGCGCGCGCACGTGCTCCGCATCCTAGCCTCGTGCAATGAAAGTGTTGTGTGCTGCACATTCGCGCACATGTTTCCGCCGAGAGAAGGGTCGACACTGGCTGGGCTGGGCTGCCTTTCTGTGAGATTCAGGATGCACGACCGTGCAGTGTAAAAATGAAAAATACGCGAGGATGGAGGGATAATTCCAGCCTCGGCGAAGGGGGGAACCGAACTCTTTACAGAAAGACGAATCAATGCCTCTCTCGCCATCCCCTTGTCCCCTGCGCGCGCCGCAACGTTTTCCCTTTGCCACCTTAATCGTGCAAAGCGAAGCGGCGAGACGGGCCTTGCAGAGCTCGTTCTCCGTCAGCCTGCGGGAGTACCTGGAACAGTGGACGTGGATGATACAAGCTCGCACAGGAACTTTCCCGCATGCCCCGCTGGTGGCTTACCCCTTCAAAAGTAGTCTCCAGTCCTCGCCCCCCTCACCTTCCGCATCCTCCCCCCCCGGACACATCCCACCCTGCTCCAGCCAATGCGCATGTAACTGCTCCTGCTGCTCCTCCCGCCTCTTCTGCATCGCGTGCTCCCTGAGATGTTCCCAGGACTTGTAGGATAAGAAAACAGGACATGGCCAAGACTGGACGTTAAAACATCCTGCCGATCTTTGTAACCGTCGATCTTGGTCAGCGTGCATTCGTGGACCCTCCTCGCGAATCGGCGACGGCTGAAATTGACCATGTCCAACATCGGCATCGACAAGATCCCGCGACATCTTGATAATTTGCTCATGGCTCTCGCGTTGTAATCTTTGCTCCAGCAACCGGCCAATCAATTGAGAGGGATTCGAGTATGAGCAGATCTGTGAGGACCCAGAAGATGGTGAACCAGACCTGAGACGGGCAAACCCCAGGGACACTCTGATGGAGGCCCGTAGCGATACTGACGTGTAAACCGTTCGTCATAATACCTGGGAAGATGGGGCGGGAGACGAGTGGAAACAAGGGCTCCCAACTTCGCGCTTCGCGCTGCGCGAAGCGCGAAGTGCAAATAACTTCGCGCTCTCGCGCCGCCTTCGAAAGGGAGAAGAGGAGGATGAGGAGGAATCGTAGCCGAACCGCGAAGCGCGAATACCTTCGCGCCCTCGAGGGCGCCCGTGCGGAAAGGCCTCGCAGCTGGCTCCCTGCGAAGTCTCCCCCAGGATCGCCTGAGCTGGTGCTGCTGCTCCTGCCCCAGCTCCTGCGCCCCTCGCCCTCCGCCCTCGCTCCCGCGGTGCCGCCGCGCCCGCCTCTGCTCCTCCAGCGTTAGGTCGGGCACGCCCCCCTACAGGGGGGCGTTGAGCGAAAAAAAAATTACCCTGGCGACGTACCCAACCCCTGCGCAAAAGCGGGGCGCAAATAGTTTAGGATACTTTATAAGGGGGCGATGACGGAGCGAGGGTTACATATGTCTGCAGACGGAATTCGGGAGACTCGCAGGACACTGGCTACAGGAAAAGGGCTTGATAAAGCTGATGATTTACAATTCCTGAGCACTCCTAGCCACTTCGAAAACGGGGATCACAGCAGGCCTCGAAAGTGGCGACAGGTTCACAGATCGCAGCCCCGCAGGGATGGCGAGGTCTCATTTGAATCTGCCCGTGGCCCTCACTGTGCTGGGCCCCCCAGCAGGCCTCGAAAATGGCGGCAGTTTCGCAGATCGCAGCCCCCCAGGGATGGCGAGGTCTAATTTGAATCCGCGCGTGGCCCTCACTGTGCTGGGCCCCCCAGCAGGCCTCGAAAATGGCGACAGTTTCGCAGATCGCAGCCCCCCAGGGATGGCGAGGTCTAATTTGAATCTGCGCGTGGCCCTCACTGTGCTGGGCCCCCCAGCAGGCCTCGAAAATGGCGACAGTTTCGCAGATCGCAGCCCCCCAGGGATGGCGAGGTCTAATTTGAATCCGCGCGTGGCCCTCACTGTGCTGGGCCCCCCAGCAGGCCTCGAAAATGGCGACAGTTTCGCAGATCGCAGCCCCCCAGGGATGGCGAGGTCTAATTTGAATCCGCGCGTGGCCCTCACTGTGCTGGGCCCCCCAGCAGGCCTCGAAAATGGCGACAGTTTCGCAGATCGCAGCCCCCCAGGGATGGCGAGGTCTAATTTGAATCCGCGCGTGGCCCTCACTGTGCTGGGCCCCCCAGCAGGCCTCGAAAATGGCGACAGTTTCGCAGATCGCAGCCCCCCAGGGATGGCGAGGTCTAATTTGAATCCGCCCGTGGCCCTCACTGTGCTGGGCCCCCCAGCAGGCCTCGAAATGGCGACAGTTTCGCAGATCGCAGCCCCCCAGGGATGGCGAGGTCTAATTTGAATCGTGGCCTCACTGTGCTGGGCCCCCCAGCAGGCCTCGAAAGTGGGACAGTTTCACAGATCGCAGCCCCCAGGGATGGCGAGGTCTAATTTGGCCGCGATGCCCCCCAGCAGGCCTCGAAAGTGGCGACAGTTTCACAGATCGCAGCCCCCCAGGGATGGCGAGGTCTAATTTGAATCCGCCGCGATTACCCTCTATGCAGGACCCCCCAGCAGGCCTCGAAAGTGGCGACAGTTTCACAGATCGCAGCCCCCCAGGGATGGCGAGGTCTAATTTGAATCCGCCGCGATTACCCTCTATGCAGGACCCCCCAGCAGGCCTCGAAAGTGGCGACAGTTTCACAGATCGCAGCCCCCCAGGGATGGCGAGGTCTAATTTGAATCCGCCGCGATTACCCTCTATGCAGGACCCCCCAGCAGGCCTCGAAAGTGGCGACAGTTTCACAGATCGCAGCCCCCCGCAGGCAAGACAGAAAGAGGCAGGAAAGAGGCGGGAGGCGGGAGGAGGAAGGACGCGACCACACTGCTCTATTCAAAACGAATACCCAACCAAGGAGGGTTGGGAAAAAAATACCCCAAACATGCGCCCAAAATGCTCAAACATTACCCTGGCGACGTACCCAACCCCTGCGCAAAAGCGGGGCGCAAATAGTTTAGGATACTTTATAAGGGGGCGATGACGGAGCGAGGGTTACATATGTCTGCAGACGGAATTCGGGAGACTCGCAGGACACTGGCTACAGGAAAAGGGCTTGATAAAGCTGATGATTTACAATTCCTGAGCACTCCTAGCCACTTCGAAAACGGGGATCACAGCAGGCCTCGAAAGTGGCGACAGGTTCACAGATCGCAGCCCCGCAGGGATGGCGAGGTCTCATTTGAATCTGCCCGTGGCCCTCACTGTGCTGGGCCCCCCAGCAGGCCTCGAAAATGGCGACAGTTTCGCAGATCGCAGCCCCCCAGGGATGGCGAGGTCTAATTTGAATCCGCGCGTGGCCCTCACTGTGCTGGGCCCCCCAGCAGGCCTCGAAAATGGCGACAGTTTCGCAGATCGCAGCCCCCCAGGGATGGCGAGGTCTAATTTGAATCCGCGCGTGGCCCTCACTGTGCTGGGCCCCCCAGCAGGCCTCGAAAATGGCGACAGTTTCGCAGATCGCAGCCCCCCAGGGATGGCGAGGTCTAATTTGAATCTGCGCGTGGCCCTCACTGTGCTGGGCCCCCCAGCAGGCCTCGAAAATGGCGACAGTTTCGCAGATCGCAGCCCCCCAGGGATGGCGAGGTCTAATTTGAATCCGCCGTGGCCCTCACTGTGCTGGGCCCCCCAGCAGGCCTCGAAAATGGCGACAGTTTCGCAGATCGCAGCCCCCCAGGGATGGCGAGGTCTAATTTGAATCCGCGCGTGGCCCTCACTGTGCTGGGCCCCCCAGCAGGCCTCGAAAATGGCGACAGTTTCGCAGATCGCAGCCCCCCAGGGATGGCGAGGTCTAATTTGAATCCGCGCGTGGCCCTCACTGTGCTGGGCCCCCCAGCAGGCCTCGAAAATGGCGACAGTTTCGCAGATCGCAGCCCCCCAGGGATGGCGAGGTCTAATTTGAATCCGCGCGTGGCCCTCACTGTGCTGGGCCCCCCAGCAGGCCTCGAAAATGGCGACAGTTTCACAGATCGCAGCCCCCCAGGGATGGCGAGGTCTAATTTGAATCCGCGCGTGGCCCTCACTGTGCTGGGCCCCCCAGCAGGCCTCGAAAGTGGCGACAGTTTCACAGATCGCAGCCCCCCAGGGATGGCGAGGTCTAATTTGAATCCGCCGCTGTGCAGGGCCCCCCAGCAGGCCTCGAAAGTGGCGACAGTTTCACAGATCGCAGCCCCCAGGGATGGCGAGGTCTAATTTGAAATGCAGGGCCCCCCAGCAGGCCTCGAAAGTGGCGACAGTTTCACAGATCGCAGCCCCCCAGGGATGGCGAGGTCTAATTTGAATCCGCCGCGATTACCCTCTATGCAGGACCCCCCAGCAGGCCTCGAAAGTGGCGACAGTTTCACAGATCGCAGCCCCCCAGGGATGGCGAGGTCTAATTTGAATCCGCCGCGATTACCCTCTATGCAGGACCCCCCAGCAGGCCTCGAAAGTGGCGACAGTTTCACAGATCGCAGCCCCCCAGGGATGGCGAGGTCTAATTTGAATCCGCCGCGATTACCCTCTATGCAGGACCCCCCAGCAGGCCTCGAAAGTGGCGACAGTTTCACAGATCGCAGCCCCCCGCAGGCAAGACAGAAAGAGGCAGGAAAGAGGCGGGAGGCGGGAGGAGGAAGGACGCGACCACACTGCTCTATTCAAAACGAATACCCAACCAAGGAGGGTTGGGAATAGTCAAAACATAGTCCCCTGACTATTTCTTGACTATTTTTGAATATTCCTCCTGTAGAGGGACAGGCCCGACATAACTCCAGCGGCCCCTCGAGACGAAGCCAGGGCGAGGACAGCATCGGCGGAGCATGAGACAAGGAGCCCTCGTCAAGACAAAGCCAGGGCGAGAGGATACCATCGGGCGTGGCGAACTGGAGAATCTCTAAGATCCGCGGGCTCGGGAGGATGTCTCTGGCGCCGCGGCCTTCTCAGAGCGTTCCGGAACGCTCTGGGAGCGTTCCAGGACGCTCTGGAACGGATATGTCCTCGTCCCAGCCCCGTCCGATCCCTCCTCCTGCTGCTCATCCTGCTCGGGTTGCTCATCCAGCTCCCGAGGCGAGCGGCAATGGGCTTGCAGGTGGAGGCCGCCCAGATGGGGCCACAGTCGATGAGATCGGGTCGGAGGATCGTTGCCGCGTCGGCAACGCACCGGCGGCGCGCCAGGGTGGAGACCGCCCACGCGCAAGAGTGACCCTGGGCAGGGGTGACCATTGGTGTGCGGCTTTCGGAGGCCGCGGGGGTCTCACTCCGGCAGAGAGGGTTGCTCTTGCGCGTGTAGCCGCGGAGAGGACATGGCGCTGCGGTTCGCGCGGCGCCCCGGGCTGCGCTGGACCGCGGCGGCCATCGGCGCTGCCGTTCGGCGGGCGCGCTGCCGCTGCTGTCCACGCCCACCCCGCGCCCACAGAGCGCCCGCTCGGGGGGGAGCCCGCGCCCGCGCGGTGAGCGCGAGGCGGTGACTGCGCAATGGGAGTGCGTTGCTTTCTGGTGAAAGTGCTCGCGCCGCGTCGAAGCTGCGGCGATGCGGCGCGATCCTCCGACGCTGCACGTATAGCCATCGTGCTGCCACGAGGCGCGCCGAATGTGGAAAGGAGGGGGTTTCCTGGCCCTCGGCCACATGTAGCTTCCCCGACCTAGACTGAGGGAGAGGCCCGAAAACCAGAGCCCCTCCTCAGCCCATAGCGGCTCTGATCGCAGCGTCTTGCCTGCACTCTGGCGCCATCTGCGCGTCGCCCGCTCTGGTGCCGAAGCCCACCTGCGTGACCCCGCTGGCGTCGCCGATGTCGCTCCGACCCGCGTCCGCCTCAAGCTCTCAACATCAGATCTCAGGGAGCGGACTCGCACTCCTGGGCAGACCAAGACCCGCTGAGGATGAAGCAGAGACGGCCCCAAGAGAGGGGTCGAGAGGTCGGCCCCCCCCCGAGGCTCGAAGACCTGGTCCTCGAACGCCTGGCCCCTGGGACTCTTCCCGAAGCCCGCCCTGGCTGCTGCTTCCGGGCTGCGTCGGGCCGTCGCGGCGAAGACGCCCCCAAGGCCCTCGGAGAGAAGAAGACGTCGACGCCGCCGGCGTCGTCACCGCCCCGCGTCCGCTCAGAATTGGCCACTGGGACCCTCCCGAGGTCCATCGCGGCCACTTTCACGAGCTGCGCCAGGCCGCGGCGACGAGGATGCCCGAGGGCGTGGCCGCCGTCGTCGTCAATGTCGAAGACGTCGTCGTCGTGGACGCCGTCGACGACGTCAGCGTTGCCGTCTGCGTCGGCGTCGCCACCGCCGCGGCACTGGTCGATGGCCAGGCGGGCGACATCCTCGTGGAGGTACGCCCGCACGCACGCGCGCCAGGATCCCCGCCGCGCCCCATCTTCTCTCTCCTCCCCTCTTGCATGGCGATTCGCAAGGGGGGCGGGCGCGAGGGGGGCGACCTTCTGAGAAGGCGGGCGGTTTCTTAGAAGGCATGGGTCTTCTTGGACGGGCTCGGGGGCTTCTAAGATGACCCCTGCCTTCTCAGACGCCCCCCGCCTTCTTACAAGGATGCCCCCCTCGCGCAACCCCCTTGTGCGCGCCGCCAATCCTTACCGTCGCTCCTTCTCCTCCCTGCCAATTGTTTCCCTCAACCCTGAAATCGAAGATGGCGAGACCATGCCGAACTGCCTCATACGAAATGTGTAATTGATTGGTCCTCTGGAGGTTTCCAGCACTCTCCAAGGACATCCCACGACGTCCAAAGACGGTAAGTCCGTATCTTCAGAAAACGACAGAACCCTCAACAAGCAGCCTCCAAGGAGAGCTCCGTCACGCAAGAGCTCGTCGCTCACCTCACTCTCGGTCTCTGGGTGGCGATACACCATCGCCCTCTTCCAGCCTTCGGCACAATTCGCATACGCAATTGCTGACACTACCACGCATGTCACATTGAGCGGGCTTCACACCGAACACTTGCGGTGGCCCATCCCTGGGCCAACTCTAGTCCGTCCACCCTGACCACCCGCGCGGCGAACGCTGCAGGCTGCAAGTATGAAATCATGTCTCTGGCTCCCAGGAATGGCTCACGAATGCTCAGAGCGACAGACCCCCTCCAGCCAGATGGATCTACGCCTACAGTGGGCCCCCATAGTCATGAATTGATTCCTGGGCGAACGCAACGAGGAACTCATCATTGTTCCTGTTGATCCCCCTCATCCTGGTCCTCACCATCATCGCCTCTCCTCACGATGTATATTTTGCAAGGTCTTCGTGAGGTCGACAAAACATGATTGATATCGATTTAGGAGCGACAGCGCCGATCTAAGCTGGGCAAAGGCCAGGATCATGCCAAATGAAGCGGAATTGGGACAGATCAGGCTGGAGTTCCACCAAGGATTGACCAGGTCTACCAGCGCCGATGTTGAATTTAACCTCCCCAGAGCCGCGTGCTAATCACCTCTCTCGCACAGGGCAAGGGCTGGCGAGCACACATTGTTTGGCGATGTGGCTCCTCGCGACTCAGAAAGCCATCGCCATTGGAGTCGAGCGCGTTGAACTTGGCACGGCTCTTCTCAGCCTCGACCTTCCGAGAAAGGGCAGAGGCGGACAATTTGAAACGGACACATCGCTCGCCATCGCACCCCAGGTACCCAAACGCATCACAACTGACTAATCCTAACGCACCAATTTTCCGAGCTGCGTCCAACCGTAACGACGAGGGGACCCCCGAAAGCCCACTACCGTTATATCAACTGGCCCTCCTCTGAGGATCCCGCCTTCCCCACTCGACGCAATCAAGATGCGCGCAGGGGCAGCCCTGTCGGCACCGCAATCGGAAGCGAAAAAGACGGACACGCCGGGCCCCCGAATTATCCGGAATACATGTGATCCTTGGTAACGCCAAGTTGCGCCACCGACGCGCGAACCCAGAGCTACCCCTGACCTCCCCAAACCCTCATGATTCGGGAGTGGTTCGACGCCCGAACTATCCGGGATAATTCCGGTCTGGGGCAAGTACAGTTTGGTGAGCATCGTTAACCGATCCTTATCCCCACTGGCGTGGCCTTGACCTCACTGGAAATACATGTTGTTCCCACTGGGTTGCGTGTGGCCTATCCCCAACTGCGTGGATGAGATGATGAGGCTGGGATAGCATGACCCAGTGGGAATGGGGATCGGTGAAACGATACCGAGTTGGGCCCCCGAGGCACGAATCAGGAGCCACCCCTGACCACCCCCAGACCCCATGATTCGGGGTCTGAGCACGCACAGCAACCCGCGCAACAAACGGGCACTGCGGCGGCGCATGCTGCAGAGCCCGGCCACGCTGGAAGCGCCCTGCGATGTCGTCGCCGGGGCTGCCGAGGTGCCTCGCGGGAAAGCTGACAGTGAAGGGCCACGGCTACGACTCCTTCAATCGGAGGGGTGCTGTTCGAGACAAAAGCGGCCCTCCCTGGCGCCCTTCGTCCTGCCTGGGCCTCTTGGAACATCTCGTCACCACGGCTGGATTCGCCTCGCAAAACTGGTCTGACGACCGAGTTTGAGCGCACGCGGGCCGGGCGGGAGAGCCGCCCTTGCCTCAATCGTTACGAATCGCAGCAGCGAGAACCCACGCCGCGTTCGAAGGCAGCCGAGGGACACTACGGAGCCTAATCCCTCCAGCCGTTTGGGGTTTGAGCGGCTTGGGGCGCCTCCTCTTCCAACCCCCTTCTTCCCCTCCGGGGAAGGGCTTACCCCTCACCCTTTCCCGTCCCTCTGGGTCTGGAGAGGGGGTCGCGACCCATGGAAGCGTCCAAGCCAGCCTCGGCGAGACGGCGCAAATCAATGACGTTACTAAGGTCTTGGGCCAATGCGGCCCCCCTTCCTTTGATCGATCTTCTCCAAGATGGCCGCAAGATGGTCCCCGAGGCTTCCAAACAGTGTCCTAAGAGGGCCTGGAAAAGCACCCAGGAGGCCGCGAGAGGCCCCCCAAGAGGTCCCCGAGAGGCCCCAGGAGACCCCTCCCGAGGCACCCACGACGCTCCCAGAGGCCCTCAGGACCGCCAAGACGCCCCTGGACGCCCCGAAAAAATCCCAGAAAGCTCCCGAGAGACACCCGGAGCGACTACGAGAGGTATCCAAGAGGCCTCCTCCTCCTCTTCATCGTCCTCGTCCTTCCTCGTCCTCCTCCTCCTCGTCCTCTCTTCCTTTTCCTTATGACAAGCTTCTCCCTACCGCACCCCGAGGCCAATCGGAAAGGTGGGCGGGGCGTTCCGCTTGAAATTTCCGTACCATTTCTGAACCCGACGCATCCAAGGCTGGCAACAACTTCGCAGATGGAGGGCGGACCGCTTCCAAAATGTGGTTCTCGCCTGAGCGCCGCGCAGTCGTTCAAAAAGATGCATGAGCTTAGAGCTTCACTGATTGAGAGCGGGCCGTTTCCACAATGTGGCTGTCGCCTTAGCGCAGCAAGCATTCGTTGCATGCATTTGCAAGGGATTCGCGGATTGTGAGGTCCGGCAATTTCCCCTGAACAAAAACGCTCATCTTAACGCCGCGCAAAATGGCCCCAAAAGGTTGCAAGATATTAACGGGTTGAGGGCGGGTAGCTTTCGATATGTGGCTGTCGCCTTAGCGCCGCGCCATGCGTTTTAACATTCGCAAAACTTTCACGTATAGAGGGCGATTCCTTGTTGTGCAACATGTCGCTAAGATTTGGCAGAACCCCATCGTCTCCGCCTACTTCAATAATGCCCACATTTGAGACTCACACGTATCGGCTAGAAATGTACCAGTGATTGATTGGTCACATGTCCGCTTTCCTTGGTACCCATGCTTCCGCAAATGTGAATACACACGGCGGTCTTTGCCGGACGATGGGGCGCGAGGGCAAAACATGTCTATGATGCAAAAACACTTCTTGACATCCGAGACAGCGTGATCCACCGCCGCTTTACTGTGGAAAATAATCAACCTTTTCCTCCGGAGCCCGGGGGTCGCCCCCCCCCCCCCCCCCCCCCTCCGGAACCCCCCCCCCCCCCCCCCCTGCTGAACCCCACCCCCCCGGCAAAACCCCCCCTCCCCTAACCCATCCCCCCCCCCCTCCCCGTCGAAAACCGGGGGTCACTACCGGTTCGAACCCCCCCCCCCCCCCTCGAAACCGGGGGGGTCTACCAGTTCGAACCCCCCCCCCCGCCCCCTCGAAAACCCACCCCCCCCCCCCTCGAAAACCGGAGGGGGGGTCACTACCGGTTCGAACCCCCCCCCACCCCCCCACTCACCGCCAGCAAACGACTCCGGGTCCCTACCACCGTCCGCATCACATCCCCCCACTGTTGTTCCCAGCACCAATGTCCTCACCACCACTGTCCCCACTGGTTCCACCACCGTCCCTACTGTCCCCACCAGCGCCCCCACCACTGTCGCACTGTCCCCACTGTCCCCACCTCTGTTCCCACCACGGTTCCATTCTCCCCACTGTCTCCACGGCCCCAACCACTGCCCGACTATCCCCACCGTCCCCACTGTCCCACTGTCTCCTCCGCTGTCCCACTGAGCTGTCCCACTGTTCCCACCACTGTCCTCACTGTCCCCACCACTGTCCCCACTGTACCTCTGTCCCATTGTCCCACCGCCGTCCTCGCCACCGCCTTCACCACTGTCCCCACCACCATTGTACCCTACACTGTCCCACTGTTTCCACCTCATTCCCACTGTCCCCACACCACTGTCCCCACCACCACCGTTCCCACCACTGTCCACTGTCCCCACTGTTCCCACCATTGTCCCCACCACTGTCCCACTGTCCCACTGTCCCCACCACTGTCCCACTGTCCCCTCACCACTGTCCCCACCACCACCGCCGTCCCCACCACTGTCCGCATCCCCACTCGGTTTTAGGTTCGAACCCGTAGTGACCCCCCCCGGTTTTCGAGGGAGGGGAGGGGTGGGGGGAGGGGGCTCGAACCGGTAGTGACCGAGGGGTTCGAACCGGTAGTGACCCCTCCGGTTTTCCGGAAGGGGGGGGGGGGTCCAACCGGTAGTGACCCCCCCCCCCCCGGTTTTCCGCCAGCAGCGGTAGAACACGCTCTTTCTGACATCCACATGTATGGCCAAAATTTGGCCGACGACTTCTTGGTGACATGTTTGCTCTCCTGGGGGCACGCGTGTTCCTCTGCGTATTTTGCGGCGAACGCTCTATTGCCAAAACAAACAACATTTTTCCAGCAGAGGTTCTGAGACTACAACAAAACGATGTAAATTGGAGCGTAGATCTAAAAGAGCGTCAACCGCCCAGGCCTGTCACCAGCCTGTAGTGGGAGGATTCCGATTTGATCTCAACTGGGTTCCAATTGCTCCTTTTGGATCCTAATTAGCCTGGCGAAAGACCCAACCATGCGCAGTTGTGACTACCGCACTTGCGAATAACATCTTCGCCCGCGCTCCCGATGCGGCCACAATTTCCCGCCCGAGCCCGACATGTTCAGGGGCACGTACGTGGCCGTCTTCGCGGGCGCCGACGACGACGAGGACGGCGTCCCCCTGACCGAGGAGCAGAAGCAGGAGAGGGCTCTGAGAGCCATGAGGGAGGCTGCCGCCGGGGCCTTCGGTGGAGCTCCCCATGGGGCCACGATCCTCGTGAGGGGTGTGCCGAAATGGCCCGAGGCCGCCATGCGAACCCTGCCACTGGGGCCTTCGGTAAAGCTCCCTAGCTCCCTGCGGGGCCACGATCCGCATGGGGGGTGTGCCGAAATGGCCCGAGCCGCCATGCGAACGCTGCCACTGGGGCCTTCGGTGAGGGGTGTGCCGAAATGGCCCGAGGCCGCCATGCGAACCCTGCCACTGGGGCCTTCGGTAAAGCTCCCTATGGGGCCACGATCCGCATGGGGGGTGTGCCGAAATGGCCCGAGCCGCCATGCGAACGCTGCCACTGGGGCCTTCGGTGGAGCTCCCTATGGGGCCACGATCCTCGTGAGGGGTGTGCCGAAATGGCCCGAGGCCGCCATGCGAACGCGGCCACTGGGGCCTTCGGTGGAGCTCCCTATGGGGCCACGATCCTCGTGAGGGGTGTGCCGAGATGGCCCGAGGCCGCCATGCGAACGCGGCCACTGGGGCCTTCGGTGGAGCTCCCTATGGGGCCACGATCCTCGTGAGGGGTGTGCCGAGATGGCCCGAGGCCGCCATGCGAACGCGGCCACTGGGGCCTTCGGTGGAGCTCCCTATGGGGCCACGATCCTCGTGAGGGGTGTGCCGAAATGGCCCGAGGCCGCCATGCGAACGCGGCCACTGGGGCCTTCGGTGGAGCTCCCTATGGGGCCACGATCCTCGTGAGGGGTGTGCCGAAATGGCCCGAGGCCGCCATGCGAACGCGGCCACTGGGGCCTTCGGTGGAGCTCCGTATGGGGCCACGATCCTCGTGAGGGGTGTGCCGAGATGGCCCGAGGCCGCCATGCGAACGGGGCCACTGGGGCCTTCGGTGGAGCTCCCTATGGGGCCACGATCCTCGTGAGGGGTGTGCCGAAATGGCCCGAGGCCGCCATGCGAACGCGGCCACTGGGGCCTTCGGTGGAGCTCCCTATGGGGCCACGAAGCGCTGTACTGGGTGGGTGAAACGCGGAGGAGGAGGAGGGGGCAGAGGAGGAGAGGAGGGGAGACGCGGGCCACCGTCTCTTCAAAACGAGGACCCAACACCACAGGATGGTTGGGTATAGAACACCTACCGGGGTAGAGTATGATTCAAAGAAGACGGTTTTTGTTGGGTTACATTTGGGCCGCGATGGGATCATAGATATGCCCGTATGGTTCGAAAAGGACAGAGCCCGATTGCGTTCCAGTGCGATATCCCTTGTATTCGTCAATATGTTTCCGACTGGTTTCCAGGAGAAGCTATTCACATTGTTTTTAAACGAAACCAAAAAAGGATTCCCGCCGGGTTTCCATATAATAATACCCCAGTGCGTTTCCCGCAACATTCCAATAAGAAAATTCCTCGATTGTAGTCCAATGGGGTTCCCAACCGGTTTCACTAGGAAGGGCCACAAGAGTTTCAATTGGAAGACTCCCTATCGGATCCCAATAGGACACCCGTAGGCCCCATAGCGAAGAATCTTGTTGGATACCAATGGGGTTCATCCGGTGCGATTCATTGTGGATCCCATTGGGAATCCGCCACTTCAGAGATTCTCGCTTCCGACGGGTCACTTTACAACCAACGCGCTTCAAAGAGCGAGTGGTCTCCCTTACGTGGACCCACGGATATTTCGGAATTCGAAGAGCGTGTGTCGCTTATGTGTGTTGACTTGCCTGGTTGTATAGTGGCCTTCCTGGTTGTAAAATGCCCTTGTGGGAAAACCCATGCTGGTTGTAAAGTGCCCGATCTGGTTGTACAGTGGTCGTTCTGGTTGGAATGTGCGCACACGCCTACGAACCCAGGGTGTTGCCAGGAGACGCCGAGCAACGCGCGCTCATAGTACAGAGTTCCGGTGAAGGTACGTACGACCACACTTGCCGCTGCAACGCATTCCAAGCAACGGAAGAGACAAGCATGCGAAATGGCGGCCACGGTCAATGCCAGGGGCTGGAACCGGCAAAAGGACGGACTAGGGGAAGCCCGGAAGCCACCGTAGTGGCGGCGTGCGCGCGAGGCACAGTGCCAGGGAGACGCTACAGCTCAAAATGAGAGTAGTCGAGACACCAAGGTAATGAGCGCCGCTGTCTCAACTGGGCCTTCTCCGATTCAAGGTGCATCGGACGGAGACTCTGGGTGCAGCGCAAGGGTTGCGGAGACGCCCTGGCCGCGCCTCTGGTTTGCGTGAATCGATGTCATCGGAGGCCCCGCCCCCCTTTAAAGCAATGTGGAACTCATGTGGAAACGTATGTCTCGATCCGCACCCTCGCGTGGAGCACGCCTGTAACGGCCCCGCGCAGACTGCGCAATCACTCCTGGCTGCGAGCGCGCGTGGAGTTTGCAGGCACCTCCGCGCGATGCAATCACCGATGACGCCTTTGTCATCTCCCCGATTGAGCCTACCCCATTATGCCGTGCGCCCTCCAACGGCGAAGAGGTCCCAGATCCCACGGCGGTGTCATAATGAATACCCATCTGATGCACAGAAACAAATGTGCATTACACATTCGCAGTGGAAAAACGACTGTGTAGTAAATCCGCATGTTTGTTAGGAACGTTCGTTTCGGCCCGTTTTTCAATCAGAGGAAACCTTCGTCGACCGTCCGCCGCGTGGCTCTGGAAGGGGAATGCGCGCAGCGGCGGTTATCCTATCCGATGCCCAGCTTGGTCGAACTGCAACGACTCCGACTCGCAACGACTCAGATTTGCGAAGGACAGCCAAGAAACAGGAGCATAGAAACACGGGGTGCACCACCTCCGAATCAAGAGGCGAATCGAGCATCCACAGGGGCAAGACACCTCTGAATTGTCGAGGGTGGGGGCTGGGCCTCGGATTCGACTGGTGATGTGTGTCCGGCGGCGGGATAAGAAGCACACACCGGTGTGCCAGCCAGGCATGGAGGCCCCCTCGCCCGAAGCACTTTCCTCTCACACATTCGGCAACAGAGAAGGGGCTCATCAGTGAGGCACTGTCTTCCATCGCCTGTGCAGAGACCCTAAAAATAGGTCAAGTGGCGCTTGAGTGCGCTTCGCCACACATAGAGATGCATGCGATTCCTGGGCATGGTGATGACGGCAATTGACAACATCATAGTACGTTATTCCTTCGCCTGCTCAATGGAACTCTGGCGCAACACGTGGGGAGTGCGCAATTATATACCCAGCACTTTCATCCCTGGCCAGATCGACGGCAGAACAGTTGAAGGCCCTGTGCAACCACTCGGAGGCTACCGAGACGCGCGCGCGGTCATGGGCACACCTGTGCAGTGCCCAGGCTCGCCACAGTTCAGGCCTGGTCGGCTGGCGGCGTCTGATGTTTCACACGACGTCCCCTCTCCCTCGGCACCCTCCTCCGCATCCTCCTCATCATCCGAAGCATCGTCATCACCATCAGTATCGTCATTCTCGTTGTCATCATCACCACTATCATCATCAATCCTCATCATCCTCATGATTATCATTTCCACCATCCTCATCGTTATCGTCTTCGCCGTCGTCGTCACCACCCTCCTTGGGGCAGAGAAGGAATAATGAGACGATGGGGAGGAAGGGGAGAGCACAACGAGGCAACGAGGAGAGGGCATGAAGCGATAGTGCCACTGTCTGCCCATGGGCAGGGCGCGGCCTTCTTGGCAACGGTGGCATGTCCACGCCTCTCTATCTCATGGAGTGTGTTGATCTCCCCCTTGCAACCGTTCTTCGCGGCCGTGACACTGTCAATAATCCTGCCGGGAGGCAGGAAGGCGAGAATGAAAGGCCAGCGAAGGCCAGTGCGAACGCCAGTCGGAGGAGGAAAACAACCTCCAACGTCTCGCGATTCCCAGGCGCTGTTCGACCAGAGGCTCTCGACCTCATCGCGAAACATTGGATTGCCTTGCCGTGGGGCACGAAGCCGGCCCCCCACGCCCGAGGGGCCCCACTCGCGAAGAAACGCTCGGCGCTATCCTGAGTACGAACTTCACGTACTTAGTTGGGCCCCATACGCCTCACTATCTCCCTGACTCCCACCAGAACCTCAGGCCTGCTCGCATTCCTTTTGCTCACGAAGCCCAGACGGGCTCAGACCCAGCCTCACGCACAACAACTACTACTCACACTCCGAGTCACGACCACACCCAGACCCACTTACACCCGGCCTGGCGTACACTCGGATATACTCACACGCAGACTCACGCATACTCAGAATCGCCTACTCAAATCTACTCGGTCGCGCCGCTCGCGGACGCGCCGCAACCGTCTTCGTCTCTTCCCCGCTGGCCCGGTTCCGAGGCAAGGGAGGCCCGGCTGCGGCGCTCCGCGGCAGGCGGGGGGCCCGAGGAGGAGGAGGAGGACTCCCTCGCACTCAGGATCATACATACTCAGACACACCCAGGACAGACTCAGACCCGTGATGCTCAACCTCGAAAATCGTGAGAATCGCTCGTACTCTCGCACTCAGGCTACACCATGGCCATCGTGATACATCAGGAACCGCATTTTAGCCGTAAGGCACCTTTTCCCAAAAATGATTATCAATAACCAAAATACGTTTCGCTTCTGAATGCCATGTTCACCGCGATTTAGTTGGCATCACACTCCGCGCCTCCCATGATTGAGTCGCGGGCATATTCGCGTCTAGGCTTGTGGGATGGGACCTCTCAAATCGATGATCTTCTCTGCAGGTAGACGCGTGTTCCGCCAGAGCCTCACGACCACCGCGATGTCACAGCCGTCGCGCGTCGGGGCCTTTCAAGGGGGGGAGGGGGGGAGGGGGGGTGCCGCCAGGGCTTTCTATCCTATCATGAGGCCGTGCGCGTTCACAGTGGTGGGGCCACCCACAAAGAATTGCCACGTTCGGAATCTGAGAGCGACTCTTCTCAGGGTCCGCTGGTATTCGGGATGTAGCAGCCATCGCATTTCGATCCTCGAAAGAGAGAGCTGCCAAAGAATATGACCCGGGCACGTTCGTGGGGTCTCTCAGGTAGATTGCCGTATTCGAGAGCAGACGTGTCTCTTGTCTCTTGCGCTGTAGGAGGCAACGCCCTGCGGACACCCCAAGAGGGAGCCGCCACTAGGTGCATCATGGGCCTGGTCGCGTCTACTTTGATGGAGCATCTCAGGTAGAATTGTCCTTTTCGGAAATCGATGCGTTAATCGATGTGTCACTCTCCACATGCCAATGATCACCGCCATGTAGCCGACATCGCAACTCAGGCATCCCGAGGGAGACCTCCAGGGGTGTATCACGGGTCCGCTCGCGTCCAGATTGCTTTGGCATCGCAGAAGCAATTCCGTTGTCAAAGGGAGATACGTGATATGCCAGGGCCCGCATTGGCATCTCAAACAGAAACCTTGTTTCTAACGAAAAGAGGTGGTGCGTCAGAACCCCATGACCACCACCACCCCAGAACCGAGTCCTCTTGGAGGGGGGGACACACGGACCCGCTCGGGTCGAGACTTGCCAGACTGCCCAAATAGAGCAGCTGTTTTCAGAGAGAGAGAGAGAGAGAGAGAGACGCGTCTCCTGTTTGAGCCAAATGTCCACTGCGATGCGGCAGGCGAAGCACTCCGGACCGCCAATTTCGGTAGGCACATCTTTGCTTCACCGCGATGTGGCAGGCATTACTGTGGGGCTAACGAGGGGGAGAGCCGCCGAGGGTTGTAACACGAATCCACGTGGCTTCGTCCACAGCCCCGTGACCACCCCGAAGTAGAAGGCATCGCAGCTCGGGCTTCCTCCAAGGGGGAGCCACAAGGGTGTATATCACAAGCTCGTTCGCATTAACGTTGGTGGGGACTCCCCAATAGAATTGCAAGACTTGGAACTCATGGGACACTTTCCAAAGTCCCATGATACCTCCGATCGAGCAGGCAACACGCTTCTTATAGCACTGGCGCGTTCGCATCCAGACCTCCCAAAGGAGAACTGCCGAGCGGTATATCATAGGCCCGCCCGTGCCAACATTGGTGTAGACGTGTCCATGTCCACCGGTATATCGAGTGCCCGCTGGGGTCCACGTTGGTATGGCCTCTTCAGGTAGAATAGCATTTCTCTGAGCTAGAGCCGCATGGCAATTCTGGTCTCCCAAGGGCCAAAAAAGGGGTGGGGGGGCTGCCACGGGGATCTCACACGGGTCCGTTCGTGTGCAGATTGGTGGGGCCTCTCTGGTAGAATGTCACTTGTCGGAAATAAACTTGTCTGTGATCAAGGCCCCATGGTCACAACGATGTAATAGGCATCACATTTCCGCTTTCCCACGGGGTGCCGCAATGCGGTATATCACACAGGCGCGCTCGCACCGGCCTTTGCCACCGCCGACGCCGGCAAGGGGGCGGTGTCATCGGCGATGACGGGCTTCATGGGGGGGGGGGAGGGGGCGGGGGGGGGGAATGACGTAACGCGCCCCCCTGTGCGGCTCTGGCGTCACACCCGCGCACGCGCGCACGACGACGATGAGCGACGAGCGAAAAGCGACGAACGACGAGCGACGACGACGACGACGACGACGCGAGCAGCATGCAGGCGGCGATCTGCCCCACAGCGCCTGTGTACACCACGATGCTCGCGTGCACCACAGCGCTTGTGTACAGCACACCGCCAGCGTACACCACAATAGCCGTGTGCAACGCAGCGCCTGTGTACACCACAGTGCTTGCGTGCACCACAGCGCCTGTGTACGCCACAGCGAATGTGTACACCGCAGCAGCCATGTGCAACACAGCCACTGTCTACACCAATATTTACGTGCACCGCAGCGCCTGTGCACACCACGGCGCCTGTCTACACCACAGCATCCGCGTGCAACGCAGCGCTGGTGTACACCAGAGTGCCTGCGTGCACAGGACAGGTAGGAGGAGCATGTCGGTGAGGATCTGGTGAGGACAGCTAAACGCCACGCCAGGGACATGTCCACCCTTCTCCTTCCTCCACCTGGTGTCTGCGACGTTTTTCCCTCCTCCCTCCTCCACCTCCGCCTCCTCCTCCTCCTCCTCACCCCCGTCCTCCTCCTCATGCTCATCCTCCTCCTCCCTCACCCTTCCCCCCTGTCGTGCGGGCCGGCACTACAGCGCACGTGCGCGTCTCAGCGCGCACCGCAGAATAGTCTATTCACTGGTGCCGTGTTGAGTACACGCAAGCATTGTGGTGTACACTGGTGCTGTGTTGCACACGGCTGATGTGGTGTACGTAGGCGCTGTGGTGTACACGAGCGCTGTGGTGTCAACAGGCACTGTGGCACACACTGGCGCTGTGATGCACGCGGCAACTATGGTGTACATAGGCGGTGTGGTGTACACAAGCGTTCTGGTGCACGCAGGCACTACCGTGTACACAGGCGTTGCGGTGCAGATCGCCGCCGACATGTTGCTGCTACCCGTCCTCGGTGATTCCTAAGCATTCCCAAACGCCGCTGGCGCGAAACGTGACGTCATCGGCCCCTTCCACCCCCCTTTCCCAGATGATTGCCGTCATCGGCCTGGAGGATTATTTTTTAAAATAAAAAAAAATCCACCTGCGTCCGCGCGCACGACGACGATGAGCGACGAGCGACGACGAGCGACAACGACGACGACGACGACGACGACGACGACGACGACGACGACGACGACCGACGACGACGACGACTGCGGACCAGACTCCTATGCGGATTCCTACGCGGACACCTATGCGGATCACGGTGCGCACGGCGGCAGTGCCCGAATCGCACTGGGGGGGGAACGTTACGTCATAGGGGGGGGGCCGGGGGCCATGACGCCCGTCATGCCCCAAGCAATAAAGAAACGGGCACCAAATGTGATGCACCCGTCCGACGTCTACGGTGGCACATCTGGTTGTAGAGATTGAAGACGACCCAAATCTAGCGCCCCGCGTTGAAAAGGAACCACCCCCCATCCGTGTGACTGCTGGGATTTCGTGAAAACGAATGTGCGCGGCGCGACGCGAAAACCGCATGTCCAAAACGAGCCGCCAGTCGATCCCGCAACCGGTCTGGATCCCCGTCCCTTCGTGACCAGACATGGGGAGGATGGCGAGGGAACAACGCCTGGACCGCCCAACGGACACGTCTAGCGCGACGAGGAAGAACTACGCGTAAAGAACAGGATACTAAGGGTGGGCCTTTTGTGCTGCCGGGGCCTCACGGAGCATCCGGAAACCTGCAGAGCCACGCGGGAGCTTTCAGAGGGGATCCCCGGACACCTGCAGAGGCTGATGGAGACCCACCGTGGGGAGGAGGATGGCGCGGAGGGAAAGGAGGCGGGGGCAGACGTCCAGTAACATTCCTGACCCCTCGTCCAGATCGTCTATCCACACCATCTTCTCTCCTTCCCCCAACTCAATTCGTCGTCTCTCTGCCCTCATCACTGCCCTTCCAGGCCCCGAACAGATCATCGCTGGCCGACTCTCTCCCTCCCAGCCGCCCCCGCCCACCTTCCAAATTGTCGTTGTGTTCCCCCCCCCGCTTCCCTCTATCCCTCCTTTCGTCTTTCTGCATGCCGCCCTATCCCTTCATCGATCCCTTCGGCCGTGCTCGGGGCCTTTTTCCTTCCGCGTTCCTCCACGTATGGCCACCCGTCCCCACCTTCCCCATCCCCACTATCTGATCGTCCACTCCCCTCCCCCGCCCTTCCTGATTGCCCCTCCTCCTCCCCCCCCCCCAACCTTGTCCACAACCTGTTCCCCTTTCCTCTCCGTCCGCCTCCCTCTTTCCCAGTTTGACTGTTCCTGCACGCGCGCATCCCAATCCATGGAGTTCGGATTCCAAGCTCCGCGGCAAACAACTAACTGTACCGCACAAGTTGCTGACGTTAAACCAAATAAGTGATGATTGCTGATTACGCGGCCATTCTCGGCGGCTGAATGAAAATGCAAGTTCAATGTCATCGGGTGCGCGAAGCCTTGTGGGACAGTCGAGAGAAGCAGCACACAAAACAACATGATCCTGAAAATGAAACAGTGTTGGGCGGATGGATGCTTGATTGGTTCGGTCTGCACAGACCTCGCACTGGATGGCTCTACCCAACCAGGCTCTACCCAACCAGCCAAATGAATCCGCCGGCCCCCTTGCGGGGCCACAAGGCTGCGAGGCTCGGCTTCCTTCCCCCTGGACCAGTATCAATTTCGAATGTCCAATGTTACAGATCTACGTTCTTCCTCCTGCTGTAAATGGTTACTGCCCGTGCGAGGGACGGGAAACGAAAATCGCCCCGGTTACGACCCCCGAGTCTCGTTGACAGAATTTCTGGGAGGGGGCTAGGACAAGTGAACATGTAGCAACATCACTTTCCAGAAACAAAACCCGGAATGAATTACAAAGAATTCACGGTCCCGAGCCCCGAATCCCAGATGAATCAAAACAGAATCCAGTTCCCGGGACGACAACCCCAAGGAAATGAAGCAAGATGCGCGCTCGCTGCGCCAGATTCGGGTTTCCTCGAGGGCAGATTCCCTCCTGCAAACTGCGCCAGCTTCGCGCTCGAGTTCCGAATCCGTCCTCAATGACCTCAGATCTGCGGTTCCCGAACCCTGAACGCCTTTGAGCCTTGCGCCAGGTTCGGGCTCCCGAGGCGAATCACTGCTTGCATTCACCTCCAGCGTCGCGCCCCCGAGGCCGGGAGCCCGCAACATGTGCACCCGATGCGCGCCCCCAAGGCGGCCAGACACCCTCGGAATTCGGCCGGAGCTGCGCGCCGCAGGCCAGAACTGGCAAAGCAAGTCCTTGCTCCAGACTTCGGGCCCCCGGCCAGACCCCAGCGCATCTTGCACAAGAATCAGGAGGAGGAGGGGGAGGGGGAGGGGGAGGGGGAGGGGGAGGAGGAGGAGGAGGAGGAGGAGGAGGAGGAGGAGGAGGAGGAGGAGGAGGAGGAGGAGGAGGAGGAGGAGGAGGACGACGACGAGGAGGAGGAGGAGGAGGATACGCGCTGCTGAGGCCAGAATCCTTCCGCAGCTTGCCTCAGGATTCGCGCTCGAGGTCCCCCCTCTGTATAATATATATATATATATATAAAAACATAATATAATATGCATATATAATGTTATAATATATCATACATACATATATCTATATACATATATATATATATATTGCCGTCGAGCTGCACCCCCCGAGCCATCGCCCTCCCGAGACAAGTCTCCGCCAGACTCGGGCCCTCGGGGCAGACCTGCGCTGCGCGCAGAGGCACGCGGCGCGCTCCTGCCGGCCACGGCCCCCCGCACCTCGAGGCGCCCGCGGAGTCCCAACCCGCCCTCGCCCTACGCCCCCCGTGCTGGGCGTGTTTTCCACCACCACCACCACCATAAGTTGGACGGGGGGGTCCTCCGCCTCCTCCTCCTCCTCCTCCTCCTCCTCCTCCCTCCTCCTCCTCCTCCTCCTCCTCCCTCCAACTTATGGTGGTGGTGGTGGTGGAAAACACGCTCAACACCCCGAGCAGTCCGCAGGACCGCGCCGCCGCGAACCCGGCGCGGCCCCGACGGGGGGCCGACGGCAGGGGGGCGGCGCCCTCGCGGATGGATCGACCCAACGATCCAGGCATTCACGAGGCCAGCACCCGACATGCTGACCGTCGAAAAAAACTGTGTTGAGGACCTGCCGCGCTCGCAGCATGTGCACACAGCGAGCGAGGCGAAGCTGCGCGGGGGCGACGATGTGACTCGCGAAGACGGGGCACTTCCGGACATTCTGACACAATTCATCGTCGATTCCCTGGAAAAGGTAAGAGATTATAGGAAGTGGGGGGGAGACGAAAACCCAGACAGTATTGGAAAATATTGGGAATCCTGTTATTTGGGTCTATTTACCGAAGATGTGATTGTCTCGCGGGCCTCGTCGCGCGGGTTGTCCCACGGGTTGTCCCGCGGGATGCCCCGCGGGCTGCCCCAGGAAACTGTCCCGTGGCTTGCCCCGCGGAAAATGCAACTCGATGCTTGCATCCAACTTCAAATAGTATGCCAATCGAGATGTAATTCGAAAGGCATGCGACCAGCACGAGATCGAAGACAATTCGAAATGACAAATTACAGGCAAGCGCGTTCCACTACCCGCAAAATCAATTACTCGCAAATGGCCCGGATCAGCCTGGACATGTTTGTTTGTTCGGACGTTTGCGAATAGGCACTTTACAAGTAGCGGAAGGCGCTCGGTGAATCTACATGCTGTCGACATGCGATCGCCATCCAAATCCGCTGACACCCGCTTGCCCGGGGTGAAAGGGCGTGCGGGATGATTGGCTGTCAACCTTCCCCCTTTCCCCCTCTACTTGAACCCACACTCCACTTACAGGGGGGAGGTGTGAGCTCCCCTACGGACCTCTGGGGCCCTCGGGGCATCAAAATCAAGCCTCCGTGGCCGCCAAGATGCCCAAGATGCTGTCTACAACAAAGAAAGCTCGAAGACGCAGGAGGGGCCTCAGAATGCCCATGACCCATGACAGACGCTCAAGATGACCCCCAAGAGGACCTCAAGAGGCACAAATCATTGATGTTGCATGGGTGTTCTAATTGTTCTCGCGTTCTCGCCTTGGCGGGCCTCTGCAAGTCTCAGACGACGCGAGAGTCCCTCCGGACCTACCTAAGACGGCCCAAGAGGCAGAAGGCCCGGAGACGGCCAAAGGGGGCCCCAAGATGGCCAGACAGGCACCCAGAATGGCAAACAAACTGCAAGAGGGCCACAAGAGGGGCGGGAAAAAGGCCAAAGAGGGGGAACGCGTAAGGACGCCATGAGACCCCCTCCCAAACAGAAGATCACGACAAAGACCCCCAGCATACCTCCAATAGTTCCCGAAAGAGGTTCCCAGATGGCTCCAGGAAGCCCCTGGGAGCTTTGAACAACCTCCACGAGGCCGCCCCCAAGGCGCCCCGCAATACTTGTCTAATCGGCAACGCCAGCGGTCGCGGGTGCGTGTCGTTTACAGCGGGCCGCGCCAGGCGAGAAGCGAGGTGGAGAAGAAACATGATGGACCCACGAACCCGGAAAGGGATATAGAACCGCATGCATGGAAACGTTTTCACGACACCGTATTGGGCGACGGGCACTTCCACGAGACACCCCGCGAAACATTCCACGAGACACGGGCGACCGTTTTCAACGTTTTCCTGGAAACATTCCACGAGACACCCAGCGACACAGTCCACGAGACACCCCACGAAACATTCCACGACCACAGGCAACCACTCAACCAAGGCGGTGTGGTCGTGATGGGGAGAGTCGTGCTGGGGTGTGGTCGTGCTGGGGGGTGGTCGTGCTGGGGGGTGGTCGTGCTGGGGGGGTAGTCGTGCTGGGGGGTGGTCGTGCTGGGGCGTGGTCGTGCTGGGGCGTGGTCGTGCTGGGGCGTGGTCGTGCTGGGGTGTGGTCGTGCTGTGGTGAGGTCGTGCTGGGGTGTGGTCGTGCTGGGTGATGGTCTTGCTGGGGTGGGGTCGTGCTGGGGTGGGGTAATGCTGGGGTGTGGTCGTGCTGGGGTTTGGTCGTGCTGGGGTGGGGTCGTGCTGGGGTGGGGTCGTGCTGGGGTGTGGTCGTGCTGGGGTGTGGTCGTGCTGGCGTGTGGTCGTGGAAACGCATACAGAACCGCATGCATGGAAACGTTTTTACGACACCGTATTGGGCGACGGGCACTTGCAATGCTGAAGGTGTCGATGGCGATGTGCTGTGCCAGGGGCTGTGCTGTGCCGTGCTGTGCTGACTTGGAATTTGCCATGCTGCGCTGAGCTGTGCTGTGCTCAATTGCTTTGTGGATCAACTCGCCCGTGGCCTCCGAATCCTGGCCGAACTGATTTGGATCTTAAGCCAGAGCTGTCTGAACGCATAACTCGCCCTTGAGCTGGTCGCAAACGATTCGCTCGAGACATCCTCGGTAACTCTGCGGAGCAAGCGTTTCGCTCGAGACATCCTCAACACACGAAAGAGTGGCCCGCATCCTGTGATTTATCGATCGGGATTTCAAAAACAAGCGTTTCGCCTGAGACATCCTCAAATTTTAATCCGCCGGCCCACCTCGATGTCGATATTCATCAAGGAAAGAATCCGCCGGCTCACCTCAGTTGAGGCACCGGGGACAGGTTTACCAACTAAAAGAGAACCCTGGGCCGGCGCCCTTTCCGGGAAAAAGAAGAGGACGGCCGCGGAGGAGGGCGAAGGAGGTAGGTATCCCGACCGCCAAGAGTCGGCGGGAGAGAGGAACGTAGGCGGCCTCAGGCGCAAAACCCGAATGTGGCAAGTGCGGGAAGAGCAGGAAGCACCCCGCAGCACACGCTGAGGAAGAGGAGGACGAACCATCAGCAACTACACGCAAGCATCACGATCCAAAGTGTCGAACCACACGTGAACACACACACACACACACACACACGCAGGCACGAAATCGGAAACCACACATATCCGCTTGGGCCCGGTGGAATGGCGTAAGCCCTGTAAATCAGTTACAGGACAAGCGGCCTCAACGTCACAATGCAATCCCAGTGAGCACCGAAACCGAAGTCCCCCAATCCACCCAAGCTCCTAACCACCCGAAAGGCGGTCTACCAAACGCACCGATCGAAAAATTCCAACGACCAAACTACTGAAATACCCATCGGGCTGATACAACCGCTGAACAACCGCACGGGGCAACCACAGAACATTACGCGACAAATGTACGGGAAAGCCTAGCGAGGCAATCGCACGGGACTGCCGAGCAAAAAACGCGCGGGGCAACCACGCAAGGCCAACAAGTGGGGCACCCACGCGGACTGCGGAAATGTCAGCCAAGCGCTGCCACCTTGGGAAGAATAGCAGAGCTTGTCGAACCTGCCCCGAGCTGCGCTGTGCGACCTTTTCCCGCCAGGGCACGCGGCCGCGCCTATCCCGTGCGCGCGGTACGAATCGCACCTGACCGAAATTCAGCTCCTGGAAGATGAAGAAGCGTCCCCTTAAGCCAAACAGAGTTCTCATCTCCAAAACGGTTGACGGAATGTTTGGAACATTGCCTAGGAGCGGCTTGCAGACCGCGCGATGCATTCGAAGCGTTCAACGCCGAGGTCGCGAGAGCGAGCTGGATCACGAGTATATGTCGAGCTCAGATGCGATTAATTGAAGGTCCCATTCGCGAATGTGTTGGCCCTTTCGCTCGGAACATCCTCAGTATGCTTGAACACCGATCGCAATGCTCACGCAGATCGCGATGCCATGGTTCAGAAACACATGTGATTTCAACAGTTTAGCAGAAAGCTTCCTAACCCCAATGGATTTCAATGAGTGTGGGCGCCGCTCTGAGAAAACAGCAGTTTCTTGTGATACATCCAGCCACAATTGAAACCTCACGTATCTAGAAATACCCCCTACTCTTCGAAACGACAATTTCGCTCGAGATATCCTCTGGAATTTGGCGTCGGAGCTCCTTTTCAACTGCAATCGCAAGGTGTGGTACACCCTCCTGCGCCACACACACATCGCAAGATGTGGTGACACCCTGCTTTCGACGACGATCCCGCTGTTGCACCTCCTTCCCACCAGACCCCATCGCCTTCTTTCACTGGTCCTCTGCTTCTGCATCTCCCTCCTCTCCCTCCTCCTCCCTGGATCCGGCTTCATATTCCCCTCCCTGCCCAATGTCTGCGATGTGTACGCCCTGCAACTATGTTTGCATCAACCTGGGCACGCACGTGCCACTTGCAAACATATACAGATATACAGATACATGTGTACTTTCATCTTGTATCCGCCAGTCGGAGGAAGTGGGTAGAACCATGAAGTAGAAAGGCGTTGGAAAAAGATCCGGCATCCGCCCGCCCCTCGAAGGAGAAGGGAAGAGGGACAACCGCTCGACTCTTGAAGTACGAAGGCGCCTCAAATAGAGTGGAGCCTGGGAATCCCAAAAGGCATAGTTTCAACGACCTGCGAGTGAAGACGTATATTATATGTATGTATGTATGTATGTATGTATGTATGTATGTATGTATGTATATATATATATATATATATATATATATATGTGTGTGTGTGTGAGAGAGAGTGTAAACAACATGTGTCTGCGCGCATGTGTGTACTACCTAAAAAGTTTAAAACGACGGCGCTGCTCGCAGGGGAGAGCGGGGAACACATGGGTTCGGGGAGCCCTCTGGGGCTCCCTGGCCAACATCTGGCGAAATCGGCCACCCGGGCACCCCCGGGCACCCGGGCACCCGGCCCCGGCCACCGAAATCGGCCGCCGACCTCACCTCAGCTTTATATCCGCTAGGACCCCTACAGAAGCAAGCTCTGATTGGGGAATAGAATAGGTCGGAAGAAAGACAGAGAGAGAGCGAGAGAGAGACAAATGTAAATGTACAGATCTCTGTATTTGTATGCATGAAAGAAAAATTGTATTATGACAGTTATAAAGATATAGCTGTATAGATATCTACCACCGCTCCCGAAAATGCCTGCAGCATGTGTCGGGGCCAGCGGAAACGGCCAGTGGCTCGAGTCGCTGGTTGGCGAGCGGCGAAGCAGACGTCTGCTTCAGTCTGAGCGGGAAGGAGCGGAGACGAGCAGAGATGAGAGTAAGCCAACTCGGCATGCAGCGACTGAAAACTCGGGCCCTCTCCCGCTTGTCGAGCTCCGTGGCCACACTGCCACGAGGCGCGCGTCCACGGGCCGGCGGGGCGAGCGCGTGGCCCGGAGCTCTCTCCGTGGCGCCGTGCAGGCGTGCGCACTGGCCATGCCCGGCCCCCGCCGAGCAGCCGAAGGTGCACGGCTCGTCGCGGGGCTGGAGTCGCGCCGCCGCCAGCCGCAGGGCTCCGTGGGGGCGTGCGGCCCGCAGCGCCCGCTGGACTCGTCCGGCATGCAGGGATGGCGAGGACGGCGCAGCTCGGGAGTCCCACTGCGGGCATGCCGTGCAGGCGACTTGATGGCATGCGGGAAAGGGAAGAGGAGGGGGGGCAGCGCGTACCAACGAGGTAGCGGTGGCTCTCTCGGCAGCAGCACGCTGCAGGCAAGTCTCACGCAGCCGCTGGCGACAGGGCTGCCGGCATCAGCCGTTCGCTATCCAACGACAGCACACCGTGCGCACCACTGGTCGGCCGCTCCGCTCTTTCGGGTGCGAGGGCGCCGGCTTC
The DNA here is from genome assembly GCA_963575745.1 of Prorocentrum cordatum. NCBI lineage: Eukaryota > Dinophyceae > Prorocentrales > Prorocentraceae > Prorocentrum > Prorocentrum cordatum. Next base: position 137,318 of record CAUYUJ010019327.1, on the reverse strand, counting down.
TTGGAATGGAGGGGGCGCCATCGCCTCCGCCGAAGCCGCGCAACTTGCAAGCGGGAGCGGCAACAACATCAGCGTTTGCGGCCCGTGGAGCGACGCGACGTCCTCTGCCTCCGGCGTCGCGCGGCGGTGCTCGACCTCGGCCCGGGGGCGGCGGACCTCTGCCAGAGCGAGAGGCGGGGCGGCTGCCCCGCGCAGAAGCTGGCTGGCCGCACAGTGCCGAGAAGCAAGCCCAGCTCGCCGCGAAAATGCCGTCGTCGAGGGGAACGTCCGAGACCGCAAATGTGGTTCGGTGTTCCAGTCAAGAGCCACTCGGCGGAAGAAGAGAAGGTCCAGTGAGGAAACGAAGGCGGCTGGGGCCGGGGGTCTCTTGGGCCCTCTTGAGAGCGTCTCGACACGCTGTGGAGGATCTTGGAACAATATCGGGGTGAAGGGACCGCAGGAGAGGCCCCACGCTTTCTCCCGCTCGGGTCCTTTTCTGGGTTCGTCCCGGAGCAGGGGAACCCTGACCAGACCAAGGAGAAGCGCTGATCTGGGCTCGGCTTCGGTTTTCAGCCGAGGAAAGAATCCAAGGCCAACCCTGGGTGGGTCGGGCGCGCGCCAACATGGATTAGGGATATGTGGATTTGGCGCGCGGGCGCCGCATCCACGCATCGGGGAAGGCCCCCCCCTCGGAAGGGGTGGCCAATGCCGCCTGAGCTGGCGACGGAGCGAGCCGATTCCGTTGGGAGGCGGGTTCCGCCATTCGTGCACGCGACTTGTGCCATCCATGCTTGCGCTACCCCGAATGGGGGGGGGCTCCTCCTTGGTCTGGTTGGCGGGGGCGTCCTGCCCCTTGCTTGTCGACGTCGTGCCGGCGCCCAAGCAGGCGGGAGCGGGGGACACTAGAATGTCAGCACTGTGTCGGGGCCCACCCTAGGACAGGTTATCACAGACAGGGATGCACTTTGTTATGCCGCTCAGGTGCTACCAAACAACACTCTTCTTGCACGTGTGTCTAGCCTGGCCCCCGCATCTGCTGCGGGGGCCTCCAAATCTCCACTCGCCTGAAACTGAAACTCGAATTGTTTCAAATGGACTGGTCTGCTGGGCTGATGGGCTCAAGAACGCGAGGGAGGGACGAGGAGACGGGAGCAGGGAAAAGGACAGGCTACGCTCGGCGACGCGGGAGGAGCGTGCTTGAGCATACTAGGCGACGGTGCTCTCTATGCTCCCTCCCCATGCCCCAACGTGCTCACCGAAAACTACCATTCACGAGCTCGTCAAACCATGTCAGCACTGTGTTGGGGCCCACCCCAGGACAAGGTATCACAGACAGGGATACACTTGTTGCTGCCGCTCAGGTGTTACCAAACAACACTCTTCTTGCACGTGTGTCTAGCCTGGCCCCCGCATCTGATGCGGGGGCCCCCAAATCTCCACTCCCATGAAACTGCAACTCGAATTGCTTGAAATGGACTGGTCTGCTGGGCTGATTGGCCCAAGAACGCTCACCACCACCCGCGCCCGCGAGCGGCTCCTCAACAGTCAAGCTGAGGCCAGTGCCATTCATCGTGCAACCGTCGCCCGCATTCGCTGTGCGGTCTGACTCCAGCAGGCGCGGCTGCTCGCGACTGCGGAAGGGGAAAAGAAACTGGAACAGCCACGCCACTGCGCGGCGCACTCGGCGGAAGAGTCTGCGGGCGGAACCCCCTGGGAGGGCGGGGGCGCCTCGGAGCGCCTCGGGGCCGAGGTCCAGCTCAGGCGCGGGGAAGCACGATTTCGCCAGGACCTTGAGCTGCTCGGCCATGGCCGGCGCCTCGGCCGTCTCGTCCATGCCGAGCAGACCCCGCACTGGGTTCGCCCACTGCGGGCGGGAACGGATCGTGACCACCCCCCAGGCGATCCCGAAATGGCCGCTGGGAAGCCAGCGGACCCAAAAACTCACGGACTGGTACATCTTAGGAGAACGGAAAGCGCTGTGTGCGAATTCACCCCCTCGGCCCGGTGGCCGAGGAGAAGAGCAAAAGGCGCTCCAGCTCGTCAAAAAAATCCGGCTCGAGCTGCGTGACCTGCTGGACCTCCGGCTCCTGGAGGAAGGCGGGCCAGTCGTCTTCATCCTCGACGAAGAACCTGCCGGCGCTGCCCTGCACATTGGCGTCCAGCAGGTCGACGCCGCGCCAGGCCGCCTAGACCAGGCCGATCGACACTGTCAGTCACTGTCGACACGAGCTTCGCTGCGCTCGTGCTCGCATTCGCTCCTGCAGTCACGATCTTTCCCGCTGCGGCCCCCGCCTCTTCCGCCACGCCAGTCATGACGACGAGGCCCCCGGTGGCGTTGGGGAAGAGGCTGGAGGGCAAGATGCTCAGCAGCATGGCGGCCAGCACGAGCTTGCCCAGGAGGGGCCCTGACGGCGCGCACTTCATCAGCCACAGGGGCTGGCCGCCCTTGCCCGTCTTAAGCGATTTGGCCAGAGACTTCCCCGCTGCCGCGTGCATCTTCGCGCTGACCACGGGCGTGGCTGGCGGCGGCGGCGGCGCCGCTGGGAACGGCGGCGGCGTGGTGGCCCCCCACGGCGGCACTGGAGGGTAGTAGGCCCCACCCATGGCCAGGCCCCCTGGGGTTCGCGGAGGCGGCGAGTCCGCGCGGTTCTGCATCGGCGCGGCAGGCGCCCGCGCCGAGCTGGCCCCCGGGCTGCCCACCTCCAGCCACGAGCCCGCCTCTGAGCCCGACTCCAAGCCCTCGCCCTTGGCCGGCGCGGCGGCCCCCTTGCGGAGCGCGGCCTTGATGCCGCTGGGCGCCCCGGGCCCCACCATCGAAAGCGTGGCGAAACGTATGGTGCCAGTAGCGGGCGGCCCACTCCAGGGCGGGCTGTAAACCGACTACACGTAGAGCTGTACCAACCTGTGACGCTTGAACAACATCGATAAAGATGCGCAGCGAGGAGTCGACCCTCCACCTCCCCATTTCCCTGATAGTCTCGAAAGGGATCCCGAGGGCGGTCGACTCCGAAGCAAACCCGACGCGAGGACTGCGCGGCCCCCACCCGACGTCAGGGTTGAACGAGACCTGCACGGTCTTTATGAGGGCGCGGTACTGGGCCAGGGAGTACGGGAAAAGTCGCTGGCCCTTGGGGGCGTGGCGACGAAGAATCCTGAGGCCCTCTGCGAGGCCCGGCTCCAGCTCCTCCATGAACGACGCAGACTGCCGACGCTTGGCCTTCGTCATTGCCCTGGATCTCCCAAACCGATGACGACAGGCCCCGAGCCTCCAGGATAGCCCCAGTCCTCCGGGAGAATGACGTCGTCAGCCTCAACTCCCAGCAATCCACTCGGCCTCATCCCGAACTCGCCCTGGATCACGATGCCGAACCCGAGACGCGGCACGCCCCTGGCACAATAATGAATACACATCCAGGCACACACGTTACTGATCATGGGGACGGTGCGACGAGGTTGGCGAGCATAGCCCCAGCCCTTGAGGGCCGCCCTAACTCGACGCAGCCTGCCCTTCATACGCGGGAAGCGGAACTCCACCGCCGCGAGGAGCAGGGTGAATTTGGACTTAGTCAGGGCCCCCATCCCCACAGCCTCGGAGCCCCCAAACCTCTTGAAGCCCATGATAGCGTCGCCCCACTGATCAGGGGTGTACGGCTCCACCCCCTCTCTGACGCACCACTTGACAAAAGGGACCACCGCCTCCTTATACTTGAGGACGGTAGTAGCTGAGACCCCCCCTCCTCATGCACATCGATTACTTCTGAATCGTCCTGTACTGCTGGGCGACATGGTCCTGATTCTGCGGGATGCCCTCTAACACCTCACTCCATGTCCTACTGCGCGACACCCAATCGGCAGGCATCCGCCGCGTCTCGACCCAGGGCAGCAGCAGGCGTAGCTCAGCAGCGGCACACAGGGCGCATCGGCGGCGGAGGAGGAAATTGAGCGGGCCCGCAGCGGACCTCCCCTTGGCAATGGCGTGCGAGCAAGGCACGTTGTCCTCGAACGAAATCACCTTACTCCTATAGAAACCCAGAACTTGCACCATCCTCTCCAGCGCCAGAACGACGGCCCTCATCTCCCCCACGGCGATGCGCCCCCCCCCCCCCCCACCACACACCTCCACATGCCGGCAGCAACTGGGGTCCAGGAGCGAGCTGTATCTCAGATCTCCTTCGGAACCGAACTGACAGGGAGGTTGGGGTGGACCGAGCGGGGGGCCCCGTCGAGAACGCGCTTCTCCTGGCCCGGGCGTGCGAGAGCGAATCCAGGTCTAGCCCCGGCCTCCCAGAAGTAGGCGGGCCTCGCTGTCCGACATCACGGTGGCGACGATACCGTAGCCCCCGCAAACTGGACCGTTCGACCCCTCAGCATCCGTAGCCAGGACCACCTCCGAGATGGGCGCCCCCAGGTCCACGTAGAGCCCCATGAGCCCACACCTCATGACCTTCCACTCTCTCCAAGCACTGGGCCACCATCTTCGGAGCCCTCGACGCCCAGGGGGCCCCTCATTCTGCTTAGCAAACTGGAAAATATGCTGAGGCGCCGCAAGCCAATGACGAGCCAGCAGCGCCGCCCAAACCCAGACTCCCAGTAGTGACGATACGGCATCCAGAGACACCCAGGAGCGACGTTCCAGGTACAGCATGGCCTCGCACAGGGCCGCGGCCTTCGGGGCAGGTAGCCCAAGTCGAGCAGGGTGCTGCTGAATCTCGCAACCTACAACCTTGTCCATTTCGTCGGATTCTCGGCGGTCGGTAACATTTAAACCCAGCTCCACTAGGTCGCCGGCAGCACGGTGCATGAAAACGTTCGCGGCCCCCTTGGAGCCCACGTGGCCATGGCCGTCCGCCATCACCAGACTATCGTCGATATGGAGGTAAAAGCCTACATCCCCTTTGTCCAAGACAGATGTTTATATATATAAATGAAAATATTGGCGCTTGTCTCGTTGAGTATGTGGAGCCCCCGCTCGCGCCGGGAACTGCTCGGCCCACACAATCGCGAAAGCCTAGCAGCACGACGCGGGGGAGGAGCAACTGCGAGCGGATCTGACGTCTCTCGGCGCCTCCTGACGAAGCTCCGAATCAGGCAAGAGGCCAAGAAGCGGCCGAAGGCCGTCGGGTAGTTGCCAAGCGTGTGGTCGCAAAGTCTGGCCGGTTCCCCTTCCCCGCAATGCGCCCGATGCTCCTTTGGTGTTGGTGATTCCCATCACATCGGCACTCCCCCTCCCGCAGCCCATCGGCCGCGCCCGACAGCGTCGTCGCCTTGCGCGCCAGGCCGCCGTACATGCACTGGTCAAGACTCACGCGCGCGGCCGACGTGCGCTCCTCCATGGCACACATCACCTCCGTGCTGTAAACTGAGGGATAGGGATCCTCGCCAGGGTCTTCGGGATGCTCATGGATATGCCCCCCCCCCCCCCCCCTGGGCGGACACTCCTTCGCAAAAAAAAAGAAGGAAGTTCAGAGTTGGGAGATTGGACTCCCGGACGCGCCCCTGCTCAGCTTCCGCGAGCTCTGGGTCGGAGCGCCCCCAAACGCACTTGCCTCGGAAACGCAGAGGCCCCGGACCCCCCAGCAACTTGACGAAGCGGGCCCGAGACCACGTTGAGCACGGAAGCCCTCCGACAATTCCATCTATATACCCCTGGGCCACCAGGACCCATAGCTTCTGGAAGGCCCCCGGAATGGCGAGGCCCCAGTCGGCGCCAAGCTCGAGGTCACACGAGGGCACCAAGATCCCAACGCCACGCATGGCCCCCAAAGTGTGGAGCCACTCCTCCAGGTCACCAGGCCGCCTCGGGCCCGCGGACAGGTGCATGGCGACGACAACATTCTTCCCAGACGTCTTAGAACCCAACCGTCCACGGTGAACCCCTTACCCACGTCCGCGGACTTCTTACCTTTGTTCTCCTGGGCCCAGTCCTCGTCGCTCTTTCCCAAAAACTGGCCCTCCTCATTGACGTCGAAATCCACCTCCGAGTAGCCCCGCCAAAGGCCAAAGGCCGCGCGCGGCCTACACAGGTCAAATTAATGTTCATCAGGATGTGGACGCTGTGCGAGCCCCCCATGACTAGACGCTTCCACCTAGGATATATCCAGTCCCCAGGCCGGGCCCGCTCCCGGACGTCCCGGGAAAAACAGCCCAGATCAGGCCGGCCCGGATAGGGGGCACAGCTTCTCACGCCCACATCCACTCAGGCACCTCCACATAAGTAATGGCATTGCTCTCGTCGAAGGCCGACGCGCTGACGAAATCGCTCGGCACGTGCACACTGGCGAGGGCTGCCCCGCCATGGAGACCGTGCTCCTCACGAGGACGTACATCTTGGAACATATAATTTGAGGCCACCATCATGATAATCTTACGTTGCTTAGCTGCACCAGTGAGAACCCCGCATATGCTCGGACGTCTTCTCGAAAACCAAACTTCCAGAGGTTAGGGGCGATGTCCTGTCTCAGGAAATATCTTGCGTACCCCTCCTCAGATCCTCAAACGAAACCGTACTGCTGCTCTAGCTCCCGAAAAAAATATCTGCGAACGGGCCTCCGGGGCCGCCGCTACTTGGGCCTCCTCGGAGTACCCAGACCTCCTGCGGTCTCAATTTAATTGAGCCGCCTGGATATGCATTGTTTTTTGTTTCAAATTAGTAAAAAATCAAGATTTTTAAAAAAAAAATCAAGACATCAACAAGTCGGGATTTGACGACTAAGTCGAAATCGGGCAATACACATTCGAATGTAGTTAATTAAGCTAGCAATTGGCCGTCGTCCAGCAGTTGTTACGGGTGTAGACAGCGGAGGGACGCGCGGGCGGGCCATTTCATCTCCGAGCGCGCCGCGCGCCGTGCATAATGGCGTCCACGCCATTATCCTGTGTGCCCGCAATAGGGCAGGGATTACGCGGAGGTTATGTGCAAATCTCCGCGTCAAGGAGGGGATCGACCACTCGGTCGCTATATATATATATATATATAGGGAGAAGGAACATGTGTACACAAATATAGTTATAGCAGCACATATCGCCACCGAAGCGCGTGCACAGGGGATGGGAATGCTCGAAGCGGTCCGTTATTTCTCGATCGCATGCGCAATAGTACTCAGCAGCACGGTGTGGCCCGCGCGAGTCCTGCTTAAAGCCAGGCAGTTCCAAGCTGCTGAAACATTAGATTTCAACTAGTTGTTGAATATCCTAACGCTCAGGAACGGAGAGAGGATACATACATGTAATACTTTCGTATAACATGTGCACACATGCATGCATACCTACATACATTGACATATATACTACACGTACACGCGTACATACATACACACATACAAACACATCCGCACATACATACATACATGCATGCACAAGTACATACATACATACATACATACATACATACATGCATGCATGCATGCATGCATGCATGCATACATACATACACACATATACACACATACATACATACATACATGCATGCATGCATGCATGCATGCATGCATTCATACATACATACATGTATACATGCATACATGCCTACATAAATGCATGCCTACTGCACGTGGCAATGGATCGCCATTTCAACCGCATCTAGCTAGTCGTCGTAGATCACTGTACACTCATGCACGTCCACTCTGAGAGCCACGCGTGAGCGAGAGGAGGCGTGAGCATGCAGAGGGGATATTTCCAACGATCGCGACGTACATCGGCTCGCGGCCGATGGTGGGGCGGAGCGCGCCCCGACGGAGGTGCCAACGGCGGAGGCGGATGAGGGGAGGGGGGGAGGCTGAGGGGAGGCTGTCGCGGGGGTCCCTGGAGAAGTCACTGGGGTCGAGGCCGAGTGAGGAGGAAAGGTGGCAAGAACAAATGCTCGAAACCGAGTCCACTCGGTTTTCCCACTTGGATCCAGGCTCGCATGTCAACAGGGTACTCGGCGATCGTGCGTGCGTGTGTGCCTGAGTGTGCGAATGTATGTGCCTGTGTGCCTGAGTGTGTGAGTGTGTGCGCGTGTGCGTCCGACGTGCAACATGCACACATCATGCTTGAGATCTAGATGAGCAGGGGAGGAGAATACTGCGGCGGACATCTGACGTCGCATTGCAGCGTCGGCCCTCTATAGAATACTGCAGCGGACATCTGACGTCGCGATGTTAACAGCGTCGGCCCTCTATAGAATATTGTGGACATCTGACGTCGTACAGCGTCGGCCCTCTATAGAATATTTTGCCGCACCCCGCACTCACATCGACGGGGCGGCGCCGTAACAAGAACTCGATTTCTTCGAGGGCCAGCCTCGGCAGTGAATTGGGGCGAAGCCGAAAGGCATGGATCGATCGGTCGATCGACCCATCGATCGCTCGATCGATCGAGCGATCGAGACCAGTCGACTGGATCGATTGGCCGATCGATCTCATGCCTTTCGGCCCTCAGGGCGGGACTTCTTCTGGAACTGCGGAGCTCCATCCATTCCGGAATGGCGCCCCCCTCGAGCCCCCCGCGCCCTGCCGTCTTCTCTAAAACTCGAGCTGGATCGAGGCTGCTCAAGCTTGTCGAGGGGGGGGGGTCGGGGGGTCGGTTCGAACGGTGGTGCGCCTCTGCAGGACGTCGGCGAAACACGGGGGGGGGAGGAGGACGAGGAGGAGGAGGAGGAGTTTGAGGAGAAGGAACACGAGGAGGAGGAGGAGGAGGAGGAGAAGGAGGAAGAAGGGGAGGAGGTTCGAATATGAGGCGGAGGAGGGAAGAAACCATGCAACCCTGCTGGCCCCTGGCGCCTGTGGTCGGCTTCGGCGCCCTCCGTCCACGAGAAGGAGAGGAGGGGTTCGATCGGCGACTCTCGGGTGGCGCCCCTGCCCGGGGGGAGGGAGGAAGAGGAATACTAATTTCCCAAACCTCCGATCGACGACTCGACGTCTCGGGCCCCTGGACAGATTCCTGCCGCTTCCCGCGGACGAGGACATAACTTGGTTGCTGGACCTGCATAGGTCCACGGCCTCGGGACCATGGGAACCATATTATGTATATGCACGTTTACACATGTATATGTATGTATATCTATGTATACGGATAATTCGCACACATATGTATATACATATATATATATGTATATACACATGTGCATTTTACTTTGTAAGCATATCTCCTATCTCTATATATGTATACACATATATATATATACATTGTCGAAATGGAGGTCTGGGGACACGCGTCGTGCCCCCTGTCGGCGGCCTCCCAGCCACTTCGGACCTCTGGCTCCTGGATGGGGCCCCCGACTGCGCTGGCGGCCGCGGTGCCCCCTTCCTGCGCAGCCCCTTTCTCCTGTTCTGCGTTCTCGTTCTTTCTTTCTCTCTCTCTCTCTCTCTCTCTCTCTCTCTCTCTCTCCCCCTCCCCCTCTCTCCTCCCGCTCGCTGTGACGACGATCGACGTGACGCGCACATGCACGGCGCGCACGAGCACGCACACTTTTTTACAGATACACAACTAACAACTTCTCCAGCAGTGAAACGTAGAACGCCCCTCCTTTGTGGATGCTCTTGGCGACAGTGCCGAGGAGTCTGTTCTCGCCCTCGTCTAAGTAAGTCCAAAGGAAACGTGGGTTTCCTAATAAACGAGAGCGCTTGATAATGTGGTAGCACATGTGATGTTTGAACACCATGTGCGCGCCCGACGCTTTGTAGTACTGCAAAAACTTGAGCATGTGAGATTCCATCTGGCGCTGAAGATCTGCAGTCAAGTACCTCGGAGAGGTATCTACAAGCCTTTGAAACCCCACGAACTCCTGGCCCTGGCAGGCCAATGGGAGCATTATTGATGCACCCTCTCTGAAACACTCAACATTCTCCGAACAGATGATCGGGAGAAGGGGCACCAAGTGCCTTGTCTCATTAGCTTTTGCGTGAAGGACCATCTGATCCTCACGCGTACTCGAGCCAAGCATTTTGAGTGTTAGTCGATCAACTCTGGAACGGCCACGATCCTGAAATATATGGTTTGAAAGATAATACGACCTGATTCTCCGTCCAAGATGCATAATATTGTCTCTGAACCTGATGACTTGCGTCGTGGCCTGACTTTTTGCAAAGTTCCCCAGAATAAGCTTCCAAAATACAACTGCAATCAGGCGCTGGCTCGTCCCCAGGTCGCATATGTGCATCAGATCAAGTGCTATCATTCCCACGTGGAACCCAATAATACCAAATACTGGTGCAACAAAATTCAAGCCTGCGTCGTTCTTAGTATTGAAAAAGGTGAGTTCCACGGGTTCGCCCCTGACGATGTTGATGTGCTGAAGGGTGCGGGTGTCAGTGACCCGTCCTCTCGGGATGAGCCGCCACCCCGCGTCGAGGCCGAACTCGGGGATGGCCCGCCAGGTGCCATATCCCCAGAGAGCGTCGTCGTGCCTGCAGGAGCGGAGGATTCTGTTCAGTTGGGCGTTGCTCCGTACGATGATTTTCTTAATGCAGGATCTGACCATTTGTTCATAGCGCTGCTGGTCTTTGCCCACCCACGTGGATGAGTCCACGGCCAAAGGAAAATCAAACATACCGTCTTTCGTCGTGTTGCAGCACAGGCACGGGTTCAGCACATTGTCCCATCTCGTGAAACCCAGCGCGGAGATCAGCTCGAGCACGTCTGCCCTGAGCTCCACGAGGGCCGCGCAGAGCCCCCCCGCAAGGGGGAAGCCCCGCACGGTGCGCCTCCACTCGCTCACGAACGGGGTCCCGTCGTGCGCGAATTCCGGAAAGATTCCCGTCGCCATGACGTTAATACTCCACACAATAACAGCCATTATAGCGCCGAGCGTGCACATACCCCTGCACGCACACTGGCAGAGGTCTTGCTTTCTCACAGTACAAATCGCATGCCTAACGCCAGTTTTACAGCTATTCCAATACATGCAGATAATAGTATCGCGTTTCGTGTGTGGGACCCCGTCGCTATAGAAGCCAATCGGAAATGACAGCGCGCGGCCCTTCTGGACAGTGACCTCGTGTGTAGTGAAGTGTGCTGGTAGGTCCTGGTCGCTCACGTGTGTCAGGTCGTAGCTCTCTGGATTGTCGGTCCACGTCTGGTGGAAGCACTCATGTGGGAGATGGACTGGAAATTGCAGTTCTGTGCGCCGCTCGCTTGCTGGATCCCAGCCAGGGATTGTAGTTGTGTAGAAGCGTTCTCTGGACTGGAGGCGGAGCGCCTGTCTGAGATGATCTGCATGATGCGCTCCAGCCTGGGTAGGGTCCAACGCCAGGTCCCCGCAGCCCACACCACCCGCGCGCGCGCTGTGCCACGCCACCGTGCAAACGTCCTCGATCGGTGAACAGTTGCCCCCGACCGTTGTTGGATTCGTTTTCAATTGGGGAGCGGGGTCGAAAGGGATCTCTCTAGAACGAGCTGCCATGGATCGAACAGCACATGTGCTGTTCGATCCACGACTGGAGGATGCCCCCTGGACACGTCGATCGGGCGCAACTGGTCAACGCCCCTCCTTCGCAGTCATCTTACCCTCGCTCCACCTGCCGAGCAGATAGCGTCGCAATCCGATGCCGTTGTCGCCCTGCAGGCCGCAAATCGGCCAGAACAAAAGGCGCCCCGCAGCACCGATGGCCATTCTTCATTTCGCCACCCTCTCCTCTTAATCTCTCTTTCTCTCTCTCTCTCTCTCTCTCTCTCTTTCTCTCTCTTTCTCTCCCTCTCTCTCTCTCTCTCTCTCTCTCTCTCTCTCTCTCTCTCTCTCTCTCTCTCTCTCCCCCTCTCTCTCACCCTGTCTCCCCCTTTCTCTCCTCCTCCCTCTCCCTCTCTCTCTACCTTTCCCTCGCTCCTCCTACTCACCCTTTCGGTTCTCCCTTCCTTACCCTCTTCTCTCCCCGATCGAGGCCCCTCAGCCTCGAGGGCTCGTAATCCGTTCGCCGTGGGATGCGAGCATTTGTTCTGGCCGTGCCCACCTCTATAGTTGATGGCCGCGCTGCCGCTGAAGACCCTGCCGCTGCTGACAATGGGTTGCCCTCGAGCTCCACCGAAATCCCCGCCGCACGACCTGCCATCGAACGAAACGCGATTCGAGAGGTCAGCACGTACGCGAGACAACAGCGCTGTCGGGGATTAACCCCTCTGGCCTAGATGTCTACGGATGTCGACGCGAAGCGAACGATGGCCACTCCGTGCCGTGGCCCTTAAACTGGAACGAACGATCGGCCAGAACTCTCGGGCTTGCTTGTGACTGTTCCTCCTTCCTCGGCCAGCGCAGCCGAACCCACATGGACTGTCAAGCTCATGAGCGCTATTTCAGGCAGCGTTGCGCCGTCCACGGTACTCGATCGAGCACTCTCTCCAACGCGTGCTCGGCGAAATTATACAACAAGCTCTGCATTAAGGTATCGAGCCCCGTCCCGTCCTATCCTTCTCATCCTCCCCTCCTCGGACTCCTCCAGCTCCCCTCGGATCCGTCCTCAGATCTACTCCTCCCTCTGTCCTCGGATCCGTCCTCGGACCAATCCCCCATGATCGCTCCGGCCTCGGAGCTATACTCCTCTTCAAATTAGTGCGCACTGCATTGCAGTGACTCGCTCGGCGCGGGTATCCACCCAAGCAGAATGAGGAGATACGTCGGGATATGGAGAAAGATAGAGAGAGATACATAGCATGGGAAATAGAAACGGTCGATACAGCGGGGGGAGGGGATGGATCCAGAAAGTGCTGGGAACATTTGCACCGATATATTCCTTTATCTCGATACATATATATACAAATATATATATATATATACATACATATATGTAGATCTATATACATATAACGGCTGGGAAGTACACTTGAGCTACACAGTATACCTGAGAGATGCACAGCCTATATCTGAGCTGCACACCAGATCGGAATCTGCACAGCCTATTGGTATCACTATCTTCCCAGGGCCGCATACCATATCGGAGAACGATGCTCGGGAGGGGGGTCTGCTGGCCTATAGGCTCGACTTACTTTGAAAGCGCCGCCGTCGCGGCGGAAACCGAAGCCATCACGGGCGAAATCAGTCCCCACACGCGCTTGGCCTGTTGACGGGATGCACAGGTTGAGAGCTTTCAGCTACACTGCAAGCTGATGGCACCTCGAATCCCCGACTGGAGCCTCTCGCATCTCCCTTCTTCCCACCTGCTCTCCCACGGCCTCCTTTTATTACCTTCCCATCGTTTTTTTTCGAGGGCAGCTATCTTCGCGCGCCAGAGCTACACAAACGCTGCCGAAACGCGCAAGGCGAGATTATCGTCGCGCCCCTGCAGGCCCACCCCCGCTACATCCCCATGAACCTGCCTCACCTTGCTCCCCATCTTCCTGCCATCGGCCGAGCATCCCTTCCCGCTGGCAAGATGAGGCAGCGCAAGCGCGCCTCCTCCAGCGCTTCCTTCACCTCCTCGAGGTCGGGCTTGGACCTGGCGCTGACGGGAAACGAGAAATGGCGAGCGAGAAATGGCGAGCAAGCGGGGGTCTCGAGGGCGAGCAGGGGAAGGCGGAGGGAACTGGGGGGGGAGGAGCAGGACAAGGGAGCGACACTGGCGCCAGCAAGGGAAGGGCTGACCCTAAGAAGAGAGACAGAGCTCAGAGAACAGAAAAACATGGAGGAGCTGGACCAAGGGAACCAACGACTGAGTCACTTCTCGTTGCGTGCGCCACTGACCTATACATTCCGCCTATACGCGTTTGCATTCGATCATCTCTGCGATCCTGTTTCCTCCCTCTTCCTCATCCTGCTCCCCCTTCTCCTCCTTCCTCTCAAAGGCCCTTCTGATTCTGTATGCGGGGGCGGGGGCTGACTTCCCCTGGATCGCTTCAGTGAGCGCGTACTTGTGGCCGTCGAGGGTCTCCGCGCTCGTGTTCACCTGGGTCTCGAAGGGCTTCAACCACTTCATGGCGTCCGCCTCCCCTACCCCCATATCGCAAAACTCGAGCATGTCAACTGCAGCTTGGAGTCCCTGGCCTGCGCCAGAAGACCGAGGCGCGCTGGGCATGGATAACACTCTGGCCACCAGAGGCTAGATGATTTATCCATATGTTGTGCGCCTCGGCCTTCGGCGACATTTCCAAGAAAGCCCAAGACGCACTGCATATGGATAAACATCGCACCCACAGCAGACGCTGAGAACTGGAAGCAGCGGGGTGATGGATGGGGATAGCGAGCCTGAAGGGGGATCGAGGAGCGATTCGAGGTCGATGAGTACTGGCGGTCGGTCGGGACATCGATCTGCCGCCGAGTTCGAACATCGCGCTCGAGCCTGCCCAAATCTAACCCCCCCTTCCCACGTCGAGGCCAGCGAGGAGCGCGTGGATCTTGCAGCACTCTCCGAGCAGGGCGCCGTACTGGCTAGCGTCGGCGCACGTGTCCTGGGCGATCTCTTTCTCCTGGCAGGGCGACGCGCGCGGGAGGCGGACGGTCCGACGAGAAGGGCCTGACTGGGACTTAAGGGGGGCCGCGTGAGGACGGGGGGGGGGTCGAAAGGGTCGATCACGCACTACTCTCATACATCCCTTCAATCCTCATCGCTCTCCGAGCTCGTGTACTCGTACGAGCTCTCGGAGTCGGCCTCACCTTTGACGACCTTCTTGTCGTACTTGCTTTTCTTGCTGGCCACCTGCTCCACGGGGACCTCGCCTGTGCTCATCCTCGTCTCGATTCTCTGCGACTTGGCCTCTTCGGGGCCGCATCCCCGCCCCCTCCTCCCCTCTGCTGGGGGTTAACCGGGGGGGGCAGGCGGCGTGAGAAGAGGGACATACAGAAGCAGGGTGCATGGGGAGGGGATGGGGAGGGAGGAGGAGAGGGACACAATCAGGGTGGGGTGAGGAGGCGAGCCCATATGGTGAGGAGTGGAGGTTTGCAGCACACATGCTGCAGGCACAAATGCTGCCAGCGCCAGGCCTTCACATCCACAGCCGACATCTCCACGCGGCGGAAGAGGATCTCGCCCGTCTGGCGATCGACCTCCCTTTGCCTCAACATATCTTCTTCACCCTTCCCCTCCCTCGCCACCCTCTCCTCCCGTACCCTTGGATCCTTTCACCTCCATGTCTCCTTCGCTCCTTCCATGGGTTACCCATCTCCTCTTTCTGGTAAACTCCAACAAACTTGAGATCCCACCTAACGCTGGATCTATAAAAGCTGAGGTCCATCGAGCTATGCAGAGCGCGGTGCAACCCACCACCCGTGCGAACCTGAGTGTGCGTCTTCTTCATTTTCAGGCAATACTCCTCCACGTTGATGGCGCGCTGCCAAGCCCTGCGCGGAACAAGCGATGCGCGGTAAGAATACAAGGGTCTTGGACGCCCATGCCGATGGTATTTCGAGCGGGGTTGGCAATCGAACGCGGTTTGAGGATGGGCCGAAGATGGCCAAAGAGGCAATGATGCAACGTTTCCCTTGACTGCATACACGGGCCCGCATCACTGTGCGAACAGGGTAGGCCTACGTCCGTACGTCCTCTTCCTCCATCTCCTTCTCTTCCTGCATGCGTCCTCCGTACGTTCTCCTCTTCCGTGCATCGTCATCCTCCGTGCGTGTTCCTTATCCTCCGTACGTCCGTGTGTCCTCCCACTTTACGTCCTCCTCCCTGAACGCAACGGGCAGGCCACGCCTCTGTCCGAACGGGGTGTTCTGGTTGTCCTCGGTCCATCCCTCGAGGTGAAGGAGGGCGTCGCAGGATTTCCAGTGGTCCGTACTGCACTCCTCGACTCGGCGTTCTTCTGCCTCGATCTTGAGGCTCTCGGCGAAGCGGAAGTCACCTCCCACCTCTGTGAACCATTTTCTATGTTCTTCTCACTTCGTCGTCCTGATCCTCCTTCAAGTCCTCCTCCTCCTCATCCTCCTCCTCCGTTTCCTCTCTTCCCCGTTGAGTTCGGGGCCCCTTTCCCGTCGTGTATTCTCCTCCTCCCCCTCCTCATCTTCCTTTTTTTCCCTGTTGAATGGGGCCACTCTATCCAGATATTCACGTTTCCTTCCCGTCGTGCATCTCCCGTCCTTCGGGCCCTGGCCCCACCTCGGGACCGCCGCCCCCGCCGATCGAGCACCAGGGGAGAGGAGAGGCGGCCCCCACCCCAGCCACCATACTTCTGCCACTTGCGGGGCCAGTCGTGCTGCTCGCTGCGCGAGAGGCGTTTGTACTCATCTTTGACACATTGCTTGGCCGTGGCGAGGTGGTTCCTGCGCGGGCCAGGAGGGCGGGACGTCTCCGCCTCATCCCCGTGCGTCTTCCTCCGTGCGTCTTCCTCCGTACGTCCTCCTCCGTGCGAATTCCTCCTATATACTCCGAACGGTTTCGATCTTCAGTGCGTCCGTACCTCCTCCTCCATGTGCATCCTCCTCCTTACGCTCTCCTTCGTACGTCCTCCTCCTCCTCCTCCTTCTCCTCCTCCTCCTCCTCATCATCAATCTCCTCTTTCATATAGGCATCGATCTTCCTGACCCTCCACCTCCATGCGGAAGCCTCCTCCATCCCTTCCCCTCGGTACTCATATCCCTGAAGCTGGGATAGGGATGTGCTTGCGACCAAACGCCTCTACCCCTGAATCTCTGCAAAGGGCCAGGCGGGGCTGTCCGCATCCGTTGCATCTCATTCTCGTGATGGCTGTTCTCTTTCCGTTTCAAGGCTTTCGCCTTTTTGGCAGCTGCTTTCTCCTGCGCCGTCTTGGGGGCCGCCGCCGCCGCCTTTTTCTTTGGTGCCATCGCCTCCCCCCGCCCGACCGCGCGCTGGGGGCCAGCGCCCGCGGGTCCCGAGACGCCGACGTAAACAACCAGCCTGCTCAATCGATCAGACCTGCTGCAACCCATACAGAGATCAAGGCACGGAGCGACCTGGGCGGCAAGCAATATCCAGATCGGCCGCGTGCTATGCAAGTATATAGCCCCCCCCCTTCATGAACGTGACCCAGCATGAAATGTGCCCGTGGCCACGTGGTCCACGCGTGCCACGTCGCGCGCGCCTGCGCGCGTGCCCATGCTCCGACAGAGCGCGCGCGGACACCTTAAGGGTGCGCGTGTGCAAATGTATAATGCGTGCTTGTGCGCGCCACATATGTACACACTAGCCTATATAGAGCGCGTGCGCGTCACTGCGCCCCGTCGCGCTTATAATGCAATATCCAGATCGGTTTGGACGCGCGCCCTTTTCGCCTGCTTGATCGCCCGCGGGACAGGCATGGGCTCACGGGCGCACGCAGCGCGCCCGCAGCTCTATGCGTCTGTACAGATAACTATCGCCACGTGTATAAATGTATATCTATATAGATGGCACACAGGGTGTCGCGGCCTCGAGCGCAACGGCGAGGCGAAGCAAGCGTGGCGGCGCGCGCGCGATCACGCGCGCTATACACGCACACGCACCCGCGCGCGCGCGCACCCACGCGCGCACGCACACACCAACACTTATTTACCGAACGCAATATCCAGATCGGCGAGCCGCGTCCCTTTTTCGCCTGCTCGCCAGCCGCGAGCGGCGCTCCTGCCTCGAGGACCGATCGCGGCATGCGCGCGCCCCAGCCCCACCCCCCCTCCGCGGACTGCGGAACGGCCCCACCGCTGGCCGCGGCGCAGCCAGCGCGATCGGGCGGCTGCCGCGGAGGGCCACCAGGCCTCCCGCGGGGGGGGGGCCAGGCACCCCGCCCCCCCCCCTTTAAGGCGCGGGGGGACGGGGGCGGGGGAGGGGTGCGAGAACATCAAGAACATCAAGAACATCAAGAACATTAAAAGAACATTAAAAGAACATTAAAAGAACATTAAGAACATTAAGAACATTAAGAACATCAAGAACATCAAGAACATCGAGAACATTAAAAGAACATTAAAAGAACATTAAGAACATTAATAACATTAAGAACATCAAGGACATCAAGAACATCAAGAACATCAAAAGAACATTAAAAGAACATTAAAAGAACATTACGAACATTAAGAACATTAAGAACATTAAGAACATTAAAAGAACATTAAAAGAACATTAAAAGAACATTAAAAGAACATTAAGAACATCAAGAACATTAAGAACATTAAGAACATCAAGAACATCAGAAGCACCACGCTGCGCAGGGGGTGGGGGCAAGTGGGGCGGGCGCGCTGGCGCGGGCGTCGACGGCGGCGCCCGCGCGCCTCTGCGCCGCCCCGACGTGGCCTTCGCTGGCCCCGCGGGTCGGCGCGTGGCGCGCGGGCAGCCCCTCTCTGCCCCTTTCGACGCGCGCCCGCCCTGCGGGCCCCTCCCCCGCGCCTGCGGGTTGGCCGCGCAACGCGCCAGGTGCTCAGCAGGGTGCGCGCCGAGGCAGCGGGGCGCGCGCGGAGGGCCACGGGCGCGGTGGCTCGCGTATCGGGACGTGGCGGTGGACGGTGCATGGCGGTGCGGGCTAGCCCCGCACCGCCATGTGCAATCCCCCGCACCGTCCTTTGCACGCGGCCCCCAAGCGCCGTGGCCACCGCGCACGCCCCGAGTCGGCCCGCGACCCTGCTGCGCGCTGGCGCAGCGCTGGTGCCCAACGCGCCTGCTTAAGCTGCTGCAGTGTAGGTAAAACGTAGCAGGGTCAAGTCGTCCGCGTGGCGCCGCGGGCAAGCCCAGGTGCACCTGGGCGAATGGAGGGGGGGTCTCTCCCACGCGCGCGTTGCGCGCGCACGCGCGCGCCAACGCACGCGAACGCACGCACGCACACCCACACACACGCACGCGCACATGCACACGCACATGCACACGTTATGCGTTGCGACAGGGCGCGGCGCGCCGCGTCAAGTACGACGCGCGAAGACACGCGCACACGCACACGCACAACCACACGCCCACAGCACATACACACACAACGCACACATACACGCACACAGGCACACGCGGCAAGACAGAACACGCGAACCGCGCTCTAGCATTTAGGTTTCGTTCCGTTGTGTGGTATGGTGCTCAGGGCCGCAGAGCAACGACGCAGTGCCAAGCGGACATACGCGACTGAGGGATTGTTTGTTGTTTGCGTGATGCATGGGTACGTGCTCATGGACATGTACTTTGGTACGCGGCTGCGTGCTTAAAGGTGCCTGCATTTGTCACGGTATACGCCCAGTGTGTATGTGCACGTGTCGGTCGCGCACTTATTATGGATCTAGTGTGTTGTGTATGCGTCGACGTTGAATAAATGCGCACATATACACATTTCTGTACAACTGTACACACTGGTTCTTATATATACATACGCGATGCATTAATGCATCTGCATATATACACAGAGTGAGAGGCCTGTGGTCGGTCACTGTCCTTGGGTGCGTGGTTAAAGTGGGGCCCCGTGATGCGGATCACCGTAGTCGTTGTGGTCGTCGTCGTCATCGGCGCCGTCGTCGTCGTCGTAGTCGTTGTTGTTGTTGGTGGTGATGCTGGTGTTGGTTTTGTTGTTGGTTTTGGTGTTGTTGTTGTTGTTGTTGTTGTTTCATGGTGGTGTAGTTGTTTGCTGTTTGGTTGCTTGTTTGTTTGTTTGTTTGTTTGATTGTTGTTGGTGTTGCTGCTCGGCGTCGTACCACTCGCGAGCCACCCCGCCACCCACGTTGCTCCAACGAAAAAATCGGCGCCTGCAAGAGTAAGCGCCTGTGGCGGGGTCTTCGGGGCCTCGCAGACTGCAGACGCCCCCGCCGCCCCCTCATTCTTATCCGCGACCGTGAGGCGTCATCTGCATACGTATGTGTATATAGAGATAAAATATGTGCACGCGCGCGCGCGGCCAGCGCACCCAACCTCCGTGCACACTGCGTTCACTTAGCGAAGTTGTTGCGCCACGTTACCTCCTCTGAGTCCGCCCCTTCCTCCTGCATATCGGTCCTCCTCCTCCTCGTAGGGTTCGTGCCCATCCTGCGTTTCGCCCCCGATCCTCATCAATTGAATCCGCATCCGATGATCATCTAATTCTTCTCCTCGTGGGACCTCTCCTTCCCCCTTGATCAGGGTGGTCATGCTAACTCCCATGTGCACACTTCCAGATGCGCCCCTTTTCGCCTGCTGTTGCGGGGTTCGGCTCGACGGGGGCTCGCGAGAGCTAGCAGGCCCAGGCTGTAGCTCGATCCGTCTGGCTGCACGTACCCTGGCACGCACCAGCAATTCACATCGAAGACATCCTCCGATCTGACATGCATGTTCTGACATCGGACTGTATATATTATTTTGACCTGCGCGGAAACAGCCACCTGCCGATGCACGTGTGCAATTCAGCGGGCAACGGTTCAAGCGACGAAACGCCATCGCAAGGTGCATCTGGACACAAGCGACATTGAATGATTCAGACACCTTATGCAGCGCTACCCACTCATTTCATCCATAGGGCCAGTGCCCCTATCCCTGACGGACGAACAACACGGACCCATACCCATAGGACGGAGGGGGCTATGTGTGCGCGTTGTCGAATGGGGGGTCCCCGCTCGAACGGGATCCTCGAGTACACATAGCCAGTCCTCCTCCCTCCGACGCTCCTATGGGTACGGGCGTGTGTGTTGTTTGTTCGGCACTCCCTCCCATATGTTGCATGGCGCTCGAGCTCGCTTCCCGTCAGCGCGGGCAGCTCCCCTCGCGGCGCGGAAGATGCCCGTCATCAGGCGCACGCTGCGCCTCCCCTATTCTGGAAACCGATCTTGTTGATTGCTTAAGCGAGACAACGAAATCCCCTCCCCATACATTATGTATGACCAGGAGTGGAGTTGAAACACTACCCTTGCCAATCTTGCAGACTCTGACATTCGGGGAGAGGCGATCAGGAAAACAAGAGTTTAGATTGCAACGTCCCCCGCCTCGATCTGAATCCCCTTCTTCCCGACACCCGCGACGCTACATCAACATTTGCATGTTCCGTCTCTGACGTCCCCTCCCGCTTCCATCCAACATCATCTTGACATGCACCCTCCCCAGGGCGCCGATGCAATATGAAGCAGCCCGTTCACAGCATACATAAGAATACACCCAGTGCGTGGTGTAGAAGATGTTCTGAATCTGCTGCACCTCCCCTCGCCGCTGTTAGGTTATTCCCGAACTCCTCCTACCGTGCACTCGGCTGGCCTTCTTCCCCGTAGTGCTTCGGTCTTCGTTCGTCCTAGTCGTAATTCCTCGTGCCTCCTCGTGCCTCATCGTACCTCCTCGTACCTTCTCATGTCTCCTCGTATATCCTCGCCCCCCTCTTCGGGCAAGTCGTCGTCGCCACCGTAACCATCACAGCCATCGCCATCGTCACCACAATCATCATTACCACCATCATCGTGGCCATCATCATCATCATCAGCACCATCATCATCATCATCAGCATCATCATCATCATCATCACCATCATCATCATCATCATCAGCATCGTCATCAGCATCATCATCATCACCATCATCAGCATCAGCATCATCAACATCATCATCATCATTAGCATCATCATCAGCATCATCATCACCACCACCATCACCATCCATAGCACTCGCCATCGTCAGGTTCAGTGTCACCACCATCACCATCACCGCATCATCGCCGCCACGACCATCCCCATGCGAAGTCGCGGCGCACACTCTGTGGGCACCCTCCCCACCTCAGAGACCATCCACGACCTCCTGCCTGATGAGCTTCACCTGCCCCTTGTCGACCGTGCCCTGCTCGACGATCTCCTCCCTGATCTTCTCGATGACGATGGTGCTCATGAACGGGCCGTCCGTCTGGCCGTACTTGTGCATGATCGCCTCTGTCCATTGGGCGTGGGCGACCTGGACCAGCTGCCTCCACTGCGAAGTGCAATCCTCGCTGTCCTTGTACTGCAGCGTCGTGAGCCCCTCTGTGAGGCGCTGCCGCACCTTCACCCAGAACTTCCCAGCCACGTCGACGACGACCATGGAGGCACCTGGTGGCGGCGCCGAGGCCCCGACGTGCGCAACCTGCTCATCGGCGTCGGCGTCGTCCTCGACGACAGTGTCTGGGCACTCCTGGACCTCCTCCTCTGGGTCCTCCTCATCTGCGTTCTCCTCCTCGGGCTCCTCGGCCGCGATCTCCTCTCCGCCATCTCCACCGTCGGCAGGGCCCCCGTCGTCGTCGTCGATATACAAGGTGACCTCATCCTCATCCTCATCATCCTTGATGGCAGCCTTCTTGGCAGCTGCCGTTGGTCCTGCAGCTGCAGACCTCTTCGTGGGAGCTGCCTTGGGTCCACCTGCCGCCTTGGGTACACCTGCCTTGGGTCCACCTGCCGCCTTGGGTACACCTGCTGCCTTGGGTCCACCTGCCGCCTTGGGTCCACCTGCCGCCTTGGGTCCGCCTGCCGCCTTGGGTCCGCCTGCCGCCTTGGGTCCGCCTGCCGCCTTGGGTCCACCTGCTGCTGCCTTGGGTCCACCTGCCGCCGTGGGTCCGCCTGCTGCCTTGGGTCCACCACCTGCTGCCTTGGGTCCACCTGCTGCCTTGGGTGCACCACCTGCTGCCTTGGGTCCACCACCTGCTGCCTTGGGTCCGCCTGCTGCCTTGGACTTCTTCTTGGCCGCCTCCTTGGCCGTTGGCGCTGGGCTCGATGCCATCTCTGGCGGGATGGCGTCCATCGGCGCGTTGATGCCGTGCCCGCTGGACTTGCTCTTCTTCGACTTGATCTTGCGGCCGCGCTTCGCGCCGCGGCGCCTCGGGGTCCGCGCGGCCGCGGCGCCAGTCAGGCTCTCCCAGAAGGCCATCTCAATCTGCCGCGCTGGCGCGGCTGCACTCGAGGATACACCTGCGCCAGCGCCGTCGGGTGGAGCACTCGAGGATGCACCTGCAGCAGCGCCGTCGGGCGGAGCACTCGAGGATGCACCTGCAGCAGCGCCGTCTGGTGGAGCAACTAGAGAGGATGCACCTGCAGCAGCGCCGTCGTCGGGTGGAGCAACTAGAGAGGATGCACCTGCGCCGTCCCAGGCAGCACCCTGCGCATACAGATCAGCTGCGTTCATGGGCTGATCCGCGTCGAACTCATCTTTGATCGGCAGTGGCTCGCAGTCCTCCCCTCAGGATATATATATATATGCATGCACAAGTATACATACTTATATATATATATATAGTAGGGAGGAAGACGAGGGAACTAATGAGCAGGACGAGAGGAGAGGGGCACAAAGGACGACGCAGCCGTGGCGAGGGCGGCAAACGCAATAATTAGCAAGGGGATCGGGGGCCACGAGACTTGGGTTCGGCCCCGTTCGCAGGACAAGCATGCCATCTTATCTGTAGGCTGGTGCGTTGACCCCGCCCGCTCTCGCATTACCCCCTCAACCAAACAGCAGGACAAAGGTCACTGGCAGAAACGGGGCAACCGAAAGATGCCGACAACGCACCCCCGGGAAGGAAGCGAGGACCGCGAAGTAGCAGAGACACGGCACTGCCACTGAACTGAAAATTTAAACCATCCGCACGCACGAAACAGCAGAGCCCTCCTCGTACTCGAAATTGATCCTCCATCATCCCCCATCACCCCCTTTACATCCGCCCTTTCGGGGAATTATCCCTCGTCTCCTAGCTCCTCCTGGTCACCTTTCCCACTCCCATGCCATATAGCCCTCCTCCTTCCCCCCCTCAATGTGCTCGCCATGGCAGTCCCCCCATAGCTTCCTGGGGGATCTCCAAGGCCTCGCGCATCTTCTCCATCAGGTCAGAGTCAGGCACTTCTTCGATCTCTTCATCCAGCGAGACCTGCCACCCATGTCAGTCCGAGCGCTGTCACTCACTAGGTGGCGAGGCCAGGAGGACAACGCGAAGTGTGTATATCACTGAATTCAAGCGAAGCGTGCGGGTCCAAACCACTGATGGTCATCCTGTTCCTCCTCATCCTCTGGCCCCTCCCGCTCCTCCTCTCCCCACTTCGAGCCACCTGCCGATCCGGCCTCTCCCGTGCCATTCCCTCCTCTTCCTCCTCCGCCCTCTCCTCGAGGAGGGGTGTGTTGCGACGGATTGGTCGCTCTCTACTCTGAATTGAGTTGCATTGTTTTCAAAGTAGGCACGGGTGTCTACCTGGAGCGGTTCTGACTCGAAATCTGCGACCCAGAGTCTTCGACCCCAGAAAGCTGGCCAGAATCGGAGAGCCCTCCCTGCTCATATACATTGTCCTCCTCGCTCCCCCTCGCATTGCTCGCCCTGGTCGTCCTCCTCCCCTTGCCCGTGCTCTTAAGATCGCCATCGAATCCCTTGCTCTAGCCATGCGCGCGCACGCACGCGCGCACACGCGCGCACTCGTGCACGCACACGCACGCACGCCGCTTCCATGCGCGACAATCCCCACCGACCATGTCGTCACTCATGATGTCGCGGGCCTTAATCCGCTGGTGGTGCGCGAAGCCGATGCGGAACTGGCGGCAGAGCAAGAACCTCGCTGGCACAAAGCGATGACCCCATGATAAGCTCACACGGCGTAAGAAAGGAGGCAAGCCCATGAGGACACTGATCAGGACGGATTGCGATAAATGGGCACGGGTCAGGAGGAGAAGGAGGACGCGGATCAGGACGGATCAGGAGGATGAGGACATTGATCAGGACGGATCAGGACGGATCAGGAATGCAAGCGGAGGGGCGAACATGGGAATCACAGTGATCAGAGTTTTTGCGTGCTGGAAGCTATGGCCCCTCTTCCTCCTCCACCTTAATTATCCTGACCTCCCCAGCCTGCTCTACAAGTGAACCTCTGAAGTTTCACCTCCTCGTCACCTCCTCCCCTACCCTTCCGCCTCTTGATCATCGCGCGCCCCCCTGCCAGCTCCCATCCTTGACGAGTCTTCACTGCTGGGTTCCTACCTTGATCCTGCTGGCGCGGTGGCCTGTGGCCGCCGATGACTTTCGGGGTCGGCTTCCGCCCCTTCGTCTTGCGGTACTGATCCTTCATGCGGTCTTCGTACACGCGGCTCCACAGAGCCTGCTGGAGCTCGCGCGGAGCGAGCGGGCGGGGGCGGGGCCCATCGAGATCAGTGTGCATCTTAATTTCGCACGGGTGAGGTCAAGGCGAGGGGGTGTCAGGTGAGAGGGCTCAGTGATATCAGTAGCACTCTTGACCGAGTAAGGCAGACGTCCGCGCACGGATTGGGCAGAGTCAGAACAGGTGAGAGGAGGGAAGAGGACGGCAGCATGAGGATGGGCACCGAACCTTATTATTGCTTGATCATTGTCTCCCTCGACCCGTCGCCTCCTCCTGCTCCTCCTCCTTCTCTTCCTCCCCCTCCTCCTGCTCCTCCTCGATCCCCAGCTTCCCCCTCCTCCAGCCTCCTCATCACCATCCTCATTGTTATCTCTATTTCGGTCCCAACGCCTGGTCGCTTCAAGAGGGGTCAAATCGATTGCGTGCGAGGGGGGCGAGTAACCGCGAGGATGAGTCCAGCAGGGGCTCGAGTATATGTGGATGGCAATGAAGAGAAAGACTTCAGAGACGGAGGAGTCTAGAGGCTCGAGTGAGAGCAGGGGGGTGAGGATGAAGAAGCGGATGAGGGATGCAGGAGACCTCCCCTACGCATCCCAAACCCTCCTCATCACTGCCCCTCTCGTCCCCCCTTCAGCCTCGCAGTTCTTCTGGCTGAGCCTCCGTCCGCCAGTGGCGGCCTCGACCCTGTCGCACGTGGTGCTGAAGCTCTGGCCACCCCGCGACCCCATCGCAACTGATTTGTCGCGTTGTGTCGGAACTCGGGGCCCTCGGAGATCGATCAAGTTCGATCGAACCATCTTGTCGATTTGGCCGAGGGCTCTGGTCGTGAGCTTCTGCAAGCGGGGCTGTTCGGGCACCGACGTTCCTCCACAACATACAGCCAACTCGTGCTCCGCATCCTCTTCGCCATGTGTCTCGGCCCCGCGTGCATCCTTCTGGAGACCCCCCTCCTTTATCGCCGCCCTCCCTCCTCCCATCACGTCGCGAGCATGACGCTGCGACCCCGCGCAAATACCCCTTCAATGCCGACGGATTCCTGATCCGTTACATCATCCTCCGCGTCACCCACTGCACGTCTCAACCGTCTGAGAGAACAATGTACCCCCCCCCCCCGCGTACCTTCAGGACGTCCTCTTGAGGTCGGCAGCTCGAGCTGGTCACGGTGTATACGCTCCAATTGGGGATGTTGTCATAGCCTCTGGGTCGGGCGATCTGTTCATGACACCCTCAACTTCGACCACCGTCTTTCCTCATCACGTAAAGGGTGGCGAGGAGGTCGACGCCCGACGTTTCGAGGAGGGAGGGCGATGGGGCTCAGTATTGCATCCTCCTCCTCAGCCTCCCTCACCCGTACCCTCTCATCCAATCCTGAATCCTCTCCATCCTGATCGCTCCGTTCCCTCTGCTCGACGTTCACATGCCCTCATCTCGATCCACCTTCACCCTCTCATTCCCATCGTCCTCATCATGATCTCCTTCACTCTACCCGTTGTCCTCGACCAATGCCTCCACCTCCACCACCTCCATCTTCACCACCACCACCGCCACCATCGCAAACATCAGCAGCATCATCATCATCAGCGTCATCGTCGTCACCATCTTCATCATCTTCGCCATTGTCGTCACCATCAGCCCCATCAGCATCCGCAACCTTATTAGTATCATAATCGACCTCATCAGCATCATAACCATCATCATCATCAGCATAATAACCATCCATCATCGTCATCATGATCACAGTCGTCACCATCAGCAATCAACACCGTCGTCATCATCATCACCATCATCATCATCGATCCTCCTAGCCACCGCGCATCTCTCCGTGCCTGCCACCATCGGCACGCTGTCGTAGTCCTGGACGGCCATGGCCTGGCAGACGGACATCCCTCTCTCTCTCTCTCTCTGTATGCCACTCTTTCTATCGATCTCTCCACCTCTCTCTCGCACACTCTCTCTCTCGATCTCTAGGCAAACATGTTCACGTCCAGCCTGTCGCTGGCGAGTGCACCTGCCATGGCGACGACCCACCCTCCCCGTCCCCCCTTCCTGGTTCTACTACTCGTGATCGTGTCTCCCCTCTTCCTCTGTCTCGCCCTGTCTCGCTGCATATCTCCCCCCGATGCCCGCGATGGCCTCTGCCAACAAGTTCATCGTGCTGTCGTCCATGTCTGCAGTCTTCTGGTGGCGGAGCTTTGTGTCGGACACGGTCGCCTCCAGAGGCGGCGCCGACGGGGGGGGCGCAAGACGTGGGGAAACCATAACGCACGCTAACCTGGGCTACCCCAAGCGCGAAAAGATTCGGTGGCCCTCTGGTGGGCCTGGGCGAGGGGGCCGGGGAGGGGGCGAGGGGGAGGGGCTGTCTTGGCATGGGCCTTGACCAACGCCATGTGGGACTTGTACTTTCGCACAAAACAGCGCCGCGCCCAGCGGCACAGGCGTCTCGGGACCTCGACTCCATCACCGACCTTGTCCGATAGAACGAAGGGCTTTGGGATGTCCTAGCGGGCGTGAAGGGGGGAAGCTGCGAGGGAGGCAGGGAGGGGTGGCATAATAGGGCGTGGTAGGGGGAGGAGGAGTCCTTGGGGCGCCACTCTGGCACCCCCGCGCGGTCGAACGCCGCGTCTATCCTCTCAGCGACATCCGCCATCGCGCCTCGTGGGCGGTGCCAGGGCCCATGATGATTCACTTCCATGACCCCTTCACTTGATACGCTTCTGAGCTCTGGCACTCACATCGATAACAGATCTCACCGACAGGATAGACATGGCGTTCGACCGCATCCTAGGGCCAGTACCAGTGCTCGTTTCTCTCTCTCTCTCTCGATCTCTTTCTCCTTCTCTCTATCTCTCCTTCTCTTCTCCATCTCTCTCTCTCTCTCTCTCTCGTTTTGCCCCCCTCTCTCTCTCTCTCCTCCTCGAGGCCTCCTCCTCTTCCCTCCCCCGTCCTCCTCGAGATCTCCTCCTCGTCGGGATCCTCTCGATCTTTCTGCCCTCCTCTTTGTATCCTCCATCGCCATCTTCGCCCTCGATTTTCCTCGGTCCTCGGGCCCCCCCAATCCTTCTGCCCCTGCGCCCCAGGCCCCTCCCGAGCCTGCAGGGCGAGCGGCCCGCGCGGCCGCGCGCGCAGGGCCCCCTGTGGGCCCGCGCGGGAGCCCCCCTGTGCTAGGGGGCTCGAGCCACGTGGCACGTGCGAGGCGCACGCGCGCGCCGCGGGTGCGACGTCGATCTCGTGGATCGGACTCGGTCGCCGATCGCTCGTCTCGACGGTCGACGTCGTCGTTCGCCCGTCCGTCCGTGCGATCGTCGATATATCGTCGGTCGGCGTGATCGATATCGTCGGTCGTCGTCGTCGTCGTCTCGAGATCGTGCGTGGTCGGCGATATCGTCGTCGACGTGCACGTGGCCGTTGATCGATCGATCGTGTGGCGAGACCCACTCCACAAGCACAATTACCCCCGAAACCGTGTGACAAAACCCACAACAGGTGACACGTGCAAACCGCGTACCCACTTGCAACATTGGGTTTCTGGACACAAGGGTGACACGTGTCACCCCCGAAACCGTGTGACAAAACCCAATTGCAACATTGGAATTCTGGGTGCCACTCAACTTCGCAAACACATACGACGGGTGACGTACACGTGTTACACCCGAAACCGTGTGACAAAACCCAATTATCGGGATTCTGGGTGCCAACACATATATATAAATATGTATGTATATATATATATATATATATTCAACGTCACAAACAGTTAACGGGTGACACGTCTTACCCCCGAAACCGTGTGACAAAACCCAACTGCAACATTGGGATTTTGGGTGCCAACACTCGCATCTCTTCCTCCTCTTTTTTTTTGTTTCGAGAGATCTCGATGTGGCCAGCGCTGAGCGGGACGCATATCACAATCAATGTCCAGCCGAAGACATGGGCAATGGGGAAAATTGAGCCATCATGCACAAAATTGAGCCATCCGAAACAAAACCAAGACAAGCGAAAATTGAACCCAAAAATCAAGCGTGAACCCAAAAATCAAGCCTGAGAGCCGGCTCGATTAAATTGAGACCGTAGGAGGTCTGGGTAGAAGGCCGCCTCCCCTGGACCCAAGGCGCACAACATGGGCACTGCTCGGGGATCCAGGGGCTCGTCTACAGCATCGGCTCGCAGGGCTTCGTGCGCAGTCTTGCGCCTCTGGGCTCCTGCGCACGATAGAGATACCGATTTCACCAACTTCTCGATGGCTTGGGCGCCTGTCAGGCCGCAGCCCCGGCGCGCCTCACGAAGACGCGCTGCCTCTCGTAGAGCCAGCCGCTGAATCCGTTGGTGATGGGGAAGCATCTCCTTCAAAAGTTCCTGATCGCGGCTTCCCCGTGTGAGCTCTCGGCAGCCTCCCCGATACATGGCATTCAGAGCAGCAAGGTACTCGTTGGCCAGTGTCATGAGGGCGAAATTCTTGCGAAAACGCTAGCGGAGGCGGTTGGACGTACTATTGGGTCGTCTTGGAGCCTCAACCAATGGGATCGGGTACAATCTGGCGCCAGGCGCCGTGTGCAGCAACTCGCGCAGCCCGTGGGTCTCGTCCAGCACCTGCTTCTGGACCCAACGGCCGCACTCCATGCCTCGGCTGGTAGCTGCTGTCCCAGCCGAGGCTGCGCTCTGTCACTCAGCCTGCTTCGCCCCCCCTGGCGGGGGGCCCTTCTTGGTCTTGTCCTTCTCGCCCTTGTCGCCCTTGCCGCCCCTCCGTTTCAGGTCGGCGGCCACCCTCTCATTCCTCTGGTGCTCTGCCTTGCTGTGGGCGGTGGCCGACTGGACCAGCCAGCTCGGCGCGACGTCGGTCTGGCTGCCGGGGGGGACACCCCCAGCATGTGGAGCGCCCCCGTGCGATCCCCGGACCTGCTCTCACACATGTAGGCCGCCAAGCGGCGGAGGGAGATCTCCATGAGGTCGCTGGTGCTGAGAAACTTCATGAGGTCCTCCTCGGTCTTGCAGTCACGCACGGCGAAGTCCACTGTAGATGCCAACGTCCATAGATCTGTCCACACAGGCGATGTACGGCTGCCGCCGTACCGAGCTGACAACCAATCCCGCGTAGATGCACAGCCCTCTGCCCTCATCGCCCGGTAGATCTCAGCGCCTGCCCTCTGCATGTCGGGAGGGAAGCTGGCTCCCCATCTGGTCTCCTGGCTGCCTCCTCCCGCCGTCGCCAACCCTCCTAGGCCTAGCGGGTCACCCGCTGTGCCGCCGAGGGCGGGCGCCGCGCTGGAGGCCAAGGCCTCCAGGCCTCGGGCCAAGTCGGCCACCCTCGGCGCGGTGACGGTGCCTGTGCCCACGTAGCCGTAGCCACGCAAGAGCTGCACCACGGTCGCGTCGAGACGGCCGCCCTGCTCGAGCCTCACCACGGAGTCCCACAACTTCGTGGCCCAATAAGGGTCGGCGTGAACTGTGGCGCTGGTCGTCGTCAGGTAGTCCTTCACGAGGGCGGCGCCTGCTCTGCTGGCGGCTCCGCTCTCGGTGGGCCGATGGACGGCCTCGGCGCCTCCCGCGGCGCCCGCCACCCCAGCCCAGCCCGCCAAGTCGCCCAGGGCGCTGGCCCCCGCAGGCGCGAAGCCACTGGCGGCGACGCCGCTGGGCGCGAGGGCGGGCGGCTGGGCTGGGGCGCCTCCGGGAATCCCGAAGGGCACGGCTGCGGGCGGCCCCTCGGGCTCCGCGTCGGGCCCCGCCTCGCCAGGGTCACCTCCTGGAGCCATGCCCGACGCCCGCATCAGCGCACGCATCTGCTCGAGCTCCTCCTTGAGCCAGCACCTCGCTGTCGGGCGGCGGGGGAACTGGCCGTCGAGGAAGCCACGGCCAGGTGAGACAGGCCAGGGCGCTCAGGATCGTGATCATGCTGACTGTCGCCCCTCCGAGCGTTGTCCGCCATGTGGAGGCTCCCTGCGCCAGCAGGAAGCTCAGGACGCTCACGATGGCGAGCATCCCGCTCAGCCTCATGCGGGTGCTCACAGGCCAGGGAGAGGACGCCCCCGCCTCGGGGGCGGGCGTCATGGCACGTGACGTCGGGCACAGTAAGGTAAAACGTGATCCCGCGTGCTTGAGCATACGAGGCGACGGTGCTCTCTATGCTCCCTCCCCATGCCCCAACGTGTTCACCGAAAGCTACCATTAACGAGCTCATTAAACCATTTTGGGCCCCCGGATCTGGTCGAGACCCGTGCGCTCATCCGAAACACCGGGTCCAGCGTCACGAAAACGATGAAGTTCTAGTAAAAGTTCCTCCAACGCCCCCGTGGAAGGACCAAGATGCCAGCGCTGCCAGCGAGGTGAGTTTTAGAATGTGGGGAAGGGTCCTGGAGGAAGCAGTTCCTGGATCCCTGGCCATTCTGCGGGACACCTCTCACCCCGAGTCGTTGACTGGCCAACACTGGGCCCAGGAAGGGCCCCCAGACCCCCGAAGACAGCAACACCACTTCCGGGCCCTTGCCTCGCGGACCTTGTGCTGTCAACATGAAAGCTGCTCGGCTCTCAGCGAACATGTAACGGCCCACTCGGCTGGCCTGCGTATCACTGCTTCCTCCTCCCAGTCGGTTTCCTTCGCTTCCTTCCCGTTGCCCTCTCCCTCCTCCTGGATGTCCGTCTCCGCATTTCCCCTACGTGTTCGTATCTCGCCTTCTTCCTCCGAATCCCTCCTCCTCCTTCTACTTCTGCTTCACCTCCTCGCATCGTTCCTCCTCCACCTCATCCCGCTCCGTATCGCCATCATGGTCATACCCTGCCCGTCCTCCCCAAATATCATCACCAGCAACATGATCACCACAGCCAGCGTCATCATCATCATCATCATCATCATCATCATCATCATCAGCAGCATCAGCATCATCATCAGCAACAACATCATCATCACCATCATCAACGGCATCAGCATCAACATCATCACAATCACCAGCACCTCATCCTCAAACTCATCCTCATCATCAGCACCATCATCATAATCAGCTTCATCATGGTCAGCATCGGCATCATCATCATCATCACCAGCATCATCATAATCACATCATCATCATCATCATCATCATCATCATCATCATCATCATTGTCACCATCATCACCATCATCATAAGCATCGTCATCAACCGCATCATCATCACCAGCAGCAGCAACATCATTACCCTCATCAGCATCTTCATCAGCCTCATCCAAATCCGCTGTAGTACCATCCATATCGTCATCATCAGCCGAAGCGGCACAATCGTCATTATCATCTCCAAGTTCGCCACCACCATCATCGACATGATCTTCATTATTACCACATCAATCATCACCACCAGCATTACCATCACCATCAACATATTCACCAGCAGCACCATCACCGTCATTCATTATGAGCATGACCATGACCATGACCATGACCATCTTCATGACCATCACCAGCACCATCATCATCATCAGCAGCAGCAGCATCGTCATCATCGTCACTATCATCACCAATACCATCTCCACCACCATCAAATTCAGCATATTCATCTTCAAAAGCATCAACACCATAATCATCATGACCATAACCATCACAATCACCATAATCATCAGCAGCATCAACACCATGATCACTATTGGCATCATCAGCATCACTTCCATCAGCATCATCATGATCGTCATCAGCATCATCATCCTCATCAGCATCATCACCATCACCATCGTTATATAAGTTCAACAACATCGTCCTGTCCCTGCGCTCGCCCCCTATACTATTCCCTCCTCCGTCCCATCCGCATCGTCGTCATCCCTCCACCTTTGCCCTGTGCATTCTAACACTCAGGCGGCGTAGTCATAGTCCCAGCTCCTCCCCATCTCAGCATCGCCTTCTCCTCCACATGCTTCTCCTCTGCAACTCTCCATGCGTTCCCCGTCTTTCCTCCTGTTCCTTTCATGTCCTCCTCCTCTTCATTGGCACGTCCCTTGGTGCCCCCCCTTTATTATACCTGATCCTCCTTCTCCTCCGCCACCTCCTCCTCCCACTCTTCCTCCTCCTCATCCTTCCCCTCTTCCTCCTGCTCCTCCTCTTCTTCCTCCTCCTCCGTCCTGCCCTCTCGTCCCTCTCCTCCTCCCGTTCCTCACCGGGCCTCATTATCCCCCGTCGTGCTCCTCCTCCTCCTCCTCCTCCTCCTCCTCCTCCTCCTCCCCCCCCTCATCCTCCTCCTCCTTCCCTCCCACCCTCCTCCTCATCCGCCCCCTTTTCCTCCTGAGTCCTGAGCCATGAAACCAGACAGGTTGTCCAGGTTTCCAGAACCCCGGCGGCCAGCAAGTCACCATCAGCCGATGGCTGACGGGCCTCACGGGCCGGCCAAGCCCCCCTGAGGCCGACAACTCCCCACAACCACCCGCCGCGCCCGTGCTCACAACGACACGGCGTCGTCCCCCCCTGGCTTTTCGGGCGCGCCGAATCCCAGCGCCGGATGCGGATTAGACGGGGAGGTGGAGGAGGAGGAGGAGGAGGAGGAGGAGGAGGAGGAGGAGGAGGAGGAGGAGGAGGAGGAGGAGGAGAGGAGGAGGAGGAGGAGGAGGAGGAGGAGGAGGAGGAGGAGGAGGAGGGGGAAGAGGAGGAGGAGGAGGAGGAGGAGGGGAAGAGGAGGGGGGGAAGAGGACGAGCGGAGGAGGAGGAGGAGGAGGAGGAGGAGTATTTAGTACTCCTCGGGCCGCCCGTCGCCACGCTCCACACCGAGGCCTGGCGCGCAACTAAGGGGAGGCGAAGGAAAGGAGAGGGAGGGCGGCCTCAGAAACCGCTGCAGCCCTGGGGGGGAGGAGGAGGAGGAGGAGGAGGAGGAGGAGGAGGAGGAGGAGGAGGAGGAGGAGGAGGTTCAGTTCAGTTCAGTTCAGTTCAGTTCAGCCTGCTCGCCGGCTCCCGGCTCCCGTAGGAGCGGTCCTCTGAAGGGCAGGCGGCACTCAAAGCGTGAAACTACATGCTCCGCGCCGGCTCACAACAACTCTGCAATCACACTACTCTGCATGAACTGCAACAGTATCCCTCAAGCGAAGATGAGGCCGGCCAGGACGCCGTTTGGGTAGGCATCTGAACCGCGGGCTCCACTGGAGCAGTCTGCGACTCCACTTCTGCGGGTCGTCGCGCGACACTGCGTCCCTGAATTTGACTTTTCGGGCCGCCTGCGTCACCTCCCAGCTCTCGTACCCCCACAAAGCGCACTTGTTTTCTACATGTTCTGTGGCCCTCTTGATGTAGTCAACCCAAGACTCAACTTCACCTCGCGCGACTCGAAATATCTTCCGTACCATTTTTCGCCAAGCCGTCCTGAGTCTGTTGTCGAGGCTTGAAGTCATCGTCCAACACTCACAGGCGTAAAGGGCTGTCGGGGTAACCACCGCATTGAACAACTTGAGTCGCGACTGGAGAGGATACGAACGGGAACATAAGATGTCTTTGAATTTTGTGAAACACCTCCACGCGGCATTGACTCTCTTCGTAAACTATGCTTCATGGGAACTGCCCAAGCAGATCTGCCTTCCCAAGTATCGTTCCGCGCCCGCGGGTGGCACCACTTCTACGTCAGCGCCGGCAACTCGCACGTGTGCAGGCAATTGCCCGTAGCTGTTGGTGAGCACCTTTGTCTTCCCCATGTGCACCTTGAGGCCGTATTTTGCAGCTTCTGTCTGAAGATCATGAATCATTTTCGTTACGTCCGTCTTGCTGAGAGCGACGAGCAGCACGTCGTCCGCGAAACGCAAATTAGTAAGTGGGTCGCCTGGGGAGTCAACGACCATGCCGTAGTACTGCCCGGCCCTCCGTTTGTTAAGCCCATGCCAACGGTGCTTCAGCTTGCGGAAGCACACCTCCATCACCGCGATGAACAGCAGAGCGCTGATGGGGTCCCCCTGCTTCACACCACGCTGTATATTGGAAAATCTCGACTCCTCTCCAGCAATGACCACAGCTGTCTGGCTCCGGTGCAGCTTCTGCAGTAAGACTACGTACTCCTCGCTCACGCCAAGGGTGCGCAGTACGCCCCACAGAGCCGGGTGTTCTACCGCATCGAAAGCTTTTTCAAAATCCAAAAAGCCAAGCCAAAGATCTTCATTCCATTCTGCGCACCCCTCAACAAGCAAGGTGACAGAAAACAAATGGTCGGTAGTTGAATAGCCCCTCCGGTACGCCGCCTGGTCCACAGACTGCTCGGCGATGATTGTGGGCTGGAGACGATTGCACAGCATCTTCGCGAAGACTTTGTGCATGATTGGTAATATAGCAATTGGACGGTAATTCTTCGTGAGATTCGGGTCACCCTTCTTGAATAAAACTACAAGGCGTGTTTTCCTCCAGCTATCCGGCGGTTCTGCCTCCGGCGTGAGGATATCGTTGAACAGGTCCAGCATGAGTGTGCGAAAACGTTGACCACTGCACTTCAGCATCTCAGCCACCACGCCGGATTCATCTGAACACTTGCCAGACTTCATGCCCGACAACGCACTCTCTAGCTCTGCAATGGTGAAATCGTCAACATGTAAATTGCGAAGAGAGCTGCTGTGCTGGTCATGATTCTGCGCGGTATACAACTGTTCGTAAAAGCGCGCAAACACTTCTGCGATTTCGGCACTCGAGACGTGCGTTGCCCCATCCTCGTCGGTGATGCTGGCAATATGCTCTTTCTTCTGAGGACGCCCTGTTTGTGGTAGCCTGGACACGCCCTTGAATCCCTTCAGAATGTGGTCAATCTTCTCTGTCTTCTGGGATTGAATGTTATGCTTGATGAGTTTCTTGATTTCTTTGCTCAATGAAAGTTTTGTCTGTTTCTTCTCTGCGGCGCTCAAGTCCTGTCGCCCCCGAAGTTCTCGTCTTTCCCGAATCAGCGGGTCAATGCTTGAATCCGGCATCTTGCGAGCCTTTTGTGGGCCCCTGCTTCCCCGGCAGCGCCTGCCGCAGCGCATCGATCATCGATGCTTCCAAAGAGAGAGCTTTCGCATTCGAATCCGGAGAAGCCGCGGTGCAGCAGCCAGGCGTTCCATCCAGAACTGAGGCGTACTTCTCCTTGTCGACATGCGTGTTCCATCTTGGAAAGTAACGCTTCTTCTGCAGTGGGACTGCTGGGTGTGCAGCGATGCGGAGCAGGAGCGCCCTGTGGTCCGAACCTGTGTCCAACCATTCAGCCACGCAACAACGACGGACGTGTTCCCGAAATCGCGTTGGAACCAAAATGTAATCCAGCTGCTTGAAGACGCCTCCATTCGAATACGTCCACAGCTGCTCATAACTGTTGCCCCAGAACGTGCTAGCGAGCGCAAACTTGTTATCAACACACCACTGGAATAACACATCTCCTCTTTCGTTGCGACTCCGGATGTTGTTCTCGCCCATAATGTCGAAATCTTTTTCCGTGGCCCGGGGGCCCACTTCAGCATTGAAGTCTCCACCGACCAACACGCGACACTGCTTCGCTTGCGCTTTGTGCAACAATGCATCCAAGATTGCATACGCAGCGTCCACGCAGGATTCGTCCATCGCGCCGTGCGGCATGTACACAACGAAGATATGATAACATGTTCCAAACACCTTGAGCTCCAGGACTGCTGCTCGATCGTTGACCGCCCAGAATGCATTATGCGCCCACCGATTGTGTAGAAGAAAACCAACACCATTTCGACCTTTATTGCCGCCGCTTCCAAACCAGGCGTGGCCGCCCTCAGTCGTAAATTGTTATCGCTCTTCCTTTCTCCACGTCTCTGCGAACACCGCGACGCCCCATCTTCCGGCACCAATTTCCAAAGAAATCGCGGCGAGCCTCTCTTCGAAGTTTATGAACGAATGCACGTTGTAGCTGGTCAAAACGAAATCAACGCTCTCATGGTTCACGGCGCCAGAAGTCGTAAACGGGACGTCTCCCGAGATGCCGGAATACGTCCCCCGCCCTCCACCGATGCTGTTTCCAGGGAGGCCCGGCGCCTGCAACTGTGGAGAAGCCCTTGTAGATGCCCATTGTTGCTGTTTGCTTGTAGTGGTACGTCCCCGGGATGCGCCCCGGATCCTGCCCTACTCATTGCTGCTCCGTTTGCTCTTCCAGCTCGCAACGCCCTCCTCCACCTCCTCCTTCACGTCCTCTGCACAATCCTTCAAGATCATCTCGGCTTCCTCGTTGACCCACGCCACAGTCTTCGACTTCACCTTGACGTGCCCCTTCTTCCATGTAATCCGGACGTCCTCTGGATCGTAGCCGCCCTTCTCAATAAGCCAATTTCAGAACGTCACCTACAACCACCTCTCCGACCCTTCTCAGGGGATGGCGCACGCGAAGCGTGCCAGAATATTTTCCAAAGGTGGAGTGCGATCACGATCGCACCACGCTGGCCTGCGTAGGCCAATGCCTCGCCGCTCGAGGAGCAGTGCAAGGCCCCGCGCACTCCACACTGTTGTTGGTGACCACCACGGGTGGGTGGGAGCGCAGCAGGGCCAGAATATTACGAGCGTGAATCCTGAAAGGGAGGCTGGCGGGACATCAAAGGCAGCCCATTCCAGGAGCACGGACGTCGAGACGAGGCTGGATGAGAAACCTGGCATTCCGAAAACTATCCAGCAAGCTCTATCTATTTCAGAACGTCACCTACAACCACCTCTCCGACCCTTCTCAGGGGATGGCGCACGCGAAGCGTACCAGAATATTTTCCAAAGGTGGAGTGCGATCACGATCGCACCACGCTGGCCTGCGTAGGCCAATGCCTCGCCACCTTCCCCTATCCAGCGAAAGCTACGAAACAACAATCGGAGAAGAAGAAACTGACTGAAACTCAGACTACAGCCCAAACTTGGGCTCCAACTGCACAGTACCTGTAGGCAAGAGACCATGGCGACTTCGCAATGTCAACACGCAAACGAGTGAGACTCACTTCCCCGCGCCGGAGATACTCACGAGCAGACCTCTCTGAGAGCCAGCGACCGAAGAGCATGATGTCCGCTAGCGGCGCGCCCCGTGACAGCAGCTCCGTGGCTCCCCCACGGCGCAGCCCATGAGACGTCCAGTGAACAGCCCCGAAGCCCAGCGCGTTGGCGGCCTTCTGAAGCCACCGCTGGAGCCGCGGGCACGAGATGGGGCACACACGCTGCCCTGCTCTGGCGGGAAAGCGCAGCATGTAGTGATCCAGCCAGGTCACGGTGGACGGCTCCTCGAACAGGACTTTCTGCTCTGCCCCTCTCTTGGTGCGGCCGAGCAGCGCGACGTACCCTGTCACGGTCCTGATCCAGGTCGCGCCGTCTAAGGAGAGCGCCTCGGACGCTCGCAGCAACCCAGTGAAGCACAGCAGCACGGCGGCGGCGCAGCCACACTCTCCGGCCAGCACGAGCCAGTTCACGATGCCCAGCGCCAGCACCGCTGGTAAGGCGGGCGCCTGCAGAGGCGGTCTGCGGGTGCGCCAGACGCCCAGCGCCTTCCAGGCCGTGCGGTAGTGGTGCCGAGGATTCGCCTTCGCGAAGGCGGCCAGCAGGGTTGAGGCAGTCCCAAGCCCATCCACCCCGCCAGACTCCTCGAACATATCCACCACTCGTTCGGCCAGGAACCAATCGAGCTCCTCCTCAGTGAGTTCGTGGATGCTGTAGCCCAGCGCCTCCAGGTCACAGCTGAAATCGCACAGCGCGGCGGCGTACCTGTCGGTCGTCACTGGCTTCAGCGCGCTCATCAAGAAGGTAATGATGCGCCCACGGCGCCTGCCAGGATCGTCGGCCATGGCTGAGGTGCTGCTGATGGGCGACGAGCGCGTTGACCGCCAAGCGAGCCAGAGCCTGACACAGCTGCGGAGGGTAGCGCGCCAACTGAGCGGTGACGAAACCTCCCTTCGGGGCCAGGCCGTACACGCCCTTGTGACGGTGTCGATGATTGCAGCGAAGTCCCAGGACCGCGGCGGCCCTGGCGTCATTGGTGACAACGGACGTGGGCTTCTGAGATAACGATCCATGCCGACACTGATCGAACGAGACCACGTACAAACCGAACTCAGAGATCCACTCCACCACCTCCTGAGCAACCCAGAAGGACGGGAAAGGATGACGACCTGGATCCTGAGGATGCTCCTGTCCTGCCCAGCCCCCTCTGATATGGACTCTGGTGAAGAGCTCGAGGCAGAGGAGGAAGAGATGCGTTCCCAGCGCACAAGCCTGGCGCTCGGACTCTGACAGTTCAGGCAAGGGCAAGAGCGGCTGGTCCCGAGAGCGCAGAGGGCGCGGGCCGCGGCGGCCGCCCAGGGCGTGATGCCTGGCGCGACTGACGGTCGAGCAAGGCGGCCCCGCGAAGGAGCCCATCACGTCGCCGCTGCTGCACAGCCCCCTCAGCTCGCGCACCAGCACAGGCGACGTCAAGTCGTGGGCAGGGTCGACCATGGGGTCGTAGGCCAGCGCCTTCACCACCAGGCCAGCCCCGCGCGCCTCCCGCTCGACCATCTCGCACAGGTCGCCCTCGCGCCTGGGCCCAGAGCAGAAGTGCAGGAAGAGCTTCTCGCGGGATGCCCATCCTGCTGGCGCCAGCGGGATCACCTCCTGGCGGGGCAGCGGCTGAGGCGGCTTGCGCAGGCCGCCACGCGTCTGGCGCGACCCGTGCCAGCTGCTGGGCTCGTCGGCGGGGTTCTTGCCAGTCGAGATCCAGAAGTGGAAGTGCGAGAACCCGCCCGCGAGCTCGATAGCCGCCCCACGGCGGCAGCGCCGGTTGAGCCTGCGGCTGGCACTGCGTCCCTTGATGAAGGCGCCCTCGCACGGGGCGTTGTCTCCAGCATGCAGTACTCGTTTCCCCAACTCGGAGGGCCGATGCAGACGGGCCTCCATGCCCCAGAGCTTCGCGTGCGCCTCCTCAAGCGTGATGTGCTGATAGCCGCCTGGCCTGCCCACCTTGAACCAGTGGCCCACTGGCGGCAGCGTAACACGGGCCAGGCTGCAGCGCCCCTCGACGTCCACGTCAACCCCGAAGCCGTCGCCGAGCATGGTGTAGGGCGCCCGATGGTCAGCCCACCTGGCGATGTGCTGCACCGACTCCAGCGGCAGCGTCGCCCAGGCGCGGCCATGCCCTCCTGGCGCGGCGTCCGTGCACTCCACGCGCGGGCACCAGTCCGCATCCAGGTCCTGCTCGGCGAACGGCAGCAGGATAGCCGACATCAGCACCTCATGCCACGCCGACGGGCACCACGCCACGGGCTTGCGCCCCTGCAAGGGTAGGCGCTCCAGCCAGGAATAGACCTGAGAAAAGTTAGACCGCAAGCAAGGCCGATAGCTCTGGCAGAAACCGTGCTTCCCGACCAAGCGCTCCACGTCCTTGCGGTAGACCAGCTGCTGGCCCAGAAGAGCGAGGGTGGCTGCGAAGAGGTCCACGCGGCGGCGGCGAGTGGTACCCAGCCAGTGCTCCGTGGGGTGGACCTCGGTGCCCTGGAACTCGCCGCTGCCGCCGTCCACGGACTTGCCGTGATGCACAGGAACTCCCAAGCGGTCCCAGGCGCGCTCGGCCTTGGTCATCCAGAAGTCGGCCTGGCTCCGCGCGCGGTCGCCTGCAGAGCGCGCGTCCAACGCCCAGAGGTCGTCAATGATGGACCCCCAGAGCGGCAGCTCGGTGGGGCAGGGCTGGTCAAACGTCACCCTGCGCTCCTGGGGTAGCCCTGCCTTCAGGAAAGCGGTGTCGGAAGCCGCCTGTGCCCAGCCCGCCGACGGCGCGAAGCCCATCGGCGTCGCGTGGTGGAACGGGAACACCTTCCCCTTCCCCCCGCGCGGGTCAGGCACGGGTGGATGGGCCATGTACTTCCGCCAGGCTTTGCCGATCGCCAGCTGGTGAAAGTAGTGGCGCAGGTCCCGCTTCCACAGCTTGACCCGCATGCCTGGCAGCGTCTTCACCACACGGAGCCGCGGCGGGTACGCGAAGGTCGGCCGAGGGAGGGCATCAGGGTTGAGCAGCTCGTTCACTGGCAGGTCCGAGATCACCCGCTGCTCCGTGTCTGACTTCTTCACGCCGAAAGCTCCAGCCACGAGAGCAACCCCACGATGCTTGCGCACCCTCTTCTTGGAGCCGTACCCCTGCAGGCCCGCCGCCACGTTGCGCGCCACGAGACTGGGGTAAGTGGGCCCCACCAGCGTGTGAGGCCTCTTGAGCCTGGCGGGCCGCCGATCCACGCTAAGGAGCAGTGATCGAGGGCAGCGCGCCTGATGAGCAAGCCCAGGAAAGTGCTCGTCCAGCAGCCCAGCCAGGTCGACGACGGCGGCGCGGTCTGGCACTCCGCCACGCTCGCCGAGGGGCTCCGCGACGCACCTGGACGGCTCGTAGCCGTCGGAGTGGCGCAGGACCTCTTGAATTGTCGCCGCCTCTGGCCAAGCCAACTCGGCCGCGAGGGAGCGGGAGACGCCCATCAGCATGCGCCTTTGCACACGACGCTGGGCTTGCGTCGGCAACATGGTGTAGTCGCCGTCTCCGTCGTACAGATCGTTGAGCGCGACGATGCACATGTTCGCCCAAACCAAAATTGCGTCCCGGTACTGCCGCCCGAACTTTGCGAGCTCGGCGTCACCACGCCGCAGCAAAGGGACTGGGAAGATGCCTGGCGAGGCCTTCCCGAACTCCACGACACGCGGCCGAACGAGGTGCCCACGGCGTAGTGGCAGCCCCAGCGGCCCTCCAGCGAAGCTCAGCCAGTCGCCCAGACCGACCAAGACGGAAGCCAACGTGCACTCCTGGCCTCCGCGGCGCAGCCACCTCTGCCGCGCCCTCCGCCACCTCGTCACATGGTGAGCTTCAAGAGGCCGCCTGCAGCGACCCCGCCCCCCGTGCCAGCCAGCAGCTCCGCGGCCTCGGCCTTCTCCCAGGAGCCGCCCTTGGCCTTCGCCCGCTGGATCGCGATGATGCGCTGCGCCAGCACGTCCATCGCGGTCGCCAGGTCCTGCGCGTTGATCAGGTCCATGACGAGCGCCAACGTCTGCACCTCGCGCTGGTCCCGCAGCTCGGTCAGGCCCGAGTGTGCCTGCGCCCACGTCGTCACCGACGCGCGCCTCAGCTGCTTGGTCTCCGTCAAGCGCCCGTGGCTCAGCTTGCGGTGCACCATCGCCAGGAAATACCCCGAGAGTGCTCCTGGGTGCTTTGCCGCGAACGCCAGGAGGTCGCCCTTGGCCTTGAACTTCTCGGTCTCCAGCTTGCGCTCCTGGGCGGGGTCGACCCGACGGCTCTTGGCCTTGGGCCCGCGCCACCGCAGGTAGTCGCTGCTGCTGGAGGAGCTGCTGTCGCTCGAGCTTGTCGAGCCGCTGGAGTCGGACCTCTTCTTCTTCTTTTTCTTCTTCTTCTTCTTGGTGGCAGACTTCTTGTCTTTCTTCTCTCGCTTGCTGTTCAGGCCGCCCCCATCCTGCAGCTGGCCCTGGATCGCGCGGACCTCCTGGAGCAGCGACGCCAGGTCGATGCCCACTGCGGGGGCGGCTGCCGCCCCGTCGGGCGCTCCCACGGCGCCGAAGCCCAGACCCGCGGCAGCCGCGGGCCCCGCCACGCCCGCGGCGGGTAGCGCAACCGCGCCCGCGGGCGGGGGCGCCGCTGCGGCTCCCGCGGCTCCCGCTGCTGCTGGCACGACGGCCCCACCCCCTGCAGGTGGAAGGGGGCCCCCCACGGGCATGAAGGCGGGGATCGTCGCCGCCTGCGAGCCCGCGTCGAAGATCACCCCCGGCGCCAGCACGAAGGTCTGCAGGGCCGCGTCCACGCCCTGGGCCTCCAAGCGCAGCGCGGCCAGCTCGGCCACGCTCGGGTCCCACTGGACCGCGGCGTGCGGCGGCTCGCACGCCCAGTTGACCTGGGCACCAGGAACGCCGAACGGCGGCATGCGGAGACCTCCCCCTCCAGGCACGACCACAGCGCGAAAATGCCCCGGCAGCAGGCGCACCAGCACCCAGACGAACGCGACCCCCGTCGCGTCCGTCGTCAAGCCCAGGCTGTAGTCCGCGCCACGCACCTGCCCGAAGATCAGGACCTCGTCCCACTCGCCGCCGCGGGATAGCAGCACCCAGCACGGGTCCGCCGCCCCGACGGCTACGCCACCTGCAAGCGCCATCTCCACCAAGGCGTACTCGAGAGCGGTTGAAGCGGCTGCGAGCTCGCGAGCGCGTGCGCGGTCGGCCCGACGGGCCGCCCTCCAGCCACGGAGCCCTCCGACGGACTGTGCGCCCAGAGCCCAGGCGGCCCCCAGCGCCGCGCGGCCACGCGACCAGGCGGCTCGGGCTCCCCGTGCCAGCCAGCTGCGATGCTCCCAAGCGAGAGCAAGCAGAGAGCTCGCGAAGGTCGCTGCCGCCTGCAGTGCGCGCCAGCCCCAGCAGGAGGCTGTGTGGGCGGCCTCGCCCAGCGCGGCGACGCCCCGCGCCCCCGCGACAGTCAGCACCCGAGCCGCCTCAGGCCCGAAGCGCCCAGCAGCCCAGCTCGCCAGGTGCCAGGCTACCTGGCTCCAGAGCAGCGCCCCCGAGCCAGCGAGGAGGGCTGATCGCGCGCACGCTG
Source organism: Prorocentrum cordatum (assembly GCA_963575745.1). NCBI lineage: Eukaryota > Dinophyceae > Prorocentrales > Prorocentraceae > Prorocentrum > Prorocentrum cordatum. The sequence goes on along the minus strand of CAUYUJ010019327.1, from coordinate 94,017 downwards.
CAACCTGGGAGTGGCTCGCCGTGGCGCCCGTTCCGATCGCCGCCAGGCGATCTTGAGCCAGAATATTACGAGCGTGAATCCTGAAAGGGAGGCTGGCGGGACATCAAAGGCAGCCCATTCCAGGAGCACGGACGTCGAGACGAGGCTGGATGAGAAACCTGGCATTCCGAAAACTATCCAGCAAGCTCTATCTATGCTTGATGAGTCCCAACGTTTTGTTCCGAACACGTTGTTTGTATGTACGGTTGTTCGTGAACCACACCGTCGTGTCGTCGGACACCTTCTTGCTTACGTTGCGGATATTATTGTAGAAGCCGGTCTTGGAGGTAACCGTGTCGAATTCAATCACGCCCACACGAGCTGGATTGCTGAAGGTGAACACTTTGCGTACCTTGTGCCGGCGGGCCCCATCAGACAGGAAACCTTCGATCGCCTGTACAATCTCGTCCTCCTCTGTCTCCTCCTTGAACCCCCCGACGATGACCTGAAGCTCCCTGTTTTCGTCCTCGTCGCTCCCATCCTCCTCATCCTGTTTCTCGTCCTTACCCTTCTTGTTGTCAAAATCCGTGCCCTCCTCCCGCATTTTCTCCAAAACCTCCCTGACCTCCGCTGCCACGATAATCTCCATAGTATGCTGCATCTCCTCTTTCGTTACATACAAACCTTCAAAATCTTCCCGTAGGTTTGTCAAATCGTTTTCAATGTCGTCGCACTTCTCCTTCGTCTCCTCCGCCACCTCCTTCGCCATCTTCTTCACATCCTTGATCATTTTCCTCATTTGGCTGAACTGGTTTTCGATCCTCTCGAACTTCCTGTCCAGGCGTTCCTCGAAGTTCTTGAAATACGGTGGAGCCCCATCCGTGTTGGATACCTCCGCCGCCTCCTCGATCACCAAATCTGCATCCGAACTGTCCCCGATAACTTGGTACTTTTTTTTGGACCTGTCTGGAGTTAGGTCGGTGGCCGCCTGACTCCGCTTGGAGCCTGTACCCGACATCGATATGATCAAACCCTGCACTGGCCAACAAGGAATGAACAGAAAGAATGGACAGATCCCAGAATGGTTACTTGAGCCAGAATGGTTACTTGAGCCAAAGGGAGGAGGAGGAGGAAAGGGAGGAAAGGGAGTAGAAGGAAGGGGCAAACACGGGGATAATGGCGAGGGGGGTGCACCATTGATTTGGAAACTATGGGATGTGATCGGCACAGAATGTCAGGAAACTGACGGTGCCCAGCCTGAGATGATAGGCGAGTTCCCGCTGCGCACATATAGTGTAAACTGGGCCGTTCAGGCAGCGGCGACAAACCCGAGTCCCATCAACCTCGACTCCTACAGTCCAGCGAAAATGCGAAAGGGGAAGGATGGCGAGGCGGAGCATCATGAAGGGGGCAAGGCTAAATCGTTCGCGCGGGATCGCAGTAGGGAGAACCAAGCATGAAGAGTAGACGCGGATAACGGACCTGCCGGCGGAGGAGGGCAGGATAGCTGGGGAGGAGCAAAACTAACAGACTTCAGGGTGACCTTCGTTGCCCCTGGGGTGCCCCCGCGTAGGAATGAGCCGATGACCCCCCCACCCCGGCGCTGAGCACGCACGCGCTGCGTTTGACGCGCGGAACTCGCAATCGCCTGTCGCGCACGAGGCTCGGCGCGCGCGCGGCCGAACTCGCACCCCGACCGCAGGGAAGGCCGCGGAAGCCCGAGCCTGCCCCGCGTGCATCCGCAACGGAAGCGGGTGCTCACGGGCCGGCCTGGCTCCCGGCTCTGCCCGGCGAAACTGCAAAGGCTCGCAAGGTCGCAAGCGCGTGCCAAAGTCCGACGGGACATCACGACGCCTCTTGTTGGAGGCACTTGCATTGTCTTCTCGGAAACATCCCCTCTTGTCGCGCGCGTGCTGCCCGTTCCCCCCGACGGAAAATCACGACGCACTTGTTGGAGGCATCTGTGGGCAGAAGCGCAGCGACGAACCTGTCCAACCTGTTGAGCCAGACTGCGGTACCCGAGCTGCGTGCGTGCTGAACAATGTTAGCGCGAAGAACTCACACATTGAAAATACGATGCCAATGGCGACGCAGTGCCGCTCGACTGATAAGTCCCACTCCTGGGAGTGGGCCGCGAACACCCTCGCAGCCTCGAGCGGACTCAATTCCAAGCTCCTAAGCCGCCTCTAACAGTACGGGAGGCGCGAGCTGTTCCCTGAACGAGTCCAGGCGATCTCTGATACCTGGTCTGGGCTCCGGAACCCCTGGGCGACGACCACACGCTGAGCAGCGTGCTGGTCATGCTGAGCAACGCAGTCTCTGCGCTCAGCGCCCCGCTGCCCAGCGCCAGGACGAGCACGAACGCGCTGACAATGTGCTGGCGCTGCATGGGCGAGCGTGAGAGCCTGAGAGCCTGGGAGCCTGAAAGCCTGGCGCTGAGAACCTCGAGCCTGAGACCTGCCGGGGCGCAACGGCAGGAGCAGATGCTCTGACGCCGAAAAGGCTTGAGGCGCAACGCCTGGAGCCTGACGCACGGACTCCCTGGGGGGCCACAAAGGCCCGGGAAGCCTTGAGGCCCTGGGAAGCCCTGAAACCTGAGGAGGCTCTGAGACCCTCGATCTCCTGAGCCCACAGCCCAAGACATCCTGAGACCCCTGGACCCTTGGAGACCCTGCGACAGTAGGAGGCAATGCGATCCTGGGGCCCCTGGGCAAGCAGCCCCAAACATCCTGAGACCCCGATGCCCTGGGAGATCCTGAGACCCTGATGGGGCCCTGTCAGCAGGTGCCCCACAGGAAGCAATGAGGGGCGCCCTATACTTATATGCAGCAGTCTGATGCAAGAGCCGTATGGGGGAGTGCTATAGGCGAACCAATTGGGGCGAAACTGACAGGGAACTCCCGTGAGGAAGATTCGGTTTTATGCGGGGGTCTTCTGGGAAAGTCCTGTGGGGGAAGTCCCAGTGACGGGGGGAGGGGTTTTGCACGGGAGACCCATGCGTGGAATCTGACGGGGGAGTCATTTGGAAGATTCCTTGGCGAGGGAGGCCCAGGCAGGAGTCCTATGGGGAAGTAAGTCCTCTGGGGAGTGTTATGAGGGGACCCTAGGGCAGGTCCCATAGGAGGGGAGTTCTACGAGGGATGTCCGATAGGGGAGCCCTAGCTGGCTAAGCAAACTTTAACGGGGGTTCGATTAAAAGACTCAGTTCTGGGGGGTCCTATGGGGGAGGTTCCCTGAAGAGAATCCGACGGTGGGGGCCTCTGGGAGTTTCCCTGGCGCGGGAGGCCAATGGGGGGAATTTATACTAGGACGCTCCGACGTGGGAGCCCTAGATAATGAAGCATACCTTAATGGGGGTCATACGATAAAGCTTGGTTTTCGGGTCATATGGAGGAGGTCCCCTGCGGGAATCCGACGGGGAACTCCTCTGGAGGACTCGTGTGGGGGAGTCACATGGTGGAGTCCTACTGAAACCTGGGACCCCCTTTGAACCCTAGCAGAATCCGATCGGAATCCGATTGAAATAGTTATCAGATACTGGCTTCGTGCTGCAATCCACTTGTGCTCTCGTTCGAATCCGAGTGGGCTCGTGTTAAATCCTACTATGATTGTGGTTGGATCCCGCACTGAGGTACGACGAGAGCATACCGATGTGACAGCAGGAGGGGAAGGGCTTCGTGGAAGGTGCTTTGGACTTCCTGGGGGTTCGATGGGGCATATGGGGAACCTCTTGGAGGCATTGAAAGGCAATCTCGGGGGCCACTTGGACCATCTTGGGAGCGTCACGGAAGGTTGTGGAAGATCTTGAAACCATCTCGGGGCTCCCGGGGTAACTCCACACGTTCCCGGGGTCTAAGGAAAGCAGAGAAGGCCCTGCCGCTTTCCCCCAAATGGGTCCTTCTCGGTTCGCCTCTAGGCAGGGAAACCCTAACCAGACCAAGGAGGAGCCGATATGAGCTTAGTCAGGGACTCTCCTCGAGGGGAAAATCAGTTACCAACCATGGGGAGGGCCCTCCTTCTTGGTCTGGACAGGGCTTCCTGCCCCCTGATTCGAAGGGGCCCAAGGACACACAAAAATACACACAAGTAAAATGGTTCTCCATAATTTCCCATCTTTTCGGGTTTTTGTCTTCCCGCCCAATTCCCATGTTTTCCCATCCTTTCCTAGGGGATCGACGATTGATTGTGCCTGTGTGTTGTTCTCCCCTCCTGATGACTGCCGACTCTGCGTCGGCGCCCAGACACAGGCGAGACCGGGAAAATTAGCCTGGCGAAGGACCCAACCATATGCAGTTGTGAATGCCGCAATTGTGCTGGGTGGTGGCGGACGCATGCGGGCGGTGCCACTGGGACCTTCGGTGGAGCTCCCTATGGGGCCACGAAACGCTGTACTGGGTGGGTGAGAAGCGGTCAGCAAGGGCTGTGCTGCGTGGTGGCGGACGCACGCGAGCGGTGCCACTGGGACCTTCCGTGGAGCTCCCTATGGGGCCACGGGTGGGTGAAACGCAGGCAGGGAGCAAGGGCTGTGCAGGGTGGTGGCGGACGCATGCGGGCGGTGCCGCTGGGACCTTCGGTGGAGCTCCCTATAGGGCTACGAAGCGCTGTTCTGGGTGGGTGAAGCGCAGGGAACAAGGGCTGTGCTGGGTGGTGGCGGACGCAAGCGGCAGTGCCACTGGGACCTTTGGTGGAGCCCCCTATGGGGCCACGAAGCGTGCGAGGGGTGTGCCAGAATGGAGTGTGGAACCGCATGCCAGCGCAGCCACTGGGGCCTTCGGTGGAATCCCATAGACCACGAACGTGTGAGGGGTGTGCCAGAACTGGGAGGCGGTGAACCGCATGCGAGCGCAGCAACTGGGGCCTTCGGTGGAGCTCCCTATGGGTCCACGAGACGTGTGAAGGGCGTGCCGGAAAATGGGGGTGGAACCGCATGCGAGCGCAGCCACTGGGGCCTTCGGTGGATCTCTCTATGGGGCCACGAACCGTGTGAGGGGTGTGCCGAAATGGGGGGGGGAACCACATGCGAGCGCAGCAAGCCACTGGAACTTCGGTGGAGTCCCATTGTAGCCACCCACGGAAGCGTGGTGAGGGGTATTTTGTGCCGAAATGGTGGGGTAGGACCCGCATGCGAGCGCAAGCCACTGGACGGTTCGCCGTGGAGCTCCCTATGGGGCCCACGAAACGTGTGAGGGGTGTGATGGCCAGAATGGGGGGTGGAACCGCATGCGAGGCAGCACTGGGGCCTTCGGTGGAGCTCCTATGGGGCCACGAAGCGTGTGAGGGAGTGCCCGAATGGGGGGTGGGAATGGAACGCATGCCAGCGCAGCCACTAGGGCCTTCGGTGGAGCTCCCATGGAGCCACGAAGCGTGTGAGGGGTGTACCGAAATGGGGGGTGGAACCGCATGCGAGCGCAGCCACTGCGGCCTTCGGTGGAGCTCCCTATGGGGCCACGAGACGTGTGAAGGGCGTGCCGAAAAAAGGGGGTGGAACTGCATGCGAGCGCAACCACTGGGGCCGTCGGTGGAGCTCTCTAGGGGGCCACGAACCGTGTGAGAGGTGTGCCAAAATGGGGGGGGAAACCACATGCGAGCGCAGCCACTGGGGCGTTCGGTGGAGCTCCCCATGGAGCCACCCACGAAGCGTGTGAGGGGTGTGCCGAAATGGGGGGTGGAACCGCATGCGAGCGCAGCCACTGGAGCGTTCGGTGGAGCTCCTTATGGGGCCACGAAACGTGTGAGGGGTATGCCAGAATGGGGGGTGGAACCGCATGCGGGCGCAGCCACTGGGGCCTTCGGTGGAGCTCCCTATGGGGCCACGAAACGTGTGAGGGGTGTGCCAGAATGGGAGGTGGAACCGCATGCGGGCGCAGCCACTGGGGCCTTCGGTGGAGCTCCCCATGGGGCCACGAAACGTGTGAGGGGTGTGCCAGAATGGGGGGTGGAACCGCATGCGGGCGCAGCCACTGGGGCCTTCGGTGGAGCTCCCTATGGGGCCACGAAGCGTGTGAGGGTGTGCCAGAAGGGAGGGCTTGGAACGGCATGCGAGCGCAGCCATGGGGCCTTCGGTGGAGCTCCTATGGGCCACGAAACGTGTGAGGGGTGTGCCGAAATGGTGGGCGGAACCGCATGCGGGCGCAGCCACTGGGGCCTTCGGTGGAGCTCCCTATGGAGCCACCCACGAAGCGTGTGAGGGGTGTGCCGAAATGAGGGGGTGGGACCGCATGCGAGCGCAGCCACTGGGGCCTTCGGTGGAGCTCCCTATGGGGCCACGAAACGTGTGAAGGGTGTCCCAGAATGGGGGGTGGAACCGCATGCGGGCGCAGCCACTGGGGCCTTCGGTGGAGCTCCCTATGGGGCCACGAAACGTGTGAGGGGTGTGCCAGAAAGGGGGGTGGAACCGCATGCGGGCGCAGCCACTGGGGCCTTCGGTGGAGCTCCCTATGGGGCCACGAAACGTGTGAGGGGTGTGCCAGAATGGGGGGGTGGAACCGCATGCGGGCGCAGCCACTGGGGCCTTCGGTGGAGCTCCCTATGGGGCCACGAAACGTGTGAGGGGTGTGCCAGAATGGGTGTGGGAGGGGGAGGAGGGGGGAGGAGGGAGGGAGGAAGGAGGCGGGAACGCGGGGCACCGTCTCTTCAAAACGAGGACCCAACACCACAGGATGGTTGGGAAAAACAAGATTTGGGCCCCCCAGAGCCGGAGGCACCCGTGCGCTCCTCCCGGAGCAGCGGACGCCAGCGCCACGACAACGACGGGGATCGGGCTTAGTGGGCTTAGGAGGAGGAGGAGGAGGAGGAGGAGGAGGAGGAGGAGGAGGAGGAGGAGGAGGAGGAGGAGGAGGTCCCACCAATCTGGACGCGAAATGGCACGCGGTGTACCCCTGTGGCGGCCCCTCGGCAGGTCCGAGCTGCGATGTCTGCTGCATCGAGCCGGTCATTGTGGCTTTCGTGGCTACGTTCTACCCGAGCGAAGGCGCCGGAAACGGCAGGGCCGTTTTTTCATCGTTTCCGAAAAAAGAGTCCCTTGAAAGTGGGCACAGCAAGAAAACGGCGACCGGGAACGGCAAAAGAACGGCTCCGGGATTGGAGCTGGGGCTGGAACCGGTAACAAAAACAGCGACGGAACCGGTAACATGATCGACCCACGAACCCGGAAAGGAATATAGAAATGTAACGCATGGCAACGTTTTCAAAGACACCTGATTGGGTGACGGGCAAATGCAATGCTGACTGTATCGATCTTGATGTACCGTGCCGAGGGCTGTGCTGTGCTGCACCGTGCTGAATTGCGATGTGCCATGCCGCGGTTGTGCTCTATAGCGTCGTGGATCGAGTCTTCCTTTTGCACCATCATGGACCGAACTCATCGGGATCTGATGCTCGGCTGCCTGACCACATAGTAGCCTTGCCCCAGAGCTAATTTTTCAAGGGGACCATGACCAGGACGACGCGCCGCGAAACGTCCCAGGGACCCGGTACAGCGACGTGCCAGGGAGCGTGCCTGGGGTCGCACCGCTAGGGGACGTGCCAAGGGACGCGTACGGGACATCCTAAACTTCCTGCGCGCGGGACGCGGCACGCGCGAGACTTCCCCGGAATTCCTGCGAGCGGGACGTGACAACAAACATTTCGCCTGAGACATCCTCTGAATTCTGGCCCCCCACGAGGCCCCCGCTCGAGCCATCCCCCAAGTTTGCAAAACCAGCGTTTCGCTCGAGACATCCTCAACAAATTATGAAAAACAAGCGTTTCGCTCGAGACATCCAGTCAAAATCCAAAGACATCCGGGCAAAACAAAACGAATTAGTTGAGACATCCTCAGAATTCCTGCGCGCGGGACGCGGCACGCGCGAGACATCCTTGGAATTCCTGCGAGCGGGACACGAAAACAAGCATTTCGCCTGAGACATCCTCTGAATTCTGGCCCCCCACGAAGCCCCCGCTCGAGACACCCCCAAATGTCGCAAAACCAACGTTTCGCTCGAGACATCCTCAACAAACTATATAAAAAAAAGCGTTTCGCTCGAGACTTCCTGCTAAAATTCTAATTCATGACAAAACAAGCGATTTAGTCGAGACATCCTCGAAATTCCTGCGCGCGGGACGCGGCACGCGCGAGAAATCCTTGGAATTCCTGCGCGCGGGGCGCTTTTCCGCGTCGCGGTCGGGGCTCCAGACCCCGGTATTTGTCGAGAATTCTAGGAAAAACGCTCCGCACCTTTTTTTTTACAAGGGAAAACGGGGGTCTGCGGACCCCGTTTCTTATCGAGGATCCGAGATGGGGGGCGCACTTTCCTCGAGCGGGCACGCACGAAACGCATTTTTTCGACTGAAAATCAGCACTTCACGTCGTTATTTACGCAGAATAATTTCGCCGGCTCCCTGCAAGTCGAAACTGGGGGGTAAACCTACTACATGATCGACCCACGAATCTGGAAAGGAATATAGAAATGTAACGCATGGCAGCGTTTTCAAAGACACCTGATTGGGTGACGGGCAAGTGCAATGCTGATTGTATCTTGATGTACCGTGCCGAGGGCTGTGCTGACCCGTGTGAATTTGCGATGTGACATGCCGCGGTTGTGCTTATAGCGTCGTGGATCGAGTCTTCCTTTGCATTCGAGTCCTGACCGAACTCATCTGGATCTGAAGCTCGAGCTGCCTGAACACATAGTAGCTGCCCCAGAGCTAACTGACAGGGGGACATGCCAGGAGGACGCGCCGCGAAACGTCCCAAGGGACGCGCCAGGCGACGTGCCAAGGGACGTGCCATGGGGTCGCACCGTAGGACGTGCCAAGGGGACGCGCTACGGGACATCCTTAAAATTCCTGTGCGCGGGACGTGGCTCGCGCGAGACATCCCCGGAATTCCTGCGAGCGGGACGTGACAACAAACATTTCGCCTGAGACATCCTCTGAGTTCTGGCCCCCCACGAGGCCCCCGCTCGAGCCATCCCCCAAGTTTGCAAAACCAGCGTTTCGCTCGAGACATCCTCAACACATTATAAAAAACAAGCGTTTCGCTCGAGACATCCGGTCAAAATCCAAGGACATCCTGGCAAAACAAAACGAATTAGTTAAGACATCCTCAGAATTCCTGCGCGCGGGACGCGGCACGCGCGAGACATCCTTGGAATTCCTGCGAGCGGGACACGAAAACAAGCATTTCGCTTGAGACATCCTCTAAATTCTGGCCCCCCACGAAGCCCCCGCTCGAGACATCCCCAAATGTTGCAAAACCAGCGTTTCCCTCAAGACATCCTCAACAAACTATGTAAAACATGATCGACCCACGAACCCGGAAAGGAATATAGAACTGTAACACATGGCAGCGTTTTCAAAGACACCTGATTGGGTGACGGGCAAATGCAATGCTGAATGTATCGATCTCGATGTACCCTGCCGAGGGCTGAGCTGTGCTGCACCGTGCTGAATTGCGATGTGCCATGCCGCGATTGTGCTCTATAGCCTCGTGGATCGAGTCCTCCTTTGCATCCGAGTCCTGACCGAACTGATTTGGATCTTAAGCTCGAGCTGCCTGAACACATAGTAGCTGCCCCAGAGCTAATGGACAGGGGAACATGCCAGGAGGACGCGCCGCGAAACGTCCCAAGGGATGCGCCAGGCGACGTGCCAGGGGACGCGACATGGGGTCGCACCGTAGGACGTGCCAAAGGGACGCGCTACGGAACGTGCCAATGGATGTGCCACGGAATGTGCCAGGGGACGCGCCACGCGACGTGCCAGGGGGACTCGCCAAGGGACGCCCCACGGAACGTGCCAAGGAACGTGCCAAGTTGCAATGCTGAGTGTATCGATCTTGATGTACCCTGCCGAGGGCTGTGCTGTGCTGCGCCGCGCTGAATTGCGATGTGCCATGGCGCGATTGTGCTTTATAGCGTCGTGGATCGAGTCCTCCTTGGCATCCGAGTCCTGACCGAACTGATCTGGATCTTAAACTCGAGCTGCCTGAACGCATAGTAGCTGCCCCAGAGCTGATGGACAGGGGAACATGCCAGGAGGACGCGCCGCGAAACGTCCCAAGGGATGCGCCAGGCGATGTGTCAGGGGACGCGCCATGGGGTCGCACCGTAGAACGTGCCAAAGTGACGCGCTACGGAACGTGCCAATGGATGTGCCACGGAATGTGCCAGGGGACGCGCCACGCGACGTGCCAGGGGGACTCGCCAAGGGACCTCCCGCGGAACGTGCCAAGGAACGTGCCAAGTTGCAATGCTGAGTGTATCGATCTTGATGTACCCTGCCGAGGGCTGTGCTGTGCTGCACCGTGCTGAATTGCGATGTGCCATGCCGCGGTTGTGCTCTATAGCGTCGTGGATCGAGTCCTCCTTTGCATCCGAGTCCTGACCGAACTGATTTGGATCTTAAGCTAGAGATGCCTGAGCACATAGTAGCCGCCCCTAAGCTACTTGACAGGGGGACCTGCCAGGAGGACGCGCCGCGGAACGTCCCAAGGGACGCGCCAGGCGACGTGCCAAGAGACGTGCCATGGGGGCGCACCGCGGGACGTGCCAAGGGGACGCGCTACAGAACGTGCTAGGGACAAGCGTTTCGCTCGAGAAATCCTGTCAAAATCCTCATTCTATACATCCGCCTGAGCGACCTGGACACGTGAAAACAAACGTTTCGCTCAACACATCCTCAACTCATTCTCATGCTAGACAACCGCCTGGGCGAACTGGACACGTGAAAACAAGTAGTTCGCTCGAGACATCCTCAACACATCTTCATGTGAGACGTCCGCCTGGGTGACCTGGGCACGTCGCTCGTACAGAAGGGTGACCTGGGCACGTGAAAACAAGCGTTTCGCTCGAGACGTTTTCAACACCTCCTCATTCTAGACATCCGCCTTGGCGACCTGTACACGTGAAAGCAAACGTCTCGTTCGAGAAATCCTCAACACATCTTCATGTCAGACATCCGCCTGGGCGACCTGGACACGTGAAACAAGCGTATCTCTCGAGACATTCTCAACACATCCTCATGCTAGGCATCCGCCTGGGCAACCTGGACACGTGTCAACAAGCATCTCGATCGAGACTTCCTCAACACCTCCTCATTCTAGACATCCGCCTGGGCGACGAGGACGCGTGAAACCAAGCGTCTCGCTCGAGACATCCTCAACAGATCCTGGCGCTTGACCTCTGCCTGGGCAACCTGGAGGCGTGAAACCAAGCGTCTCGCTCGAGACATCCTCAAGACCTGGGCACGTGAAACCAAGCATTTCACTTGAGAGATCCTCTAAATCCTGGTCCCCAGGAAAGGACAATCTATAACACAAAACAAGCGTTTCGCTCGAGACATCCTCAACAAATTCTGAAAAACAAGCGTTTCGCTAAGGACATCCTGAATTTTTAATTCGCCGGCCCTCTTCCCACTCGTTATTTATCACAAAAGAAATCCGCCGGCCCTCTTCCCGTCAGATCCGGAGGGAAACCTCTAAAAGAGAACCCTGGGCCTGAAGCCCTTTTCCGGGAACATGATCGACCCACGAACCCGGAAAGGAATATAGAAATGTAACGCATGGCAACGTTTTCAAAGACACCTGATTGGGTGACGGGCAAGTACAATGCTGATTGTATCGATCTTGATGTACCGTGCCGAGGGCTGTGCTGTGCTGCACCGTGCTGAATTGCGATGTGCCATGCCGCGGTTGTGCTCTATAGCGTCGTGGATCGAGTCTTCCTTTGCATCCGAGTCCTGACCGAACTGATCTGGATCTTGAAGCTCGAGCTGCCTGAACACATAGTAGCTGCCCCAGAGCTAATTGACAGGGGGACATGCCAGGAGGACGCGCCGCGAAACGTCCCAAGGGACGCGCCAGGCGACGTGCCAAGGGACGTGCCATGGGGTCGCACCGTAGGACGTGCCAAGGGGACGCGCTACGGGACATCCTCTAAATTCCTGCGCGCGGGACGCGGCACGCGCGAGACATCCTTCGAATTCCTGCGAGCGGGACACGAGAACAAGCATTTCGCTCGAGACATCCTCTGAATTCTGGCCCCCCACGAAGCCCCCGCTCGAGACATCCCAAAATTTAGCAAAACCAGCGTTTCCCTCGAGACATCCTCAACAAATTATGAAAAAAAAGACAACCGTTTCGCTCGAGACATCCTGCCAAAATTCTAAGAAATCCTGACAAAACAAGCGGATTAGTCGAGACATCCTCGAAATTCCTGCGCGCGGGAGTCGGCCCGCGCGAGACATCCTCGGAATTCCTGCGAGCGGGGCGCTTTTCCGCGTCGCGGTCGGGGCTCCAGACCCCGTCATTTGTCGAGGATGCTGCGAAAAACGCTCCGCACCCACTTTTTTACAAGGGAAAACGGGGGTCTGCGGACCCCGTTTTTTATCGAGGATCCGAAATGGGGGCGCACTTTCCTCGAGCGGGCATTCACGAAACGCACTTTCTCGACTGAAAATCAGCACTTGACCTCGTTATTTACGCAGAATAATTTCGTCGGCCCCCTTCAAGTTGAAACTGGGTGGTTAACCAGCTAAAAGAGAACCCTGGGCCTATGCCCTTTCCAGGAAAAAAAACATGATCGACCCACGAACCCCGAAAGGAATCTAGAACTGTAACACATGGCAGCGTTTTCAAAGACACCTGATTGGGTGACGGGCAAATGCAATGCTGAGTGTATCGACCTTGATGTACCCTGCCGAGGGCTGTGCTGTGCTGCACCGTGCTGAATTGCGATGTGCCATGGCGCGACTGTGCTCTATAGCGTCGTGGATCGAGGCCTCCTTTGCATCCGAGTCCTGACCGAACTGATCTGGATCTTAAGCTCGAGCTGCCTGAACACATAGTAGCTGCCCCAGAGCTAAGGGGAACATGCCAGGAGGACGCGCCGCGAAACGTCCCAAGGGATGCGCCAGGCGACGTGCCAGGGGACGCGCCATGGGGTCGCACCGTAGGACGTGCCAAAGGGACGCGCTACGGAACATGCCAATGGATGTGCCACGGAATGTGCCAGGGGAGGCGCCACGCGACGTGCCAGGGGGACTCGCCAAGACGCCCAGGAACGTGCCAATGGAAACGTGCAAGTTGCAATGCTGAGTGTATCGGATCTTGATGTACCCTGCCGAGGGCTGTGCTGTGCTGCACCGTGCTGAATTGCGATGTGCCATGCCGCGGTTGTGCTCTATCAGCGTTGTGGATCCGAGTCTCCTTTGCATCCGAGTCCTGACCGAATGATATCGCTGATCTGGATCTTAACTCGAGCTGCTGAAACACATCCATCCGAGTCCTGAACACATAGTAGCTGCCCAGAGCTAATGGACAGGGGAACATGCCAGGAGGACGCGCCGCGAAACGTCCCAAGGGATGCGCCAGGCGACGTGCCAGGGGACGTGCCATGGGGTCGCACCGCGGGACGTGCCAAGGGGACGCGCTACTGAACGTGCTGGACAAGCGTTTCGCTCAAGACATCCTATCAAAATCATCAGAATTCCTACGCGCGGGACGCGGCACGCGCGAGACATCCTCGGAATTCCTGCGAGCGGGACACGAAAACAAGCATATCGCCTGAGACATCCTCTGAATTCTGGCCCCCCACGAGGCCCCCGCTCGAGACATCCCCCAATTTTGCAAAACCAGCGTTTCGCTCGAGACATCCTCAACAAAGTATGAAAAACAAGCGTTTCGCTTGAGAAATCCTGTCAAAACCCCAAGAAATCAAAATACCTGCGCGCGGGACGCGGCACGCGCGAGACATCCTCGGAATTCCTGCGCGAGGAGCGCTTTTCCGTGTCTCGGTCGGCTCTGCAAAACCAGCGTTTCGCTCGAGACATCCTCAACAAATTCTGAAACCAAGCGTTTCGCTCGAGACATCCCCAACTCTGCAAAATCAGCGTTTCGCTCGAGACATCCTCAACAAATTCTGAACAACAAGCGTTTCGCTCGAGACATCCTCAAAAATTACGCTACGTCAGCGCTCCCAGGGCCACGATCCCTCGTAAGGGCTCCTGGGCCCTCCTGGGTCTTCCTTGGACCTCTTGGGCCCTCCTGGGCTCTCCTGGAGCCTCCTGGAGCTTCTCCTGGGCCCTCCGTGGGCCCCCTGGTGCCTCTTGGAGCCTCCTGGGTCCTCCTGGGCCCTCCTGGGCTCTCCTGGGCCCTCCTGGGCTCTCCTGGGCTCTCCTGGAGCCTCCTGGGCCCTCCTGGGCGAAGTCAAGGTCCGAAAACACATGGGACTTGCCACATTTCTAAAATTCGGTGCCACCCCTCACGCAGGTCGGCGGTGTCAGGATCCGAAAACGCAGGGGATCTGCCACATTTCTGGAATTCCGTGCCACCCCTCACGCAGATCGGCGGGGTCAGGGTCCAAAAACACACGGGATTTGCCACATTTCTGGAATTCCGCGCCACCCCTCACGCAGATCGGCGGGGTCAGGGTCCAAAAACACACGGGATTTGACACATTTCTGGTATTCCGTGCCACCCCTCACGCAGATCGGCGGGGTCAGGGTCATAAAACGCAGGGGATTTCTGCTATTTCCGAACTTATGCAACTTCAAGAATCCAAAACTCCGTTCCCAGCGCCGTTCCGGAGGCCGCGGTACCTCGTTATTTATCCAGCGAATGCGTCTACCTAGTTTTTTTTATCGTTTCAAGTCGATGTCGGAAAAAAGTGGACTTCACCCGTGAAATATCCAGGTTTCCTTAAAGGCAGTAAAATTCCAAGAGCACGATCTGCGTGAGGGGTGGCGAAAAATGGCCTTCGTCCTCACAATTTTAATTCGCCGGCCCCCTTCGACCTCGGAATTTATCGCACAAGAAATTCGCCGGCCCCCTTCAAGTAAAAACCGGGGGGTAAACCCACTAAAAGAGAACCCTGGGCCCAGGCCCTTTCCGGGAATTAAAACATATCGAATTCTATCTTCACCGTGTGGAAACGCCGGGACCACCACCGCGGCCGCAACTGCAAACGCACGAAGCCCCCGCTCGAGACATCCCCAAATTTTGCAAAACCAGCGATTCGCTCGAGACATCCTCAACAAATTATGAAACATGATCGACCCACGAACCCGGAAAGGAATATAGAACTGTAATACATGGCAGCGTTTTCAAAGACACCTGATTGGGTGACGGGCAAATGCAATGCTGAAGGTATCGATCTTGATGTACCCTGCCGAGAGCTGTGCAGTGCTGCACCGTGCTGAATTGCGATGTGCCATGGCGCGATTGTGCTCTATAGCCTCGTGGATCGAGTCCTCATTTACATCCAAATACTGACCGAACTGATCTCGATCTGAAGCTCGAGCTGCCTGAACACATAGTAGCTGCCCCAGAGCTAATGGACAGGGGAACATGCCAGGAGGACGCGCCGCGAAACGTCCCAAGGGATGCGCCAGGCGACGTGCCAGGGGACGTGCCATGGGGTCGCACCGCGGGACGTGCCAAGAGACGCGTACGCACGTGCCAATGATGTTGCCACGGGATGTGCCAGGGGACGGCACGCGAACGTGCCAAGGGAGGACTCGCAAGGGGTACGCGCACGGAACGTCCAAGGAACGTGCCAGTTGCAATGCTGAGTGTATCGACCTTGTTGTACCGTGCTGCCGTGCCGCGTGCTGTGCTGCGCCGTGCTGAATTGCGATGCGCCATGCCGCGATTGTGCTCTATAGCCTCGTGGATCGAGTCCTCCTTTGCAGCCGAGTCCTGACCGAACTGATCTGGATCTTAAGCTCGAGCTGCCTGAACACAGAGTAGCTGCCCCAGAGCTAATTGACAGGGGGACTTGCCAGGAGGACGCGCCGCGGAACGTCTCAAGGGACGCGCCAAGCGACGTGCCAAGGGACGTGCCATGGGGACGCACCGCGGGACGTGCCAAGGGGACGCGCTACGGAACGTGGCTGGGGGCCAAGCGTTTGGCTCGAGGGGGGGGTGAAAAAAATAACCGCGGCCCCATTTCCCTTTATCTTGGTCCCCCAAAATCCAAAGAAATCCTGCAAAACAAGCGAATTAGTCGAGACATCCGCGAAATTCCTCAGCGTTTTCAAAGACACCTGATTGGGTGACGGGCAAATGCAATGCTGAGTGTATCGATCTCGATGTACCCTGCCGAGGGCTGTGCTGTGCTGCACCGTGCTGAATTGCGATGTGCCATGCCGCGAATGTGCTCTATAGCCTCGTGGATCGAGTCCTCCTTTGCATCCGAGTCCTGACCGAACTGATCTCGATCTTAAGCTCGAGCTGCCTGAACACATAGTAGCTGCCCCAGAGCTGATGGACAGGGGAGCATGTCAGGAGGACGCGACGCGAAACGTCCCAAGGGATGCGCCAGGCGACGTGCCAGGGGACATGCCATGGGGTCGCACCGCGGGACGTGCCAAAGGGACGCGCTACGGAACGTGCCAATGGATGTGCCACGGGATGTGCCAGGGGACGCGCCACGCGACGTGCAAGGGAGACTCGCAAGGGGACGCGCCACGGAACGTGCCAAGGAACGTGCCAAGTTGCAATGCTGAGTGTATCGATCTTGATGTACCGTGCCGAGGGCTGTGCTGTGCTGCGCCGTGCTGCGTGGCGTGTGTCATGCCCGATTGTGCTCTATAAGCCTCGTGGATCGAAGTCCTTCTTTGCATCCGAAGTCTGACCGAACTGATCTAGATCTTAAGCTCGAGCTGCCTGAACACATAGTAGCTGCCCCAGAACTAATTGACAGGGGGACATGCAAGGAGGATGCGCCGCGGAACGTCCCAAGGGACGCGCCAGGCGACGTGCCAGGGGACGTGCCATGGGGTCGCACCGCGGGACGTGCCAAGGGGACGCGCTACGGAACGTGTTGGGGAAAAACGTTTCGCTCGAGACATCCTGCCAAAATCCAAGGAAATCCTGGCAAAACAAACGAATTAGTCGAGACATCCTCGGAATTCCTGCACGCGGGACGCGGCACGCGCGGAGACATCCTCGGAATTCCTGCGTAGCGGGTCGTGGAAAAACAGCATTTTGACTTGAGAATTCCTATTGAATTTGGCCCCCACGAGGCCCCCACGGCACGTCAGCGCTCCCAGGGCCACGATCCCTCGTAAGGGCTCCTGGGCCCTTCTGGGTCTTCCTTGGACCTCTTGGGCCCTCCTGGGCTCTCCTGGAGCCTCCTGGAGCTTCTCCTGGGCCCTCCTTGGGCCCCCTGGTGCCTCTTGGAGCATCCTGGGTCCTCCTGGGCCCTCCTGGGCTCTCCTGGGCCCTCCTGTGCTCTCCTGGGC
Organism: Prorocentrum cordatum; assembly: GCA_963575745.1. Classification (NCBI taxonomy): domain Eukaryota; class Dinophyceae; order Prorocentrales; family Prorocentraceae; genus Prorocentrum; species Prorocentrum cordatum. Next base: position 76,815 of record CAUYUJ010019327.1, on the reverse strand, counting down.
TCTCCTGGAGCCTCCTGAGCCCTCCTGGGCGAAGTCAAAATCCGAAAACACAAGGGATTTGCCACAGGGTCCAAAAACACATGGGATTTGCCACATTTCTGAAATTCGGTGCCACCCCTCACGCAGATCCGCGGGGTCAGGGTCCAAAAACACATGGGATTTGCTACATTTCTGAACTTCGGTGCCACCCCTCACGCAGATCCGCGGGGTCAGGGTCCAAAAACACATGGGATTTGCCACATTTCTGAAATTCGGTGCCACCCCTCACGCAGATCCGCGGGGTCAGGGTCCAAAAACACAGGGGATTTGCCACATTTCTGAAATTCGGTGCCACCCCTCACGCAGATCCGCGGGGTCAGGGTCCAAAAACAACGGGGATTTGCCACATTTCTGAAATTCGGTGCCACCCCTCACGCAGATCCGCAGGGTCAGGGTAAGTTTCCGAACTTATGCAACTTCAAGAATCCAAAACTCCGTTCCCAGCGCCGTTCCGGAGGCCGCGGTACCTCGTTATTTATCGAGCGAACGCGTTTACCTTGTTTTTCTTATCGTTTAAAGTCGATGTCGGAAAAAAGTTGACTTCACCCGTGAAATATCGAGGTTTCCTTAAAGGCAGTAAAATTTCAAGAGCACGATCTGCGTTAGGGGTGGCGAAAAATGGCCTTCGTCCTCACAATTTTAATTCGCCGGCCCCCTTGGACCTCGTAATTCATCTCACAAGAAATTCGCCGGCCCCCTTCAAGTAAAAACCGGGTGGTAAACCCACTAAACGAGAACCCTGGGCCCAGGCCCTTTCCGGGAAAAACAACCGTTTCGCTCGAGACATCCTGCCAAAATTCTAAGAAATCCTGACAAAACAAACGAATTAGTCGAGACATCCTCGAAATTCCTGCGCGCGGGACGCGGCCCGCGCGAGACATCCTTGGAATTCCTGCGAGCGGGACACGAAAACAAGCATTTCGCCTGAGACATCCTCTGAATTCTGGCCCCCCCCCCCACGAAGCCCCCGCTCGAGACATCCCCAAATTTTGCAAAACCCGTTTCGCTCGAGACAGCCTCAACAAATTATGAAACATGATCGACCCACGAACCCGGAAAGGAATATGGAACTGTAACACACGGCAGCGTTTTCAAAGACACCTGATTGGGTGACGGGCAAATGCAATGCTGAAAGTATCGATCTTGATGTACCCTGCCGAGGGCTGTGCTGTGCTGCACCGTGCTGAATTGCGATGTGCCATGGCGCGATTGTGCTCTACAGCGTCGTGGATCGAGTCCTCCTTTGCATCCGAGTCCTGACCGAACTGATTTGGATCGTAAGCTCGAGCTGCCAGAACACATAGTAGCTGCCCCAGAGCTAATGGACAGGGGAACATGCCAGGAGGACGCGCCGCGAAACGTCCCAAGGGATGCGCCAGGCGACGTGCCAGGGGACGTGTCATGGGGTCGCACCGCGGGACGTGCCAAGGGGACGCGCTACGGAACGTGCCAATGGATAAGTGTGCACGGGGTGTGCCAGGGTTACGCGCCACGCTTACGTGCCAGGGGGGACTCGCCAAGGGACGCCCACGGAACGTTCCAAGGGAAGTGCCAAGTTGCAATGTGCATGGCTGAGTGTATCGATCTTGATGTACCGAGCCGAAATCTGTGCTGTGCTGCGCCGTGCTGAATTGCGATGTGCCATGCCGCGATTGTGCTCTATAGCCTCGTGGATCGAGTCCTCCTTTGCATCCGAATCCTGACCGAACTGATCTGGATGTTAAGCTCGAGCTGCCTGAACACACAGTAGCTGCCCCAGAGCTAATTGCCAGGGGGACATGCCAGGAGGACGCGACGCGGAACGTCTCAAGGGACGCGCCAAGCGACGTGCCGAGGGACGTGCCATGGGGACGCACCGCGGGACGTGCCAAGGGGACGCGCTACGAAACGTGTTGGGGACAAGCGTTTCGCTCGAGATATCCTGACAAAATCCTCCGAATTCCTACGCGCGGGACGCGGCACGCGCGAGACATCTTCGGAATTCCTGCGAGCGGGACATGAAAACAAGCATTTCGCTTGAGACATCCTCTGGACTCTGGCCCCCCACGAGGCCCCCGCTCGAGACATCCCCCAATTTTGCAAAACCAGCAACTCGTTCGAGACATCCTGCCAACAGTCAATGAAATCCCGGCAAAACAAACGAATTAGTCGAGGCGTCCTCGGAACTCTTCCGAGCGGGACGTGAAAACAAGCATTTCGCCTGAGACATCCTCTGAATTCTAGCCCCCCACGAGGCCCTCGCTCGAGACATCCCCAAATTTTGCAAAACCAGCGTTTCGCTCGAGACGTCCTCAACAAATTATGAAAACAAGCGTTTCGCTCGAGACATCCTGCCAAAATCCCAAGAAATCCTGGCAAAACAAGCGAATTAGTCGAGACATCCTCGAAAATTCCTGCGCGCGGGACGCGGCACGCGCGAGACATCCTCGGAATTCCTGCGCGCGGGGCGCTTTTCCGCGTCGCGGTCAGAACTCCAGACTCCGTTATTTCTTTAGGATTCTGCGAATTACACTACACCCGCGCTCCCAGGGCCACGATCCCTCGTAAATTACGCTACGTCAGCGCTCCCAGGGCCACGATCCCTCGTAAGGGCTCCTGGGCCCTCCTGGGTCTTCCTTGGACCTCTTGGGCCCTCCTGGGCTCTCCTGGAGCCTCCTGGAGATTCTCCTGGGCCCTCCTTGGGCCCCCTGGTGCCTCTTGGAGCCTCCTGGGTCCTCCTGGGCCCTCCTGGGCTCTCCTGGGCCCTCCTGGGCTCTCCTGGGCTCTCCTGGAGCCTCCTGGGCCCTCCTGGGCGAAGTCAAGGTCCGAAAACACATGGGACTTACCACATTTCTGAAATTCGGTGCCACCCCTCACACAGGTCGGCGGGGTCAGGATCCGAAAACACAGGGGATTTGCCACATTTCTGGAATTCCGTGCCACCCCTCACGCAGATCGGCGGGGTCAGGGTCCAAAAACACACGGGATTTGCCACATTTCTGGAATTCCGCGCCACACCTCATGCAGATCGGCGGGGTCAGGGTCAAAAAACACAGGGGATTTCTGCTATTTCCGAACTTATGCAACTTCAAGAATCCCAAACTCCGTTCCCAGCGCCGTTCCGGAGGCCGCGGTACCTCGTTATTTATCGAGCGAACGCGTTTACCTTGTTTTTTATCGTTTAGAGTCGATGTCGGAAAAAAGTGGACTTCACCTGTGAAATATCGAGGTTTCCTTCAAGGCAGTAAAATTCCAAGAGCACGATCTGCGTTAGGGGTGGCGAAAAATGGCCTTCGTCCTCACAATTTTAATTCGCCGGCCCCCTTCGACCTCGGAATTTATCGCACAAGAAATTCGCCGGCCCCCTTCAAGTAAAAACCGCGGGGTAAACCCACTAAAAGAGAACCCTGGGCCCAGGCCCTTTCCGGAAAAAAAACAACCGTTTCGCTCGAGACATCCTGCCAAAATTCTAAGAAATCCTGACAAAACAAGCGAATTAGTCGAGACATCCTCCAAATTCCTGCGCGCGGGACGCGGCACGCGCGAGACATCCTCGGAATTCCTGCGCGCGGGGCGCTTCTTCGCGTCGCGGTCGGGGCTCCAGACCCCGTTATTTGTCGAGGATTCTGCGAAAAACGCTCCGCACCCTTTTTTTTACAAGGGAAAACGGGGGTCTGCGGACCCCGTTTTTTATCGAGGATCCGACATGGGGGGCGCACTTTCCTCGAGCGGGCACGCACGAAACACACTTTTTCAAAACAAATTAACACTTCACCTCGTTATTTACGCAGAATAATTTCGCCGGCCCTCAACAAGTCAAAACCGGTGGTAAACCAGCTAAAAGAGAAGCCTGGGCCTATGCCCTTTCCGGGAACCAGCGTTTCGCTCGAGAAATCCTCAAATTTTACTTCGCCGGCCCTCTTCCCACTCGTTATTTATCGCAAAAGAAATCCGCCGGCCCTCTTCCCGTCAGATCCGGGGGTAAACAGCTAAAAGAGAACCCTGGGCCTGCGCCCTTTCTGGGAAATATGATCGACCCACGAACCCGGAAAGGAATATAGAAATGCAACGCATGGCAACGTTTTCAAAATAACCTGATTGGGTGACGGGCAAATGCAATGCTGATTGTATCGATCTTGATGTACCGTGCCGAGGGCTGTGCTGTGCTGCACCGTGCTGAATTGCGATGTGCCATGCCGCGGTTGTGCTCTATAGCGTCGTGGGTCGAGTCTTCCTTTGCATCCGAGTCCTGACCGAACTGATCTGGATCTGAAGCTCGAGCTGCCTGAACACAGAGTAGCTGCCCCAGAGCTAATTGACAGGGGGACATGCCAGGAGGACGCGCCGCGAAACGTCCCAAGGGACGCGCCAGGCGACGTGCCAAAGGACGTGCCATGGGGTCGCACCGTAGGACGTGCCAAGGGGACGCGCTACGGGACATCCTCAAACTTCCTGCGCGCGGGACGTGGCACGCGCGAGACATCCCCGGAATTCCTGCGAGCGGGACGTGAAAACAAACATTTCGCCTGAGACATCCTCTGAATTCTGGCCCCCCACGAGGCCCCCGCTCGAGACATCCCCCAAATTTGCAAAACCTGCGTTTCGCTCGAGACATCCTCAACAAATTGTGACATGATCGACCCACGAACCCGGAAAGGAATATAGTAATGTAAGACATGGCAACGTTTCAAAGACACCTGATTGGGTGACGGGCAAATGCAATGCTTAGTGTATCGACCTTGATGTACCGTGCCGAGGGCTGTGCTGTGCTGTGCCGTGCTGAATTGCGATGTGCCATGCCGCGGTTGTGCTCTATAGCGTCGTGGATCGAGTCTTCCTTTGCATCCGAGTCCTGACCGAACTGATCTGGATCTTAAGCTCGAGCTGCCTAAGCACATAACTAGTAGATGCCCCAGAGTTGATTGACAAGGGAACATGCCAGGAGGACGCGCCGCAGAACGTCCCAAGGGACGCGCCAGGCGACGTGCCAGGGGACGTGCCATGGGGACGCACCGCGGGACGTGCCAAGGGGACGCGCTACGGAATGTGCCAATGGACGTGCCACGGGACGTGCCAAGAGACGCACCAAGCGAGGTGTCAGGGGACGTGCCACGGGGACGCACCGCGGGACGTGCCAAGGGGACGCGCTACGGAACGTGCCAATGGACGTGCCACGGGACGTGCCAGGGGACGCGCCGCGCGACGTGCCAGGGGGACTCGCCACAGGACGCGCCACGGAACGTGCCAAAGAACGTGCCAAGTTGCAATGCTGAGTGAGTGTATCGATCTTGATGTACCGTGCCGCGGGCTGTGCTGTGCTGCGCCGTGCTGAACTGCGATGTGCCACGTGACGATTGTGCTCTATAGAGTTGTGGATCGAGTCCTCCTTTGCATCCGAGTCCTAACCGAACTGATCTGGATCTTAAGCTCGAGCTGCCTGAGCACATAGTAGCTGCTCCAGAGCTAATTCACGGGGGGCATGCTAGGAAGACGCGCCGCCGAAAGTTCCAAGGGACGCGCCAGGCGACGTGCTAGGGGACGTGCCATGGGGACGCACCGCGGGACGTGCCAAGGGGACGCGCTACGGAACGTGCCAATGCATTATGGACGTGCCACGGGACGTGCCAGGCCCAGGGGACGCGCCGCGCGACGTGCCAGGGGGACTCGCCACAGGACGCGCCACGGAACGTGCCAAAGAACGTGCCAAGTTGCAATGCTGAGTGAGTGTACCGATCTTGATGTAATGTGCCGAGGGCTGTGCTGTGCTGCGACGTGCTGAACTGCGATGTGCCATGCCGCGATTGTGCTCTACAGCGTTGTGGATCAAGTCCTCCGTTGCATCCGAGTCCTGACCGAACTGATCTGGACCTTAAGCTCGAGCTGCCTGAGCACATAGTCCACGAAGTAGCTGCCGCAGAGCTGATTGACAAGGTTTATGCCAGGAAGTCGCGCCGCGGAACGTTCCAAGGGACGCGCCAGGCGACGTGCCAAGGGACGTGCCACGGGGACGCACCGCGAGACGTGCCAAGGGGACGCGCTACAGAACGTGCTGGGGACAAGCGTCGTGTTGGTGGCCTGGACACGTAAAAACACGGTGCCAGCTCGGGACAACCATGAGAGATACCCCCTGGGTGGCCTGGACACGTAAAACACGTGGTTCCAGCTCGGGACAATCATGCTAGAGATCTCCCTGGGTGGCCTGAGCATAAAAAAACACATGGTTCCAGCTCGGGACAGCCATGTTAGATACCCCTCTGCGTGACTTGGATACGCTGAATTCGCACTCCCGCTCGAGACATCCTCAAAACGTCTTCCCTGGAGAGGCCCCCAAAGCGCACCCCCCTGTTCAGAGCAAGAAGCCATCACGTTTCCTCATAATTCGGCGTTGGGCCCACCGCCATGTTAGATACCCCAACTCTGCAAAACCAGCGTTTCGCTCGAGACATCCTCAACAAATTCTGAAAAGCAAGCGTTTCGCTCGAGACATCCCCCAACTCTGCAAAACCAGCGTTTCGCTCGAGACGTCCTCAACAAATTATGAAAAACAAGCGTTTCGCTCGAGACATCCTGTCAAAATCCCAAGAAATCTAAATTCCTGCGCGCGGGACGCGGCACGCGCGAGACATCCTCAGAATTCCTGCGCGAGGGGCGCTTTTCCGTGTCGCGGTCGGCTCTGCAAAACCAGCGTTTCGCTCGAGACATTCTCAACAAATTCTGAAACCAAGCGTTTCGCTCGAGACATCCCCAACTCTGCAAAACCAGCGTTTCGCTCGAAACATCCTCAACACATTCTGAAAAACAAGCGTTTCGCTCGAGACATCCTCAAAAATAATTCCGCCGGCCCTACTCCCGCACGTAATTTATCGCAGAATAATTTCGCCGGCCCTACAGCCGTCGAAACCGAGGGTAAACCCACTAAAAGAGAACCCTGGGCTCGAGCCCTTTCCGGGAAAAAACAAACGTTTCGCTCGAGACATCCGGTCAAAATCCAAGGACATCCTGGCAAAACAAACGAATTAGTCGAGACATCCTCAAAATTCCTGCGCGCGGGACGCGGCACGCGCGAGACATCCTTGGAATTCCTGCGAGCGGGACACGAAAACAAGCATTTCGCCTGAGATATCCTCTGAATTCTGGCCCCCCACGAAACCCCCGCTCGAGACATTCCCAAATTTTGCAAAACCAGCGCTTCCCTTGAGACATCCTCAACAAACTATGTAAAAACATGATCGACCCACGAACCCGGAAAGGAATATAGAAATGTAACGCATGGCAGCGTTTTCAAAGACACCTGATTGGGTGACGGGCAAGTGCAATGCTGATTGTATCGATCTTGATGTACCGTGCCGAGGGCTGTGCTGTGCTGCACTGTGCTGAATTGCGATGTGCCATGCCGCGGTTGTGCTCTATAGCGTCGTGGATCGAGTCTTCCTTTGCATCCGAGTCCTGACCAAACTGATCTGGATCTGAAGCTCGAGCTGCCTGAACACATAGTAGCTGCACCAGAGCTAATGGACAGGGGGACATGCCAGGAGGACGCGCCGCGAAACGTCCCAAGGGACGCGCCAGGCGACGTGCCAAGACACGTGCCATGGGGTCGCACCGTAGGACGTGCCAAGGGGACGCGCTACGGGACATCCTCCAAATTCCTGCGCGCGGGACGCGGCACGCGCGAGACATCCTTGGAATTCCTACGAGCGGGACACAAAAACAAACATTTCGCCTGAGACATCCTCTGAATTCTGGCCCCCACGAAGCCCCCGCTCGAGACATCCCCAAATTTTGCAAAACCAGCGTTTCGCTCGAGACATCCTCAACAAATTGTGAAAAGCAAGCGTTTCGCTCGAGACATCCTACCAAAATTCTAAGAAATCCTGACAAAACAAACGAATTAGTCGAGACATCCTCGAAATTCCTGCGCGCGGGACGCGGCACGCGCGAGACATCCTTGGAATTCCTGCGAGCGGGACACGAAAACAAACATTTTGCCTGAGACATCCTCTGAATTCTGGCCCCCCACGAAGCCCCCGCTCGAGACATCCCCAAATTTTGCAAAACCAGCGTTTCGCTCGAGACATCCTCAACAAATTATGAAACAAAAAAAAAAATGATCGACCCACGAACCCGGAAAGGAATATAGAACTGTAACACATGGCAGCGTTTTCAAAGACACCTGATTGGGTGACGGGCAAATGCAATGCTGAGTGTATCGATCTCGATGTACCCTGCCGAGGGCTGTGCTGTGCTGCACCGTGCTGAATTGCGATGTGCCATGCCGCGAATGTGCTCTATAGCATCATGGATCGAGTCCTCCTTTGCATCCGAGTCCTGACCGAACTGATCTCGATCTTAAGCTCGAGCTGCCTGAACACAGAGTAGCTGCCCCAGAGCTGATGGACAAGGGAGCATGTCAGGAGGACGCGCCGCGAAACGTCCCAGGGGACGCGCCAGTCAACGCGCCAGGGGACGTGCCATGGCGACGCACCGCGGGACGTGCCAAGGGGACGCGCTACGGAACGTGCCAATGGATGTGCCACGGGATGTGCCAGGGGACGCGCCACGCGACGTGCAAGGGAGACTCGCAAGGGGACGCGCCACGGAACGTGCCAAGGAACGTGCCAAATTGCAATGCTGAGTGTATCGATCTTGATGTACCGTGCCGAGGGCTGTGCTGTGCTGCGCCGTGCTGAATTGCGATGCGCCATGCCGCGATTGTGCTCTATAGCCTCGTGGATCGAGTCCTTCTTTGCATCCGAGTCCTGACCGAGCTGATCTCGATCTTAAGCTCCAGCTGCCTGAACACAGAGTAGCTGCCCCAGAGCTAATTGACAGGGGGACATGCCAGGAGGACGCGCCGCGGAACGTCTCAAGGGACGCGCCCAGCGACGTGCCAAGGAACGTGCCATGGGGACGCACCGCGGGACGTGCCAAGGGGACGCGCTACGGAACGTGCTGGGGACAAGCGTTTCGCTCGAGACATCCTACCAAAATCCAAGGAAATCCTGGCAAAACAAACGAATTAGTCGAGACATCCGCGAAATTCCTGCGCGCGGGACGCGGCACGCGCGAGACATCCTCGGAATTCCTGCGAGCGGGATGTGAAAACAAGCATTTTGCCTGAGACATCCTTTGAATTCTGGCCCCCTACGAGGCCCCCCACGGCACGTCAGCGCTCCCAGGGCCACGATCCCTCGTAAGGGCTCCTGGGCCCTCCTGGGTCTTCCTTGGACCTCTTGGGCCCTCCTGGGCTCTCCTGGAGCCTCCTGGAGCTTCTCCTGGGCCCTCCTTGGGCCCCCTGGTGCCTCTTGGAGCCTCCTGGGTCCTCCTGGGCCCTCCTGGGCTCTCCTGGGCCCTCCTGGGCTCTCCTGGGCTCTCCTGGAGCCTCCTGGGCCCCCCTGGGCGAAGTCAAGGTCCGAAAACACAGGGGATTTGCCACATTTCTGAAATTCGGTGCCACCCCTCACGCAGGTCGGCGGGGTCAGGATCCGAAAACACCGGGGATTTGCCACATTTCTGAAATTCCGTGCCACCCCTCACGCAGATCGGCGGGGTCAGGATCCAAAAACACAAGGGATTTGCCATATTTCTGAAATTCGGTGCCACTCCTCACGCAGATCCGCGGGGTCAGGGTCCAAAAACACAAGGGATTTGCCACACTTCTGAAATTCGGTGCCACCCCTCACGCAGATCCGCGGGGTCAGGGTCCAAAAACACAGGGGATTTGCCACATTTCTGAAATTCGGTGCCACCCCTTACGCAGATCCGCGGGGTCAGGGTCCAAAAACACAGGGGATTTGATACATTTCTGGTATTCCGTGCCACACCTCATGCAGATCGGCGGGGTGGGTCAGGGTCAAAAAACACATGGGATTTCTGCTATTTCCGAACTTATGCAACTTCAAGAATCCAAAACTCCGTTCCCAGCGCCGTTCCGGAGGCCGCGGTACCTCGTTATTTATCGAGCGAACGCGTTTACCTCGTTTTTTATCGTTTAAAGTCGATGTCGGAAAAAAAGTGGACTTCACCTGTGAAATATCGAGGTTTCCTTAAAGGCAGTAAAATTCCAAGAGCACGATCTGCGTGAGGGGTGGCGAAAAATGGCCTTCGTCCTCACAATTTTAATTCGCCGGCCCCCTTCGACCTCGTAATTTATCGCACAAGAAATTAGCCGGCCCCCTTCAAGTAAAAACTGGGGGGAAGACCATCTAAAAGAGAACCCTGGGCCTACGCCCTTTCCGGGAAAAAAAACGTTTCGCTCGAGACGCCCTGCCAAAATGTTAAAAAATCATAACAAAACAATCGAATTAGTCGAGACATCCTCGAAATTCCTGCGCGCGGGACGCGGCCCGCGCGAGACATCATTGGAATTCCTGCGAGCGGGACACGAAAACAAACATTTCGCCTGAGACATCCTCTGAATTCTGGCCCCCACGAAGCCCCCGCTCGAGACATCCCCAAATTTTGCAAAAGCACCGTTTCGCTCGAGACATCCTGAACAAATTGTGAAAAACAAGCGTTTCGCTAGAGACATCCTGCCAAAATTCTAAGAAATCCTGACAAAACAAGCGAGTTAGTCGAGACATCCTCGAAATTCCTGCGCGCGGGACGCGGCACGCGCGAGACATCCTCGGAATTCCTGCGCGCGGGGCGCTTTTCCGCGTCGCGGTCGGGGCTCCAGACCCTGTTATTTGTCGAGAATTCTGCGAAAAACGCTCCGCACCGTCTTTTTTACGATGGAAAGCGGGGGTCTGCGGACCCCGTTTTTAATGAGGATCCGAGATGGGGGGCGCACTTTCCTCGAGCGGGCACGCACGAAACGCACTTTTTCGACTGAAAATCAACACTTTACCTCGTCATTTACGCAGAAAAATTTCGCCGGCCCTCTTCAAATCAAAACCGGGGGTAAACCTACTAGAAGAGAACCCTGGGCCTACGCCCTTTCAGGGAAAAGCGTTTCGCTCGAGACATCCTGCCAAAATTCTAAGAAATCCTGACAAAACAAGCGAGTTAGTCGAGACATCCTCGAAATTCCTGCGCGCGGGACGCGGCCCGCGCGAGACATCCTCGGAATTCCTGCGAGCGGGGCGCTTTTCTGCGTCGCGGTCGGGGCTCCAGACCCCGTCATTTGTCGAGGATGCTGCGAAAAACGCTCCGCACGCTCTTTTTTACGATGGAAAGCGGGGGTCTGCGGACCCCGTTTTTTATCGAGGATCCGAGATGGGGGGCGCACTTTCCTCGAGCGGGCACGCACGAAACGCACTTCTTCGACTGAAAATCAGCACTTTACCTCGTTATTTACGCAGAATAATTTCGCCGGCCCTCTTCAAGTCAAAACCGGGGGTAAACCTACTAGAAGAGAACCCTGGGCCTCAGCCCTTTCCGGGAAAAAGAACCCTGGGCCTACTATGTTCGATGGAAAGAGAATCCCATCGGAAACATGATCGATCCACGAACCCGGAAAGGAATATAGAACTGTAACACATGGCATCGTTTTCAAAGACACCTGATTGGGTGACGGGCAAATGCAATGCTGAGTGTATCGATCTTGATGTACCGTGCCGAGGGCTGTGCTGTGCTGCGCCGTGCTGAATTGCGATGTGCCATGGCGCGATTGTGCTCTATAGCCTCGTGGATCGAGTCCTCCTTTGCATCCGAGTCCTGACCGAACTGATCTTGATCTTAAGCTCGAGCTGCCTGAACACATAGTAGCTGCCCCAGAGCTAATGGACAAGGGGAACATGCCAGGAGGACGCGCCGCGAAACGTCCCAAGGAATGCGCCAGGCGACGTGCCAGGGGACGTGCCATGGGGTCGCACCGCGGGACGTGCCAAGGGGACGCGCTACGGAACGTGCCAATGGATGTGCCACGGGATGTGCCAGGGGACGCGCCACGCGACGTGCCAGGGGACTCGCCAAAGGACGCCCCACGGAACGTGCCAAGGAACGTGCCAAGTTGCAATGCTGAGTGTATCGACCTTGATGTACCGTGCCGAGGGCTGTGCCAGTGCTGCGCGTGCTGAACTGCGGTTCCATGCGCGATTGTGCTCTATAGCCTCGTGATCGAGTCCTCCTTTGCATCCGAGTCCTGACCGAACTGATCTGGGATCTTAAGCTCGAAGCTGCCTGAACACATAGCTACTCCGCCCGAGCTAATGGACAGGACCATGCCAGGAGACCGACGGCGGACGTCTAAGGGACCGCCAGGGCGACGTCCTAGGGACGTGCCATGGAACGCAGACCGAGGGACGTGCCAAGGGGAGCGCTCTTACGGAACGTCCAATGGATGTGCCACGTGATGTCCAGGGAGACGCTCCGTGGCAGCTGCCAGGGGACTCGCCAAGGGACGCCCCACAGAACGTGCCAAGCGAGCGTGACGTGAATCCTCTGAATTCCTGCGAGCGGGACATGAAAACAAGCATTTCGCCTGAGACATCCTCTGAATTCTGGCCACCCACGAGGCCCCCGCTCGAGACATCCCCCCAATTTTGCAAAGCCAGCGTTTCGCTCGAGACATCTTCAACAAATTCTGAAAAACAAGCGTTTCGCTCGAGACATCCTGTCAAAATCCAAAGAAATCCTCGCCAAACAAACGAATTTGTCGAGACATCCTCAAAATTCCTGCGCGCGGGACGCGGCACGCGCGAGACATCCTCGGAATTCCTGCGAGCGGGACGTGAAAACAAGCATTTCGCCTGAGACATCCTCTGAATTCTGGCACTCCACGAGGCCCCCGCTCGAGACATCTCCCTCAATTTTGCAAAACCAGCGTTTCGCTCGAGACATCCTCAACAAATTGTGAGAAACAAGCGTTTCGCTCGAGACATCCTGTCAAAATGGTAAACCAACTAAAACAAAACCCTGGGCCTGACGCCCTTTCCGGGAAAAACACGTGGTTCCAGCTCGGGACAGCCATGTTAGATACCCCCTCTGCGTGACCTGGATACGCTGAATTCGCGCTCCCGCTCGAGACATCCTCGCTACGTCTTCCTTGGAAAGGCCCCCAAAGCGCAACCCCCTGTTCAAAGCAAGAAACCATAACTTTTCTGTATTGGGACATGTGTTCGGGTAGCGCTTTTTGGCCCCCCGTGCGTTTCCTTGTAATTCGGCGTTGGGCCCGACGCCATGTTAGATACCACAACTCTGCAAAACCAGCGTTTCGCTCGAGACATCCTCAACAAATTCTGAAGAACAAGCGTTTCGCTCGAGACATCCCCCAACTCTGCAAAACCAGCGTTTCGCTCGAGACATCCTCAACAAATTCTGAAACCACCGTTTCGCTCGAGACATCATCAAAAATCACGGAGATCCTCGCGAAAAACAAACGAATTAGTCGAGAAATCCTCGAAATTCCTGCGCGCGGGACGCCGCACGCGCGAGACATCCTTGGAATTCCTACGCGGGGCGCTTTTCCGTGTCGCGGTCGGCTCTGCAAAACCAGCGTTTCGCTCGAGACATCCTCAACAAATTGTGAAAAACAAGCGTTTCGCTCGAGACATCCCCAACTCTGCAAAACCAGCGTTTCGCTCGAGACATCCTCAACAAATTCTGAAAAACAAGCGTTTCGCTCGAGACATCCTCACAAATAATTTCGCCGGCCCTACTCCGTGCGTGCCCGCTCGCAAAATAATTTCGCCGGCCCTTACACCGTCGAAACTGGGGGGAAACCCACCAAAAGAGAACTGCTCGAGCCCTTTCCGGAAAAATCCTGGACTTACAACAGATAAACAACAAAAAAATATAAAATAAAAAAAAAAAAAAAAAAAAAAAAAAAAACAATAAAAAAAAAAACAAAAAAGAATAAATAAAAAAAAATAAAAAAAATAATAAAAACAACCAGACAATGCCAAATCAAATACAGCCGACAATGCGCCTCCAATACTGATACCATGCCCTTCCCAGCAAGCGCCTTGCCGGGAAACGCCTGGGGACCCGCTCCCCCCGTGGCGAGGGAGGCGGCACGGGAGGCAAATGCCGCTGGAGCGCGGCGGCGGGGCGAGTCGAACGATGCGTCGTCGCGCCGCCCAGCAGCGGGGGCCAGGCCGCGAGCGGGCCGACAAGGGCGGGACGAGGAGGGCGCACGAAGGCGGCCCTGCGCCTATCGCGACAGAGCGTGATCTCATCTACCCCGAGTTCCGAATCATGCCGCGATCCTCCCCCTCCTCCTCCTCCTCCTCCTCCTCCTCCTCCTCCTCCTCCTCCTCCTCCTCCTCCTCCTCCTCCTCCTCGCATTGTATGTGTGTCGCCGCGCCGTTTGTTCTCGACGCGCCCAACGGGGACGACGCCGACAGCAGGGCAAA
>CAUYUJ010019327.1:47500-57500 GCA_963575745.1 Prorocentrum cordatum | reverse complement strand
AAAAGAGAGGAAGGGGGGGTAGCTTCGAAGCGCCCCCCCCTTCAGCCAGGGCACCCCCAGCTCAAAAATGCTTCCAAAAGGGAGGGGGGAGGGGGGTAGCTTCGGAAGCCCCCCCCCTTTATAAAGGGGAGCCCGGGCTTACCTCTGGCCCCGAAAAGGGAGGAAGGGGGGGTAGCTCCCCCCCCCATTAGCCAGGGCCCCCCCAGCTCAAAAATGCTTCCAAAAGGGAGGGGGGAGGGGGGGGTAGCTTCGGAAGCTCCCACCCCCTTTTCGAAGGAAGGGGGGGGGTAGCTTGAAGCTGGGTCCCCCCTTTGCATTGAGTTCCGTACGGGCGCGCGTTTTCATGCATAAATACAGACATACATGCATGCATGCCCGCATACATACATGCATGCGAACCACCTGCATACACGCATGCATACATGCACACATGAATATCTACATACATGAATACATGAATATGTACATATATGTATTATCGATATACAGATCTACATTCATATAGTAGATATATACATAAGTACATGCATGCATGCATGCATGCATGCATATGTACATACATACATACATACATACATACATACATACATACATACATACATGCATGCATACATACATACATACATACATACATACATACATGCATGAATACATGCATGCATACATACATACATACATGTACACATACATACATGCATGCATACATACATACATGCATGCATGCATGCATGCATGCATACATACATACATATATACATACACACATGCATACATGCATACATGCATAAATGCATGCATGCATACATGCATACAAACATACATACATGCATACATGCATACATGCATACATGCATGCATGCATACATACATACAAACATGCATACATGCATGCATATACAGATGCATATATACATGCATACACATGCATATATACGTACATACATACATACATACATGCATATATGCACATACACATACATACATGCAAGCAATCATGCATGCATACGTACATACATGAATGCATACATACATATAGGCGTACATGCATACACACATACATACATACATACATCCATACATACATACATGCATGCATACATACATACATGCACACATACATACATATATACATGCATACATACATACATACATACATGCATGCATGCATGCATGCATGCGTACATACATACATACATACATACATACATACATACATACATACATACATACATACATACATACATACATACATACATACATACATACATGCATGCATGCATACATACATACATACATACATACATACATACATACATACATATACACACATACAAACAAACCATCATACATACATACATATATGCATGCATGCATGCATGCATACATACATGCATGCACACATGCATGCGTGTGTGTATGTGTGCATGCGTGCCTCTACGGATGCATACAGCCCCGTATAATGACAACCACCAACAATCACAATGATAACCAGGAGGGTGCGCGGCGACGGGGCCGATATTGAGTGCCGTCCTGTGGTGCAAGTCCGCGGCGAGGCCGTCGAGCATTGCGCCGTGGAGCCCGTGCTGCTGCCTTCCCGCTGACACCCCGCGGCTCCCCCGTGATCCATCAGCTCAGGCGTCAGTGGGCAGAGGAAAAGGAGGAGGAGGAGAAATAATTCGAGGAGGAGGAGGAAGAGGTAAGGACGCCGGAACCCTAATTGATCAACAAACCAAGTAGGATGAGGAGAAGGTGGAGGAGGAGGAGGAGGAGGAAGAAGAGGGAGGGAGGGCGGATGGGGAGGAGGAGGAGGAGGCGAAGGAGGGGGCGGAGGAGAAGGAGGAGGAGGAGGTCGAGGAGGAGGAAGAAAGGAAACGACGCTCCGAGCTGATCGACACGAAAATAACAAGAAGGAGCCCGAGGAGCTGGTCGTAGCTGATCCTACAAGTGATGTCGTGACAACGAGGGAGCAGAGAGGAGGAGGAGGAGGAGGAGGAGGAGGAGGAGGAGGAGGAGGAGGAGGAGGAGGAGGGATGGAGACAAGCTAGGTGCGCTCGCGTCATATCTGACGTCCTACCCCTCCCTCCCATCCCTAACCATGGCGCTGATTTTCTCTATCCGCGGACGCGTGTCGTAGCGGACCTGTGGCTCCGCGCGCGCGTGCGTAGTGGGTGGTGGTGCACGTGCGTGCGTGCGTGCGTGTGTGCGTGGTTGTCGTGGTGGTGGTGGTGGTGGTGGTGGTGGTGGTGGTGGTGGTTGGTGGTGGTGGTGGTGGTGGTGGTGGTCGTGGTGTGTAGGTGGGGTGGTGGTGGTGTGATGGTGGTGGTGGTGGTGGTGGTGGTGGTGGTAGGTGTGGGGTCGTGGTTGGTGGTGCGTGGTGGTGGTGGTGATGGTGGTGGTGTGGTTGTGTTGTTGGTGGTGGTGTGGTGGTGGTGGTAGTTGGTGGTTGGTGGTGATTGGTGGTTGTGGTTGGTTGGTGGTGGTGGTGGTGGTGGTGGTGGAGGTGGTGGTGGAGGTGGTGGTGGTGGTGGTGGTGGTGTGATGGTTGTGGTGGTGGTGTGGTGGTAGGTGGTGGTGCTGGTTGGTTGTTTGGTCTGGTGCTTTTTTTGGTGCTGGGCTGGTGGTCGGTTGTGGTGGTTGGTGGTGGTGGTGGTGGTGGTGGTGGTGGTTGTGGTTGGTGGTGGTGGTGGTTGGCGGGGGTGCGGCGCGGTGGTGGCGGGCGGATGGGCGCGCGAGAAAGAGGCCCGCGCTGGGGCGAGAACGCCATCCTGAACGACGGAGGCCAAACACCGATCCGAAAATGAGGCCCACGCTGCAGCGGGAGCACGATTCGGAACGATTCGGAGCAGAAATGAGGCCGGCGCCTCAACGAGAGCAGCATTTTGGGAAAAAATGACGCCGGCGCCTGAGCGAGAGTCGTTTCCCGGGATTTCCCGGGAATCCTGTGTAGAAAAACAGTACGCGGAGGGTGCGCGGCCATCACCCGGACGCCATCAGGGGAAGAGGGAGAGTATTTTCATATTGAGTAATTGTGGAGGACGAAGGACGAGGAGGAGGGACCAGGAGCAGGAGGAGAAGGGACGAGGAGGAGGAGGAGGAGGGACGAGGAGAAGGAGGCGGAGGAGGAGGAGGAGGAGGAAGAAGAGGAGGGGGTGGGAGGACGGAGGGAGGGAGGAAGGGAGGAAGAGGAGGGAGAAGAGATGCAGGGAGGAGGAGGAGGAGGAGGAGGAGGAGGAGGAGGAGGAGGGGAGGAGGAGGTGGAGGCGGAGGCGGAGGAGGAGGAGGAGGGAGGGAGGAGAGAGGAGGAGGAGGAGGAGGAGAGAGGAGGAGGAGCGGAGGAGGAGGAGGAGGGAGGGACGGCTGACGGGACAGAACGGACGGGAACGGCGGAGGAGGGAGAAATGGGAGGAGGAGGAGGAGGCGGAGGAGGAGGGGGAGGAGGAGGAGGAGGAGGAGGAGGGAGGAGGAGGAGGGAGGAGGAGGAGGAGGAGGAGGAGGAGGAGGAGGAGGAGGAGGAGAAGGAAGGAAGCGTCGGGAGGGGGAGGAGGAGGAGGAGGGAAGGAGGGGCAGGCGGAGGGAGGAGGAGGAGGGAGGAGGAGGAGGAGGAGGAGGAGGAGGAGGTAGGAGGAGGAGGAGGAGGAGGAGGAGGAGGAGGGAGGGAGGAGGGAGGGAGGGAGGGAGGGAGGGAGGGAGGGAGGGAGGAAGGTCTCTGCGCCCCGCTCCCCAGCGGCCGCCTCTGCTGCACCAGGGGCAGCTCGGGCAGCTGCAGCGGCTTCGTGGCGTCAAGGGCGCCTTCTCTGGGGCGGGCAGGGTCGTCCTCTCTCCTTTCAGGCCTAAAGGGGCCAGGGGAGACACAAACAAATGGGCAGAAAATCCATAGTTTCCGGATGCCTGTCTTCCCCTGGGAGCTCCTGGGAGCTCCTGAGAATTCCCGGGAACTCCTGGCAGCTACTCAGCCAGCCTCAAACCTCCCACGCCTTCGAGAGCGTCTCCAGAACTGCGTCAGATGGCTACACAGATCCCTGGAGCGGTCCAAGACAGTTTCAAGACGTCCCGCTGTGGCACAAAGACAGCCCCAAGGGGCCCACCAAACGCCTCAGAGGGTCCACGAGAGCATCCGCAAGAAGACCCCAAGAAGCAAAACCATCGTCCCGCTCCTGCTAGAAAATACTAATTTTCAGTAAGTTCGCCTTTTCCGCTTTCATAGTATTCAACAAGGACCAGGAGTCTCCCAAGATAGCCCCAACAGGCCCCGAAGACTGTCCCAAGACGGCTCATGAGGCTCCGAAAGGGGCCTCGAAACGGCCCACGGGGGCCCCAAGAGAGCCCAAGAGGCCCCCACGGCAGCCTAAGAGGAGCTCCTGAGCATTCCCTGGAACTCCTGAGAGTTACTCAGCCGGCCTCAGACGACCTCCCGAGCACTCGAGAGCGACTCCAGAACTGCGTCAGATGGCTACACAGATCGCCGAAGCGGCCCAAGACAGTTTCACGACGACCTGCTGTGGCCCCAAGACAGCCCAAGGGGCTCACCTAATGGCTCAAGAGGCCCTCAAGAGCATCCGCAAAAAGGCCCCCAAAAAACATGATCGACCCACGAAGCCGGAAAGGAATATAGAAATGTAACGCATGGCAACGTTTTCAAAGACACCTGATTGGGTGACGGGCAAGTGCAATGCTGATTGTATCGATCTTGATGTACCGTGCCGAGGACTGTGCTGTGCTGCACCGTGCTGAATTGCGATGTGCCATGCCGCGGTTGTGCTCTATAGCGTCGTGGATCGAGTCTCCTTTGCATCCGAGTCCTGACCGAACTGATCTGGATCTGAAGCTCGAGCTGCCTGAACACATAGTAGCTGCCCCAGAGCTAATTGACAGGGGGACATGCCAGGAGGACGCGCCGCGAAACGTCCCAAGGGACGCGCCAGGCGACGTGCCAAGGGACGTGCCATGGGGTCGCACCGTAGGACGTGCCAAGGGGACGCGCTACGGGACATCCTCAAAATTCCTGCGCGCGGGACGCGGCACGCGCGAGACATCCTTGGAATTCCTGCGAGCGGGACACGAAAACAAGCATTTCGCCTGAGACATCCTCTGAATTCTGGCCCCCCACGAAGCCCTCGCTCGAGACATCCCCAAATTCTTCAAAACCAGCGTTTCGCTCGAGACATCCTCAACACATTGTGAAAAAACAAGCGTTTCGCTCGAGACATCCTCCCAAAATTCTATGAAATCCTGACAAAACAACCGAATTAGTCCAGACATCCTCAAAATTCCTGCGCGCGGGACGCGGCACGCGCGAGACATCCTTGGAATTCCTGCGAGCGGGACACGAAAACAAGCATTTCGCCTGAGACATCCTCTGAATTCTGGCCCCCCACGAAGCCCCCGCTCGAGACATCCCCAAATTTTGCAAAACCAGCGTTTCGCTCGAGACATCCTCAACAAATTATGAAAAACAAGCGTTTCGCTCGAGACATCCTGCCAAAATTCTAAGAAATCCTGACAAAACAAGCGAATTAGTCGAGACATCCTCGAAATTCCTGCGCGCGGGACGCGGCACGCGCGAGACATCCTCGGAATTCCTGCGCGCGGGGCGCTTTCCGCGTCGCGGTCGGGGCTCCAGACCCCGTTATTTTTCGAGGATTCTGCGAAAAACGCTCCGCACCCTCTTTTTTACGAGGGAAAACGGGGGTCTGCGGACCCCGTTTTTTATCGAGGATCCGAGATGGGGGGCGCACTTTCCTCGAGCGGGGCAAACGCACGATACGCACTTTTTAAGATATATATATATATATATATATATATATTATATATTATATATATATATATATAATAATAATATATAATAATAATAATATAATAATAATAATAATAATAATAATAATAATAATAATAATATATATATATATATAAAATAAAAATAAAAAAAAAAAAAAAAAAAAAAAAAAAAAAAAAAAAAAAAAAAAAAAAAAAAAAAAAAAAAAAAAAAAAAACTTTACCTCGTTATTTACGCAGAATAATTTCGCCGGCCCTCTGCAAGTCAAAACCAAGGGTAAACCAGCTAAAACAGAACCCTGGGCCTATGCCCTTTCCGGGAACAACAAATCGTCCCATTCCTTTCTCGGAAAGCATCGATTGTCACTCTCTGTTGTATATTCAGATATAAGTTTCATAAGAATAGGAATGACAATAATGCTAATCATAATAACAACAACAGTACTAGCACAACAAACTATATCATAATAACAACACTAATAATAATAAAATAGTAATGATGATAAGTATATACTACTGCTACTACGAATGACGATAATTGTAAGCGACTGCTACTACTACTACTACTACTACTACTACTACTACTACTACTACTACTACTAGTACTACTACTACTACTACTAGTGCTACTACTAATAATAATATTACGAAGAAGACTGAGAATAACAATGATAATAATGATAATACGACGAACCCCCCCCCCATCCCCCCCCCCAAAAAAAACAAGAGGCCCCGAAGGTCGTCCCAAAACGGCTCAGGAGGCTCCAGAAGGGGATCCAAAACGGCCCCACGGGAGCCCATGAGAACCCCCTACACCACCCCAAGAGAGGCCCCAGCGGGGAAACACGCACTGGCAGTTCCAGCGGGCGGCCCCAAGACGCTCCAGTAGGGCTCTGACCCTGAACCCAAGCACTGTGGCGGGATCGGCCGAAGGTCGCTAGATATGAGTTTGAAACGTTTCCTCCCTGTGTTGAATTCCAGTCCGTACTTCTCTACTTCAGCAACGATCGCCGTCAAAATACCATTCAAGGTTTCAGCGTGTTGTGCGAGAAGAAGTGGGTCATCAGCGTAGAGGATATCGCGCGTCACTATAAATGCCTATTCTATTTGGAGATCAGCAGTGCGGAATACATCATGTAGCATCCCATTTTGACCGATGTTGAATTAGTGTAAGGTGACAGAAGGCACCCTCGCGCAATACAAGCATGTTGTTCCCTTCGGATGACGTGCCAGTGTGGACCAGTATGGTGAAAGACCTTGCTGCGTATGTTGAACCATGTGCTGAATCATGCAGGGAAGAATCCAGAAGCAGAGAGGCGCGCCACACATGCAATCTGGCGCAATCTTGTCAATCGCGCTTGCCCAGTCAGGCATGTCTTTAAACTGTTGTTTTCTATTTTCTCCTAAACAAAATGTCCAAGTGCGTCGCATCGATCAGGCGCCTTACTGGCATTAGCGCGTCTTTAGACCGTTTCCCAAGTCTGAGCCCACATGGCGATTGTCGTGAGAGATACTCTGTTCCGCCTCGAACAAGACATCGGTGTAGAAGTGATGTTAACATGTTGTACCCAACCTGCAATCATGAGATAAGCATGTAACTTGCCGGTAAAGCCGAATTTTCTTAACAGCCACACCAAATTCGAGCGTCTCCAGGAGGTCCCCAAGAGGCCCCCAGGAAGCCCACCCAGGTTTCCTAGAGGCTCTCGAGAGGACACCAAGTGGCTCCCAAGAGACCTCACAACTGCCCAGGACTCTAATCCACGTCAGCGTCGTCGTCGTCGTCCCCGCCGCCGCCGCCGTCGTCGTCGTTGTCGTCGTCGTCCCCATTTAGGGTCGGCGGCGATGGCTGTAAGGTCTTCGTTATGCTTCTGGTGTCGCTGCATCCGTAACCCGTTTAGCTCACGCGTCAAACGCACCATGCGCACGCGCGTGCGCGCGTGGACGCACGCAGACACACTCGCGCGCCCGCCAACGCACACAAACGCGCACGCACCCGTGTCCACCCAGTCGCCCGGGACCACCCGCCCACCCACCCATGAGAACACGCCATTTCAAAACGCAGCGCGGGTTCGATGCCAACGCCCCCGCCCCCCGGACCCTCCCACCCGCCCATCTTATGCAGCTGTGCAAACCCCAAAGCGGGGTGTCGCTCCGGCGCCCGGCTCTCATCGATCGCCGGCGCTCCAGCAGCCCATGCCGAGGACAGGGGTGCGCTCCAGCACCTCGCGCTTATCGAGCGCGAGCGCTCAAGCAGCCCACTGCGCGCGCTCAGGCGCCCATGTCTTATCAATCGAGGGCGATCCAGCAGCCCATGCCGGAAACAGGGGCGCGTTCCATGCTTTCAAGCCTCGACCAGAACTAACGCTAATGAACCTACATAATTGAAAAGGCACTACAACATCAGTCCACTAACTGTACCAAGAGCGGCCAGTGGTGCGCCAGTGCCCTTGGGATATCTTGGCACCCTTCGACGGCAAGCCACACGATCCTCCCTCTCGCACCCTGCTCGCACACGTGCTCATGTTCCTTCTGCGATCGAACAGTTATTTCGCATGTTCCTGCTGCTCCCCGGTGAGTGGAGGGACTATGAAGGAATTGCCGCGAGGGGGGCATCTTAGAACGGCCTGTTTGCAAAAGGAATCCTGGGGAGGAGGAAAGGAGCGGAGACCAGCGAGCGGAGAGGCTAAAAAACAGGGAGAGGCCAGGACGAAAGTTCACGGATGGAAATTCACAAGTCGCGCTTCGAACCCGAGGGGCCAATATTGTAGTCCGTCATCCCTTCAGCAACAAAACTGCAAAGTATGGTATCACTGATGTGTCTTTCACATGCTTCTTCTCGTGCGCCAGCCCCCACAGGCAGAGCGCACCCATTTTGATGGGGTGTTTCTTGCCCAGGGACGCGTGCGCCCTAAGGGCTGCCTGCGCACTTCGTGAAGAACGGGCTCGCACATGCCAATATATTACACGGCCCCGCGATTCAATGCCACTGTCAGGCCGGGATGGTGCACGAATAGCCACATACAGCCACTCCTCCCGCGGGCTTCACAAATTGCGCACGCTCGCAGCAACGTCTGACATGCTCTCTGCATGCTGCAGCCCCCCCGCGGCCCCCGTGCAGGGCGCTGTCAGCCACTTCTTCGCTGCAGCTCCACTGCACGCGTCTGGCGCCTTCCGCGTCCACCTACAGCCAAGCCGAACCATGGGCCCAGGGGCGTGCGCCACCGAACCCCTGCGTTGGGCGCACCACGGTCCCAAAGAAGCTGCAGTGGGCCTAGGGAGAGGCTTCGGCTGATAACCTGTAGTTTGCCACACCTTCAACAATCAAACTGCAAAGTATGGTCTCACTGATGTGTATATAGCACACTTCTTCTCGTGCCCCCCAGTGGCCGACCGCACAAATTATGGAGGGCGCGCCGCTGGATGACCCCAAGGGGGAGGGAGGGGTTGGGACCCCCCTTTTCCCCCGATACGTCGTCAGGAAACCCCCTCCCCCCCTTCCCACCTTTCCCGATCCGTCGTCGGGGAACCCCCCACCCCCCTTTCCCGGTCCGTCGTCGGGGAACCACCCCCCCACCCTCCCCCCTTTCCAAAGAGAGGGGGGGGGGGCCCCCCCCCCCAAAATTGGAACCCCCCCCTCCCCCCCTTCCGCCACGGCGCCCCCGGTCTCCAGAACCCGACCCCTAACATCCCTGAAACACGAATCCTCACCCTTACCCTAACCCCTAACCCCAGACCCAAACCCAAACCCCAGCCCCAAACACTACTCACTATTCATTACGCCCTACCCACTACCCACAATTCACTACTCACTTCTCACGACTCACTACTCACTACTCGAGACTCACTACTCGCGACTCCTACCCACGATTCACTACCCACGACGCACTACTCACTACTCCCTACTCCCTACTCACTACTCACTACTCACTACAAACTAATCACTGCTCACTACCCACTACTCAATATTCACTACTCACCAAACACAATTCACTACCCACTACACACTAATCACAAATCACTACTCACTTCCCACGAACCGTTATCCATCACTCACTACTGACACTTCACTACTCACTACTCGCTGCCCACACAGCACTACTCACTATCCACTACCCGCTACTCGCCAGTCCCTACTCCCTACACAGTACTCACTACTCACTACCCACTACTCGCTACTCTCTACGCCCTACTCGCTACCCAATACGCACTATTCGCTACCCACCAATCA
>CAUYUJ010019327.1:0-42500 GCA_963575745.1 Prorocentrum cordatum | reverse complement strand
GCTCTACAGACCCCCAAGAGACCCTCCAAGAGAACCCCAAGACACCGCTCCACGCAAGGCTCTAAGATGAGACTTTGTCGTCGTCGTCGCCGCCGCCGCCACCGCGACGTCGTCGTCGTGGGCTCTACAGACCCCCAAGAGACCCTCCAAGAGACCCCCCACGCAAGGCTCTAAGATGAGACTTTGTCGTCGTCGTCGCCGCCGCCGCCCTGTCCTCGATCCCTCGATCGTGTAAGCGTGGGCTCTACAGACCCTCAAGAGACCCTCCAAGAGAACCCCAAGAGACCCCCCCACGCAAGGCTCTAAGATGAGACTTTGTCGTCGTCATCGCCGCCGCCGCCGCCACCGCGACGTCGTCGTCGTCGTCGCGCTGTCCTCGAGCCCTCGATCGTGTAAGCGTGGGCTCTGCAGACCCCCAAGAGACCCTCCCAGAGAACCCCCGGAGACCCCCCCACGAGAGGCTCTAAGATGAGACTTTGTCGTCGTCGTCGTCGCCGCCGCCACCGCGACGTCGTCGTCGTCGTCGCGCTGTCCTCGATCACTCGATCGTGAAAGCGTGGGCTCTACAGACCCCCAAGAGACCCTCCAAGAGAACCCCGAGACACCCCACGCAAGGCTCTAAGATGAGACTTTGTCGTCGTCGTCGCCGCCGCCGCCACCGCGACGTCGTCGTCGTCGTCGCGCTGTCCTCGATCACTCGATCGTGAAAGCGTGGGCTCTACAGACCCCCCAGGAGACCCTCCCAGAGAACCCCAAGACACCGCTCCACGCAAGGCTCTAAGATGAGACTTTGTCGTCGTCGTCGCCGCCGCCGCCACCGCGCGTGGGCTCTACAGACCCCCAAGAGACCCTCCAAGAGACCCCCCACGCAAGGCTCTAAGATGAGACTTTGTCGTCGTCGTCGCCGCCGCCGCCCTGTCCTCGATCCCTCGATCGTGTAAGCGTGGGCTCTACAGACCCTCAAGAGACCCTCCAAGAGAACCCCAAGAGACCCCCCCACGCAAGGCTCTAAGATGAGACTTTGTCGTCGTCATCGCCGCCGCCGCCGCCACCGCGACGTCGTCGTCGTCGTCGCGCTGTCCTCGAGCCCTCGATCGTGTAAGCGTGGGCTCTGCAGACCCCCAAGAGACCCTCCCAGAGAACCCCCGGAGACCCCCCCACGAGAGGCTCTAAGATGAGACTTTGTCGTCGTCGTCGCCGCCGCCGCCACCGCGACGTGGTCGTCATCGTCGCGCTGTCCTCGATCCCTCGATCGTGTAAGCGTGGGCTCTACAAACCGTCAAGAGACCCTCCAAGAGAACCCCAAGAGACCCCCCCACGCAAGGCTCTAAGATGAGACTTTGTCGTCGTCGTCGTCGCCGCCGCCGCCACCGCGACGTCGTCGTCGTCGTCGCGCTGTCCTCGATCCCTCGATCGTGTAAGCGTGGGCTCTACAGACCCTCCAGAGACCCTCCAAGAGAACCCCAAGAGACCCCCCCACGCAAGGCTCTAAGATGAGACTTTGTCGTCGTGGTGGACGCCGCCGCCACCGCGACGTCGTCGTCGTCGCGCTGTCCTCGACCCGTCGATCATGTAAGCGTGGACTCTACAAACCGTCCAAGAGAACCCCAAGAGACGTCGTCGTCGTCGTCGTCGTCGTCGTCGTCGTCGCCGCTCCCAGAGCCTTCGGGGCCTCTCCTTGGCCCTCCTACGGAAAATCCTGCAAAACCTAGCGAATTAGTCGAGACATCCTCGAAATTCCTGCGCGCTGGACGCGGCACGCGCGAGACATCCTCGGAATTCCTGCGCGCGAGTCTTCCTTTGCATCCAAGTCCTGACCGAACTGATCTGGATCTGAAGCTCGAGCTTCCTGAACACATAGTAGCTGCCCCAGAGCTAATTGACAGGGGGACATGCCAGGAGGACGCGCCGCGAAACGTCCCCAGGGACGCGCCAGGCGACGTGCCAAGGGACGTGCCATGGGGTCGCACCGTAGGCCGTGCCAAGGGGACGCGCTACGGGACATCCTCAAAATTCCTGCGCGCGGGACGTGGCACGCGCGAGACATCTTCCGAATTCCTGCGAGCGGGACGTGAAAACAAGCATTTCGCCTGAGACATCCTCTGAATTCTGGCCCCCCACGAGGCCCCCGCTCGAGACATCCCCAAGTTTGCAGAAACCAGCGTTTCGCTCGAGACATCCTCAACAAATTATGAAAAACAAGCGTTTCGCTCGAGACATCCGGTCAAAATTCTAAGAAATCCTGACAAAACAAACGAATTAGTCGAGACATCCTCGAAATTCCTGCGCGCGGGACGCGGCCCGCGCGAGACATCCTTGGAATTCCCGCGAGCGGGACACGAAAACAAGCATTTCGCCTGAGACATCCTCTGAATTCTGGCCCCCCGCTCGAGACATCTCCAAATTTTGCGAAAACCAGCGTTTCGCTCGAGACATCCTCCACAAACTATGTAAAATAAGCGTTTCGCTCGAGACATCCTGCCAAAGTTCTAAGAAATCCTGACAAAACAAGCGAATTAGTCGAGACATCCTCGAAATTCCTGCGCGCGGGACGCGGCACGCGCGAGACATCCTCGGAATTCCTGCGCGCGGGGCGCTTTTCCGAGTCGCGGTCGGGGCTCCAGACCCCGTTATTTTTCGAGGATTCTGCGAAAAACGCTCCGCACCCTCTTTTTTACGAGGGAAAGCGGGGGTCTGCGGACCCCGTTATTTATCGAGGATCCGAGATGGGGGGCGAACTTTCCTCGAGCGGGCACGCACAAAACGCACTTTTTCTAAAAAAATCAGCACTTTACCTCGTTATTTATCGCAAATAATTTCGCCGGCGCTTGACCCGTCAGATCCGGGGGTAAACGGCTAAAAGAGAACCCTGGGCCCGCGCCCTTTCCGGGAAAAAAAAGCGGGTGCGAGCCCCGAGGGGGGCACTTAAATTGAAAAATGCAATGGTTACCAGAGGAGGGATCAACAATCATTCTCCCTTGGGGATGAGAAATCAACGAAATGAATAATAAGCGTAATAATCATAATAATCGCAATAACCATAATAATCAGACTACTCATAATAATAGTACGGATACGAGTGATAATGATAAATGAAAAGGAAGAAGAACGGCAACAACAACAACAACAGCATCAGCAACAACCGATTGAAGACTATTCGCTCTTATCTGCTCGCGAACCATTCAGCACGTATATCACAAACCCTCGATACCCGCCCACTGCGTCTTCCATGGTACCCACTTAGGGGTGCATCTTTCTTGCTTGCAACGTGTATTTCGTGCAGCCCCTAGCGCAGGGAAAGGACGGATGGAAGGAAGGGGCAAAGGGCAGGCGGGTGGCTAAAGCGTGCGTCCTGCAGTAACCCCCAAAAAATCTCGAGCGACACCGCGATTCCAGAATAAATCGTGAGAAATCCACAGCTAGAGCACGATTCCTGAGTGACGAGGGCGCGGCGCCGGAGCAAATTTCAAGGAAGTACCACGCGAGAGAGAGATCCCTGAATAACTTCTGAGGAAGTCCCGCGCGAGAGCGCGACTGAATAAATTGTGAAGAAGTATAAGGCAAGAGCCGTTGTTGTTGCAGTTCGGGGACCAGGGCCCCAGTTTGGTGACGCTTCACTTTCCCTTGTGCAACACAGGGCGCGAGCCCCGAGAGGAGCACTACAACTGAAAAACAAAAACATGGTTTCTGGGCAGGGGGGATCAAGAACAAATACGTTGGAAATAGGAAGCCAACAATAACAACACCACCACCACCACCAACAACGACGACACAACCACCACCACCACCACCACCAACAACAACAACAACAATTCCACCAACAACTACAACTACAACAACAACAAAAACAACCACAACAACAACAATCAATTTAAGACTGTTCGCTCTAATCTGCTCGCAGGCCATTCAAAACGTATGTCCCGAACCCTCGATACCCATCCTTTTCGTCTTCGATCGTACCCCTTTTGGGAGTATATATATATATATATATATATATCGGAGGTGAGGGGGTGAGATCGAAGTGGAACGGAGAGCCCCCCTACCGGGAAATCGATTTCGGTTTCGTGTTCGTGCGTGCCGTGCGGGCGAGGCGAAGCTGCGTGGGCGGGCGAGAGAAAGTCTCCTGTGGCTGAGGCGCGGCCGGACCAAATGTCTCCCTTCCGGGCGGCCGGTGGCCCGCGGTGTCCCGCCGGTGTCCCGCTGGTGTCCCGTGTGGCTGAGGCGCGGCCGGACCAAATGTCTCCCTTCCGGGCGGCCAGTGGCCCGCGGTGTCCCGCCGGTGTCCCGCGGTGTCCCGCGGTGTCCCGCGGTGCCCCGCGGTGCCCCGCCGGTGTCCCGCGGTGTCCCGCGATGATGATGATGATGATGATGATGATGATGATGATGATGATGATGATGATGATGATGATGATGATGATGATGATGATGATGAGAGGAGGATGATGATGATGATGGTGATGCTGATGATGATGATCATGCTGCTGATGATGATGATAACGATGATGATGATGATGATGATGGTGATGCTGATGGTGATGATGATGATGATGATGATGAGGACGATGATCATGATTATGATGATGATGATATGAGGATGATGGTGTCCCGATGATGATGATGATGATGAGGATGTCGATGATGATGATGATAATGACGATGATGATGATGATGATGATGATGCTGATGGTGTCCCGATGATGAGGATGATGATGACCATGATGATTATGTTAATGATCATGATGATGACGATGATGGTGTCCCGATGATGATGAGTATGATGATGTTGATGTTGATGATGCTGATTATGATCGTGTCCCGATGATGATGATGTTGATGATGATGATGTTGATGATGATTATGGCGTCCCGATGATGATGACTTTTCTGATGGTGATGATGATGATGCTGATGATGATGGCGTCCCGATGGTGATGATGATGATGTTGATGCTGATGTTGGTAATGATGATGGTGCCCCGATGATGACGATGATGATGATGCTGATGGTGATGTTGATGATAATGATGATGTCGATGATGAGGATGAGATGATGATGATGGTGTCCCGATGATGATGATGATAACGATGGTGATCATGATGGTGCCCGGATGATGATACTGCTGCTGATGATGATGATGACGATGACTGTGTCCCGATGCTGCTGATGATGGTGATGATGTTGATGATGATGATGATGATTGTGATGATGGTGATGATGATGATGATGGTGGTGTCCCGATGGTGTTGATGACCGTGATGATCAGGATGTTGGTGTTGATGATGAGGACGGTGTCCCGATTATGATGATGTTGGTGATGATGATGTTGATGTTGATGTTGTTGATGATGATGATGCTGACGCTGATTGTTATAGCGGTTGTGATATCGATAGTGAGATCGATAGTGAAACCGAATGTGATATCGATTGTGAGATCGATAGTCAGATCAATTGTGAGATAGATCGAGTGAGATCGATTGTGAGATCGATCGAGGGAGATCGATCGAGCGAGACCGATACTGAGATCGATAGTGAGATCGATAGTGAGACCGATCGAGTGAGACATTGGTTCCTCCCCCCTCCGAACCTCCTTATCACCCGAAGGGTGGTCGTATAGGTATATAGTTCTTGCCTGCAACGTGTATTTCGTGCAGCTCTAGACTGCAGGGGAAGAGAGGACGGATGGAAGGAAAGGACCAGGGGAGGGAGGAGGATGGAGCACGAGAGGGAGTAGCAGGATGAGCTAGGAGCAGAAAGCACTTGGCAAAACCACACGGGCAGATCGGGCGGGTAGACCCTGACGGGCGGGTCGGCAAGGCGGGCCCAAGCGGCCAGGTCGAGCAGGCGGGTTGCTGGAGCGTGATTACTACACGACTTGCGAGGAAGTCTCGAGCGATAGCGCGATTCCCGAGTAAATCGCAAGAAAATCCACAATTCCTGAGTGTAGAGGGCGCGGCGTCTAAATAAATTGCATGGAAGTCCCACGCGAGAGCGCGATTCTTGCATACATTGTGAGGATGTCCCGCGCGCGAGCGCGATGTGGGAATAAATTGTGAGGAATAATCAAGCAGGAACCGCTGTTGTTGCAAACTGAAGCCGGACATTCAATTTTGGTGACACCTAGCTGTCCCTTGAACAAACAATGCAAGCCCCGGGAGAACCACCTTAATTGAAAAATACAATGGTTACCAGGCAGGGGGGATTAGCAAACATTATGATTGAGAAATAAGAACTCAAGAACAACAACGACGACAACGACAACGACAACGACAACAACAACAACAACAACAACAACAACAACAACAACAACATCAGTTTAAGACTGTTCGCTTTTACCTGCCCGAATGTCACTCAACGTGTATGTCCCGAACCCTCAATACCCGCCCTCTTCGTCTTCGAGCGTACCCCTCTTGGGGGATACATATTCCTTCCTTGAAGGCCGGGCCCCGGCAAGCGGCGGGGCGGCCGCGGACCGTCGGCCTGGCCGGCGGCACCGCTAATCGGCGGCAGCCCGACCCCAAGCGAGACGGACAGGGAACCGACCACGACGATAACGAAGACGACGACGAAGACCACGACGACGACGACGACGACGACGACGACGACGACGAGCGAAAGCGAGAGCGAGAGCGAGAGCGAGAGCGACAGCGGGGCCACGAAGGGCAGGAAGGGGGCCGCGAAGGGCGACAACGGGGCCACCAAGGGCATGCGTATGGGGCTAGGAAGGGCGCGAACGAACGGGGGCAACGAAGGGCAAATAATGCGGGGCCACAGAGGGCACCAACGGAACCACTGAGGGTAGCAACGGGGCCACGTAGGACAGCGAATGGGCTACAAAGGGCGACAGCGGGGTCACGAAGGGCAACGAGGGGGCCACGGAGGGCTGCAACGGGGCCACGGAGGGCAGCGAGGGGGCCACGAAGGGCTGCAACGGGGCCACACAGGGCAGCGAGGGGGCCACGAAGGGCTGCAACGGGGCCACGTAGGGCAGCGAGGGGGCCACGAAGGGCTACAACGGGGCCACAGAGGGCAGCGAGGGGGCCACGAAGGGCTGCAACGGGGCCACGAAGGGCATGCATATGGGGCCAGGAAGGGCGCGAACGAGCGGGGGCCACGACGGGCATACGTATACTGGGCCACAGAAGGCAAGGACGGGGCCTCTGAGGGCAGCAGCGGGGCCGCGAAGGGCAGCGAGGAGGCCACGAAGGACGACAACGGGGCCACGAAGCGCATGGATATGGGGCCACGACGGGCGCGAACGAACGGGGGCCACGAAGGGCATACATATATGGGGCCACGAAGGGCAACGAGGGGGACACGACGGGCTGCAACGGGGCCACGAAGGGCAACGAGGGGGCCACAAAGGGCTGCAACGGGGCCACGTAGGGCAGCGAAGGGGCCACGAAGTGCTGCAACGAGTCCACGGAGGGCAGCGAAGGGGCCACGAAG
Organism: Prorocentrum cordatum; assembly: GCA_963575745.1. Taxonomy (NCBI): domain Eukaryota; class Dinophyceae; order Prorocentrales; family Prorocentraceae; genus Prorocentrum; species Prorocentrum cordatum. The sequence goes on along the minus strand of CAUYUJ010019327.1, from coordinate 35,056 downwards.
GGCTGCAACAGGGCCACGTAGGGCAGCGAGGGGGCCACGGAGGGCTGCAACAGGGCCACGAAGGACGACAGCGGGGCCACGAAGGGCTGCAACGGGGCCACGAAGGGCCGCGAGGGGGCCACGAAGGGCTGCAACGGGCCCACGAAAGGCAGCGAAGGGGCCACGAAAGGCTGCAATGGGGCCACGTAGGGCAGCGTGATCCCGATTCCTAAGTAAGCTGTGGGGGAGTCCAAAGCGTGAGCGTGACTCCTGGGTGCCCGGGTGTCGGGAACGCGGCGCTTGAGTAAATCGCAAGGAGTTTCATCGCAAGAGCGCGATACTCCTAGTAAGTTGCAAGCGAATATCCAGCGAAAGCGCGACTCCAGACCGCCGAAAGAGCGAATTCTAAACAAATCGTAAGGAATCCGAAGTCCCAAGCGAGAGCGCGATTCCTGAGAAAAACGCACGGAAGTCTCAAGCGGGAGCGGGGGCCATGGCTAAATTGTGAGGATAAATTCAGCGGGAGCCGTTGTTGTTGTAATCCAGGGGCCAACAGCGCAGTTTGAGCCTAGAAACCTTCCCTGCTAAGAAACCGGGTGCGCGCCCTGGGGGAAGCACTTCAATGAAAAACACAATGGTTATCGGATGGGGGGATCAACGGTAATGATTCTTCAATAGTGAGAGCTCAACAATACAAGCACCAACACCAAAAACAGCAACGAACACGACGACGACGACAACAGCAGCAGCACCACCAGTAACAACAGCAACAACAACGACGACGACACCAACAAAGCCAACAACAAAAACAGCAGCAGCATCAGAAACAACAACGACAACAACAACAATCATTCCAAGTCTGTTCGCTCTTATCTGCTCACGCGTCGTTCAATATGCACATCCCAATCCCTGGATACCCGCCCTTTTCGTATTCGACCGCACCCCTTTTTGGGGGGCATGCGCATTCCCTGCCACGCGTGGTCGGTGGATCCCATGAAAACGAGGGCAACAAATAGCGGGGGAGAACGAGGACGAAGGGATCGGAGGAAGGGAGGGGAGGGGCAAGAAGGAGGAGGACGATGATTTGCGCTGCGAGTGGCGATTCAGCTTGCGCCACGGCTTGCGCCAGCCACTCCAACACAGGTTAACAAGAAGTTTCGCCATGGGTCGCGCCATAAACAGCGCCACGCACCACACCCTTGAGAGAACATATCGTGGATACCCCCACGGGGGGACGTACAGCTTCGAACTGGTGTCAGAAACCAATTTCATGGAATCCCCGAAAAGAAGCGGGATACTGGGAGAGCGGGGCGGAAGGATGACGAGGACAACCGCGTCGAGAAGAGCGCGGGGACGTGGAGTGGATTGGGATGGAGTGGGCACGAGCAGGGTCTCAGGAGCAGGAGCGGCAAGGAGTGGAGAAGAGGAACCGGGAGGAGTGCGGAGGAGCGGGGGGCGCACGGAGGAATCTGGAGGAGGGACTGGGAATGACTTGGGAGAAATGCTGAATGCGAGCGGGAAAGGGTGGAGATTGTTGGGGCGGGACGGCCTGGGCAGGAGTTGGCGGAATGCGAAGAAATAAAGAATATCACAACGGAGTACGAACGAAATGAGTATAAAGATAAAGGGAAATAGTAGAGAAGACTGGGAAAGAACGTTGAAAAGTGGGTGCGGGTGGGTACGAGCGGAGACTGATGCGGAAACGAAGCGCGGGGGAATTGGAAGGCACCCGAAAGCCTCCCATGACCTCTGGGGGGCCTCGGAATGGCCCCGATGACCACCGAGCAGTTCCAGAGGCTCCGAAAACCTGCGGGAACGCCCCGGGGACCTCGTCGAGGGAGGCCTTCATTCGAAGCCTGCAGAAGAACCTGGGCCAGTGGAACACGCGCGTCTCAAAGGCCGGCAAATCAGGCCCCGGCAAGCGGCGGACCGTCGGCCTGGCCAGTGGCAAGGCTGGCGATGCACACACCGACCCGCGGCAACCCGACCCCAAGATGGACAGACCTGGGCTCACCACGACGACGACGACGACCACGACGACGGAGGAGGGAGGACAGCATTCGGTGGTAAATTGGATGGAAGTCCCAAGCGAGAGCGAGATTTTTCAATAACTTGTAACGAAGTATCAGGCGGGAGCCGTTGTTGGCGCGGGCCACGACGGGCGCGAACGAGCGGGGGCCCCGAAAGGCATACGCATATAGGGCCGCAGAGGGCAGCGACGGAGCCGCTGAGGGCAGAAACGGGGCCACGAAGGGCAGAGAGGGGGCCACAAAGAGCGACAGCGGGGCCACGAAGGGCATGCATATGGGGCCACGACGGGCGCGAACGAGCGGGGGCCACGAAGGGCATACATATATGGGGCCAGAAACGGCGACAGCGGGGCCACTGAGCGCAGAAAGTGGGCCACGAAGGGCAGCGAGGGGGCCAAGAATGGCGACAGCGGGGCGACGAAACGCATGCGTATGGGACCACGAAGGGCGCGAGCGAGCGGGGGCCACGAAGGGCAATTAATCCGGGGCCGAAGAGTGCAGCGACGGGGCCGCTGAGGGCAGAAAGTGGGCCACAAAGGGCAGAGAGGGAACCACGAAGGGCGACAGCGGGGCCACGAAGGGCATGCATATGGTGCCACGACGTGCGCGAACGAGCGGGGGCCACGAAGGGCATTCGTATATGGGGCCACAAAAGGCGACAGCGGGGCCACTGAGGGCAGCAAAGGAGCCACAAAGGGCAGCGAGAGGGCCACGAAGGGCGACAGCGGGGATACGAAGGGCATGCACATGGGGCCACGACGGGCGACTGCGAGCGGGGGCCACGAAGGGCATATAATGCGGGGCCACGAAGGGCAGCGACGGGGCCACTGAGGGCAGCAACGGGGCCACGAAGGGCAGCGAGCGAAGGCGACCGCGGAACCAGTACGGGCAGCGAGGGGCATCGAAGGCGGGCGAAGGGCAGCGAGCGGCGACTGCAGTCCCTAACGGGCTGGTCGGGCGGGCAGGCCCAGACGGGCGGGTCGAGCGGGAGGGTCGTTGAAGCGTAAATTCTGCTTGAACCGCCAGGCAATATGTGGCGGGAGCGCGATTCCTGAGTGTCGAGGAGCGGCATCTGAATAAATTGTAAGAAATATCCAGCGGGAGCCGCGATTCGGCGGTAAGTTGCGAGGAAGTCCCAAACGAGAGCGCGATTCTTCAATCAATTGTAAGGAAATATCAAGCGGGAGCCGCGATCCCGTGGTAAGCTGCAAGGAAATCCCAAGCGAGAGCGCGATTCTTCAATAAAGTCTGAGGAAGTATCAGGCGGGAGCCGTTGTTGTTGTCAACCGGGGGCCAACAACGCAGTTTGACCCTCAAGACTTTCCCTGATAAAAAACTGAGTGCGAGCCCCGGGAAGGGCACTTCAATCGAAAAAACAATGTGCACCGGACGGGGGGGTCAACTATAATTATTCTTCCGAAATGAAATTTCAAGAAGAAGAACAACAACAACAACAACAAAAAAAACAAACACAAAAACAACAACAACAACAACAACAATAACAACAACACCAACAACAACCACAACAACAACAGCAGCAACAACAACAACGACAACAGCAGCAACAGCAGCAGCAACAGCAGCAGCAGCAACAACGCACATACAGCAATAACAACAGCCACAACAACAGCAACAACAACAACAACAATCGGTTTAAGACTGTTCTCTCTTATCTGCTCGCGTGCCATTCAACATGTCTATCCCGAACCCTCGATATCAGCCCTCTTCGTCTTCGATCGTACCCCTATCTTTCTTACCTGCACCGTGTACTTCGTGCAGCCCCTAAGGCAGGGGAAGAGAGGACGGACGGAAGGCAGGGACAAGGGGGAGGGAGGGGGATGAAGGCTAGGAGCAGAAAGCACGTAGCAGAACCAGACGGGCAGATCAAGGGTCAGACCGCCCCTAACGGGCGGGTCGGAAGGCGGGCGCAAGCGGTCAGGTCGAGAAGGCGGGTTGCTGAAGCGTGCGTCCTGTCGAGCGACAGCGCGATTCCCGACTAAATCCGCCGACCCTGTGTCGGCGTGTGATGGGTTGTTCGTCCTCGTCGTCGTCGGTCGTCGTCGTTGTTGCAGTGCTCTAGCGGCCTGGAGGGAAATCGACCCACGTCGTAACCACGTCAAAGAGAAGCCCCTTCCCTTTGATCCCTCCCAAGGCCGGGGGGGTCCTGGAGGGGGGAGGGAGAGGGGTCAGATACGACTCCGCCCCGGGGGCCTCCTCCTCCTTCTCCTCCTCCTCCTCCTCCTCCTCATCCTGTCCTGCTCCTCCTCCCCTCATGCTCCTCATCCTCCTCCTCCTCCTCATCATCATCATCATCATCATCATCATCATCATCATCATCATCATCATCATCATCATTATCATCATCATCATCATCATCCTCATCCTCATCCTCCTCCTCCTCCTCCTCCTCCTCCTCATCCTGTCCTCTCCTCCTCCTCCTCCTCCTCCTCCTCCTCCTCCCTCCTCCTCCTCCTCCTCCTCCCCCCTTGCTCCCCTCCTCTTGCTCCTCTCTCCTACTCTCCTCTCCTCTCTCCTCCCTCCTCCTCCTCTCTTCCTCCTCCTCCTCCTCCTCCTCCTCCTCCTCCTCCTCCTCCTCCTCCTGCTCCTCCTCACCCTCGTTTTCATATTCGTCGTCTTCAGGGTCGGCGGCACCGGCCGTAAGGCCTTCGCAATCGTGAAAGTATCCACAGCGAGAGCGTGATTCCTGAGTGTCGAGGGCGCGGCGTCTGAATCAAGTGCGATGAAGTCCCACGCGAGAGCGCGATTCCTGCACAAACGGTGTGGATGTCCCGCGCGAGAGCCCGATTTTTCAATAACTTGTGAGGAAGTATCCGGCGGGAGCCGTTGTTGTTGTAGTTCGGGGGCCAGGGACCCAGTTGGGAAACATACCTCATTTTCTTTACTACGAAAACAGTGTGCGAGCCCCGGGTGGAGCACTTCAAGTGAAAAAAAACCATGGTTACCGGAGTGGGGATCAACAATACGTTTCCTTTACGAATGAGAGCTCAACCACAACAACAACAACAACAACAATAATAATTACTAGCACGTGGGGACACTCCTTTCTCACCAGTGCCAGGGTTTTCATAGGAGGCGGGCAATACCCCCATTTTGTGGGGGGGCCGGTTCAAGCTCTACCAAATTTCCAAACGACTCTTCGCCACCACCCACACCCAGCTTCCCGCCCTATGACGTTCGGACACTTCACTTCGTGGCATGCGGACGACCGTGGCTACTATTCAGGGCCCCGCGGCCGACGACGACGGCGTGCGCGCGCGAAGAAAAAACGAATGTGTCCCGCATGGTATTATTTGACAGGGATGATGGCCCTGGCAGGTGCGCAACCGTTGTCGCAGAAGTTCGAAAAAGTTGCTCGCAAAAGCCCGTTTGACAGAAATGTTTAAAAAGTGTTGGGTTTCCTACGAATCCGCAAGAGCGCGCGGGATGAGATTTTGACATTTTTTTGTTGAAAAACCATTGGTTTTTTGATGTTTTTATGTTAAAATCGCTACGAACACTAAGGTTTTGGAAGGATTTCGTCTTGCGCGCGCGAATGTCCACTTTACCTTATTTTTTGCAAGGGATTCTTGAAGTTTGGTTATGTTAGAACAAGAAATGTCCATTTTAGCTTTTTTTGCAAGGGAAAACCGATCGTAACAACACAACCGGATCTGGATGACATCGTTTTACCTGAGACTTCCTCACGAAAATGATGAAAATGTGGCTGCGGCCTAGGCGCGGCGGGGGGGCCATGCACCAGGGGCCCCAACAATAATTATTCTTTAGAAGTAATAATGTTTAATAATAATAATAATAATAACATCAACAACAAGCATTTCAAGACTATTCGCCCGCCGTTATCTGCTCGAGTGTCCAATAACGTTTATTTCCCAAACCCTCGATACCCGCCCTCTTCGTCTTCGATCGAACCCCTTTTGGGGGGCATACATGGGCATACCTTTCTTCCCTGCAGGCCAGGCCCCGGCAAGCGGCGGAGCGGCCGCGCACCGTCGGCCTGGCCAGCGGCAGCGCTGATCGGCGGGGCGGCCGCGGACCGTCGACCCGACCCCAAGAGGGACGGACAGGGGACCGACCTCGACGACGACGACGACGACGTCGACGACGACGGCGACGACGACGACGACGACGACGACGACGACGACGACGACGACGGCGACGACGACGACGACGAGCGAAAGCGAGAGCGAGAGAAAACGACGGCAGGGCCACGAAGGACACGAAATAGGCCACGAAGGGCGACAGCGGGGACACGAAGGGAATTCGTATGGGGCCACGAAGAGCGCGAACGAGCGGGGGCCACGAAGGGCAGATAATGCGGGGCCACAAAAGGCAACGATGGGGCCACTGAGGGTAGCAACTGGGCCACGTAGGACAGTGAGGGGGCCACAAGCGGCGACAGCGGGGCCACGAAGGGCATGCACATGGGGCCACAACTAGCGCGAACAAGCAGGGGCCACGAAGGGCATTCGTATGTTGGGCCGCGGAGGGCAACGGCGGGGACACTGAGGGCAGCAACGGGGCCACGAAGGGCAGCGAGGGGGCCACGAAGGGCGACAGCGGGGCCACGAAGGACATGAACATGGGGCGGGCGCGAACGAGCGGGGGCCACGAAGGGCATACATATGGGGCCACGAAACAAAGCGAGGGGGCCACGAAGGGCTGCAACGGGGCCACGAAGGGCAGCGAGGGGACCACGAAAGCCTGCAACGGGGCCACGAAGGGCTGCAACGGGGCCACGAAGGGCAGCGAGGTGGCCACGAAGGGCTGCAAAGGGGCCACGAAACAAAGCGAGGGGGCCACGAGAGCTGCAACGGGGCCACGAAGGGCAGTGAGGAGGCCACGAGGGGCTGCAACGGGGCCACGAAACAAAGCGACAAGGCCACGAAGGGCTGCAACGGGGCTACGAAACAAAGCGGGGGGGGCCACGAAGGGCTGCAACAGGGCCACGAAGGGCAGCGAGATCCCGACTCCTAGCTAATCTACGAGGGACTCCTAAGCGTGAGCGCGACTCCTCGGTGCCTGGGTGTCGGGAGCGCGGCGCTTCAGTAAATTACAAAAATTTCATCGCAAGGGCGCTATTCGTCTGTAAATTGTAAGCAAATCTCCAGCGAGAGCGCGACCTCAGAGCGCCGGGAGAGCGATTCCTGAATAAATTGTAAGGAAGTCCCAAGCGACAACGCGATTCCTGAATAAAATGCGAGGAAATGTCGGGCGGGAGCGGGGGTCTTGGCTAAATTGTAAGGAAGTCTCGGGCGGGAGCCGTTGTTGTTGTAACCCGCAGGCCAGGGGCCCAGTTTGAGCATCAAGACTTTCCCTGTCAAAAAACAGGGTGCGAGCGTCGAGGGCCACACTTTGATTGAGAGAAACAGTATGCACCGGTGGGGAGATCAACAATATGTATTCTTCCGAAATGAGAGTTCAACAACAGCAACAACAACAACAACAACCATTTTAATTAAGGCTGTACGCTCTTACTTGCCCGCGAGTCATTCAACACGTATACCCTACACCCTCGAAGCCCGCCCTCTTCGTCTTCGATCACACCCTTTTCGGGGGGATTATTTCTCTTTGCTGGGGCCGGCGGGCTTAGACGTACGGGCAAACCGGAACGGGCGGACAATCCTTCGGGGGCGTACATCTCTCTGCCCGCCATTGGAATTGGCGCGGGCCCTGCAAGAGGAGGAGGGGAAGAACGAGGGAGAGTGGGAGGAAGGGGAGGGGGAAGGACGAAGGAAGAGGGAAGATACCACGTTGTGAAGGCGTCCTTGGCGCGTGCGTGGTTCCTGAGCGCCGAAACGCAATTCCAGAATAATTTGTGAGGACGTCGCACGCGAGAGCGCAGTCCTGAGTACATTGTGAGGAAATCTCGGGCGGGAGCGGGGGCCCTGACTAAGTTGCGAGGAAGTCTCAAGCGGGAGCGCCGTTCCTGAGCAAATTGCACGGAAGTCTCAGGCGGGAGCGGGGGTCCTCACTAAATTGCGAGGAAGTCTCAAGCGGGAGCGCCGTTCCTGAGTCAATTGCGCGGAAATGTCAAGCAGGAGCGGGGGTCCTGAGTAAAATTCGAAGAAGTCTCAGGCGGGAGCGCCGTTCCCACGTAAATTGCACGGAAGTCTCAGGCGGGAGCGGGGGTCTTGATTACATTGCGAGGAAGTCTCAAATGGGAGCGCCTTTCCTGAGTAAATTGCGCGGAAGTCTCAGGCGGGAGCGGGGGTCCTGAGTAAAAATCGAGGAAGTCTCAGCGGGAGCCGTTGTTGTTGTAGCCCGGGGGGCAGGGGCACAGTTTGAGCAGGAAGACTTTCCTTGAGAAAAAACAAAGTGCGAGCCCCGGGGGTGGCACTTCAATCGAAAAAAATCAATATGCACCGGTGGGGGGGGATCAACAATAATTATTCTTCAAGAATGAGAGTTCAACAACAACAACAACAACAACAACAACAACAACAACAACAACAACAACAACAGCAGCAGCAGCAGCAACAACAACAACAACACCAGCAGCAGCAACAATAATAATAATAAGTTTAAGACTGATCGCCCTTATATGTAACGCGTATTTCCCAAACCCTCGATACCCGGCCTCTTCGTCTTCGATCGAACCCCTTTTGGGGGGTATACCTTTCTTCCCTGCAGGCCAGGCCCCGGCAAGCGGCGGGGCGGCCGCGCACCGTCGGCCTGGCCAGCGGCAGCGCTGATCGGCGGGGCGGCCGCGGACCGTCGACCCGACCCCAAGAGGGACGGACAGGGGACCGACCACGACGACGACGACGACGACGACGACGACGACGACGACGACGACGACGACGTCGAAGACGACGGCGACGACGACGACGACGACGACGGCGACGACGAGCGAAAGCGAGAGCGAGAGAGAACGACAGCAGGGCCACGAAGGGCACGAAGTAGGCCACGAAGGGCGACAGCGGGGACACGAAGGGAATGGGGCCACGAAGAGCGCGAACGAGCGGGGGCCACGAAGTGCAGATAATGCGGGGCCACAGAAGGCAACTATGGGGCCACTGAGGGTAGCAACTGGGCCACGTAGGACAGTGAGGGGGACACAAATGGCGACAGCGGGGCCACGAAGGGCATGCACATGGGGCCACAACGGGCGCGACTCCTGGGTGCCTGGGTGTCGGGAGCGCGGCGCTTGGGCAAATTGCAAGAAATTCCAACGCAAGGCAATTCTTCAGTAAGTTGCAAGCAAGTCTCCAGCGAGAGCGCGACTCCAGAGCGCCGGGAGAGCGATTCCTGAATAAATTGTAAGGAAGTCCCAAGCGAGAGCGCGATTCCTGAATAAAATGCGAGGAAATCTCGGGCGGGAGCGGGGGTCCTGGCTAAATTGTAAGGAAGTCTCGGGCGGGAGCCGTTGTTGTTGTAACCCGCAGGCCAGGGGCCCAGTTTGAGCATCAAGACTTTCCCTGTCAAAAAACAGGGTGCGAGCGTCGAGGGGCACACTTTGATTGAGAAAAACAATATGCACCGGTGGGGGGATCAACAATAATGATTTTAAATGAGAACTCAACAACAACAACAACAACAACAACAACAACAACAACAACAACAACAACAGCAGCCGCAGCAACAGCAACAGCAACAGCAACAACAAGAACAAGAACAACAACAACAACAACAACAACAACAACAACAACAACAACAACAACAACAACAGCAGCAACAACGGCAAGAACAACAACAACAGTAACGACGACGACTATTACAACAACCGCAAAAAAACAGCACCAACAACAATAGCAGCAGCATCAAAAAGAACAGCAATAGCAACAACAACCACAACAACAACAACAACAGCAACAGCAACAGCAACAGCAACAACAAGTACAACAGCAACAACAGCAACAACAACAAGAATAACCACCACCAACAACAGTACCAACAACAACAACGACGACAACAACAGGCATTTAAGAAACAGGGAAGGACAGAGGGAGCGCAAACATAACTGAAACTGGGACACGATCAAGTAGGATAAGACACCCGAAGAGACGATACGATAGACAAAATAGAAAGAGAGAAAGAGAGACACAGAGAGATCGTGTCTATAGATATCCGCTGCCGTTCCGCTGGGCACGGAGTGGGCGGTCCTCGGGTCCTTCCACTTCTCCACCTGAGCCTCAGTGCCCACTCCTCAGGATTTGTTAAGGGCTTAGGAGCCACTCGGCACAAATATCTTGGGGCGGCCCGCGGTTCCCCCGCGTCTTGTCGGATGGCTGTTTCGGACCCAAGACGGGCCAAGAGGGCCCCAAGAAGCCCCCAAGACGGTCCAAGAGTGGCCCGAGTCGCCGAACGATCGCTCCAAGACGCTCAAGATGGCCCCAGACGGCCCAAGTGGCCTCCAAGACGCCCAAAGAGGCCTCCAAGAGGCCTCCCAAGGGGATCCCAAGAGGCCGAAATCATTGATTGTCTTTAGATGTTTGTGGGATTTTGGTGTTCTCGCTTTTTCGGCTTCCCGACGCTCGAAGACGGCCCTAGAGTCTCCCAAGACCGCCCCAAGACGGCCCAAGAGGACTCCAAGAGGACCCCCAAACAGCTCAAGAGGGCCCCAAGACAGCCCAAGAGCCGCCCGAAACGGCCCAAGAGGGCCACAAGACGGCACCGAAAGGGGCCTAACACAGGGATGGCGAACCAAAAATCCGAGCCTTCCGCCCCAGGAGGCCCCCAGCAGGCCCCAAGAGGCGCCCAGGAGCCCCCAAGAAACCCCCAAGAGGCCCACAAGAGGCCCCAAGGGGCCACAAGAGGCGTCCAAACTGCCTACAAGAGGCCCCCGAGAAGCCCCCCACGAGATTCCAGCGAACATCCAACAAACTTCATCCCCACAACGCGGGATGGGTCGAAGGCCATTAGATACGTGTATGTCACTGTATACACGTCTATCGATATAGTACCATTCATATCGACATATGTAAACCAATATCTAGTGGTTGAGCGGTCTCGGGATGTTTTGCGGGCGCTTGGGGGAGGCCTCCGCCTGTTCGGGGGGCCCTCCAGTAGCCTCCGAGGACCCCTAGGAGTTGGGATCTGGCCGCCCGAGCCCCAGTCGCGCGCCACAAGGTCCTACGCGTTGGTGTTTTACGCGATGGACCCCGCACTTTTAAGCGAAGAGGTGGGAACGGGTGCGAGCGGAAGGAAATAACAACAAATGATGCTATCGGAATGCCTCGGAATGCCACACAGAAGGGTTTCAAGTGGGTCGCGGGGTCAAGGGGGCAGAACAGCAGCAAAAACAAACTGGGAAGGGCACGACACCTGGTAAAGATCACGGTGCTCCGATGCCTGCCACGGTCTGGCGAGGCCTCCCTGGAGGTCTGGCGGATCTCCCTCCCTGGAGAGCCAGATGGCACAGCCGAGGCTGGTGGACGGCAGAGGGCACGAAACCTGACAAAGAATTCGGTACCCGGATGCTTGCCGCGGTATGACATGGCCTCTCCCTGGAGGCCAGATGACACTGATAAGGTTGTGGAATGGACTCGGCACGAACCCCCCCATCCTCCTCCTCCTCCTCCTCCTCCTCCTCCTCCCTCCTCCTCCGCCTCCTCCTCTCCTACTCCTTCTCTTCCTCCCTCCTCCTCCTCCTCCTCCTCCTCCTCCTCCTCCTTCTCCTCCTCCTCCTCCTCCTCCTCCTCCTCCTCCTCCTCCTCATCATCATCATCATCATCATCATCATCCTCTTCCTTCTCCTACTCCCTCCTCCTCCTCCTCCGATTCTTCGTATTAGTCTAAGTATTATAAATATTAGTCTCAGTATGATTAGTAGTCTTCTTACTAGCGTTATTCTTCTTATTCGTATTAGTAATAGTGCTATTATTATTCGTAATAGTCGTATTATTATTCTTATTAGTCGTATTACTATTATTATTACTGGTATTATTCTTATTCTTCTTATTACTACTAGTATTGTTCTTACTATGATTATGATTATTGTGTTTCTTCCTCCTCCTCCTCCTCCTCATCCTCCTCCTCCTACTCCATCCTCCTCCTCTTCCTCCTCCTCTTTCTCCTCCTCCCCCTCCTCCTCCTCCTCCTCCTCCGCCTCCTCCGTCGCCTCCTCCTCCTCATCATCATCATCCTCATCAGCATCAACATCAGCATCAGCATCAGCATCATCATCATCATCATCATCATCATCATCATCATCATCATCATCATCATCATCATCACCATCCTCATCATCATCATCATTATCATAATCATGATTATCATCATTATCATCATCATCAGCAGCAGCAGCATCATCCATCCCATCATCATCATCAGCATCATCATCATCATCAGCAGCAGCAGCAGCATCTTCATCATCGTCATCCTCATCCACATCCTCATCATCAGCCTCATCCCCATCCCCATCCTCATATTCATCCTCATCTTCTTCCTCCTCCCCCTCCTGCTTGATCTAGATCACGCCGGATGGCGGTGGTGAGGCTGGTGGAAGTGGGGAGGGCGTGTAACCTGACCACGAACACGGTGCTCTGATGGCTGCCGCAGCCTGGCGAGGCCTCCCTAGAGGTCTGGCAGGGTTTCCCGCCCTGGAACGCCAGATGGCAGTGGGGAGGCCGGTGGAGCGCAGAGGGCACGACCTCCTCCTCCTCCTCCTCCTCCTCCTCCTCCTCCTCCTCCTCCCCCTCCTCCTCCTCCCCCGTCTCCTCCTCCTCCTCCTCCTCCTCCTCCTCCTCCTCCTCCTCCTCCTCCTCCTCCTCCTCCTCCTCTTCCTCCTCCTCCTCCTCCTCCTCCTCAGCACGGTGCTCTGACGCCTGCGGCGGCCTGGCGGGGACTCTCTCTAGAGGCCAGACGGCGCCCGGCGAGGCCAGATGGGGCGGAGAGGGTGCGAAGATGTGCGAAGCCTGAGGAACACAGCACGGCGGTGGACTGCGGAGGGCACGAAGCCTGGTGACTGACACGACGCTCCGATGCCTGTCGCGGTCTGGCGGAGCCTCCCTGGAGGGCCCGACGGCACGCACAGAGACAGGAAACCCGTGCACCGGTCCCTGGACGGCCCGGATTGGCCACCACGGTCAAGCCACGGCCGCAGGACCCCAGAGGGGCGGGGGGGGGGCGGGGGAGGGGGAACAATCGACAGGACGTGATTTCTGTTGCTCGCAAGGCTGCAGCGGCACGTGGCCGCGAAGAGAGCCACGGCCTGAGCAGAGACAGATGCAGCGACGCAAAGCGAGGGATGGAAGGCAAATACAGTGAAGGCACGTTTTTTTAATGAGGGCATGTTATCTCTCCGCGTGCCCAGGCGAGGCCAGGCACTCGCGTGCCAAGGAGAAAATTCATGGGCCGCCCCGCGTCCTCGCCGCAAGGGCGGTTCTCACGGCCTTGTCGGCGACCGCCTTGCGGCCCCGCTCGATGGCTGACGCGGGCGAGTCGAAGCCGTGCAATGCCAATGCAAGGCATTGGATAGGGAACCATTAGATAAGGAATCGAGGGTCTGACAGTCGGTGGAACTCCAATCGCGGGGTGGCCATGGACATCGAGGAATCCTCCCAAGGTCTGGGGCCTCCTGGAGGCACATGCCTTGGCGAACGTCCCCGCCGTAAGCGCGAGGGAACATCAAGAAGGCTCGGGCAGTGAAAACGCACCCCTTCGGACAGTGAGGAGAAATGGTGGAGGGACAAACGTAAAGGGATGTCCGATGAGGGATGGAGGGAAGGAGGGAGGGAGGGAGGGAGAGAGGGAGGGTTGCGCTGGCTCCCGATCGAAGTGCGCGGGCGGACGTGTTCGTAGCGAGAGGCAGGGAGGGAGGGGGCGGGGGGGGAGGAGGACGAGGAGGAGGAGGAGGGGGAGGAGGAGGAGGAGGAGGAGGAGGAGGGGAACCGCCCCCAGAGAGCGCAGTCCTTGGTCAGCGCAGCAGCCTCGCTGCCCCAGCGCTGCGGCGGGCTAAGGCTCGGGCTCTGGCCGTCATCAGACGGTGTGGGCTCTCGAAGCGGTCGGCCGAGCGAAGCGAGTGGTGGGAAGACAGCAATAGATCGGCGGCAATAGCTAATGACAACACCTGATCCCTATGGGAAAACAAACGCTTGTGAAACAACATTCGATTTTGAAAACTCATGCTCGGAAAATCGTCGGGCAGGCACGGCAGAAGGGCCTGGAGAGGGGGGATCGCCATGGGGCACTCAAAATAGTGACGAACGTGGTCTCCTCCAACCGCTTGACAGCCGAATCGACAACAGATGGGACCTCGCTTAAAGCGGCCAGTCGTACTCCACCCGTTGAAGATGGCACGAAATACAGCAATGAGAACAAACTGAGGAAGATGACGAGAGATAATACCAAGGTGCAAGAAGCAGGTGTCAACATCTTTCGGCTCGAGCTCGGGATCGAAGTGTTTCAGCCTGGCACCTAGATACATAGTAATAGGAGGAAGACGCTGAGCAGCAGTAAGATACTTCGTAACTTTAGTTTGAAGATCAGACGTGGCATGATTGTAGAAGTTGGGGATAGAATTGAGACTGTCATGCACACGCTGCAAGTGATTGAAGAACGAGTTCTGGTACCACTCGGGGTACCTCTGCACAAGAACATGTTCATCAGATTCACAGGCCTCGGCATACAAGGTACGACAACTATCAAAAACAGAGCTCCGTTCGGCCACTCGAAAGGCAGCGGCCCGGCATTCAATCTCAAGATGACGGGGCTGAATTTCGATGAAGATTTCTTTGGCATGCTGGATCAGGGCGGGGGCGAACGCATGACGGGGACCGTTAGTGAGGGTCTGATGGGCCTCTCGAACAGCTGTGAGTACTTTTTGGGACGGCGGCAAGAACTGGCCCACGTACATCAGCGTGGGAAACGCGAGCAAGTTGTAGGCCGCGAAGCTGGGGATAAAGCCAAGCCCAAGATTTTTGATGTGCGTAACCCGTCCTTTGAAGGTGCCCAGCGGACCATCCCAGGAAACTTCAGGACCAGGGACTCCAAGGAACAGCCCAAGATACCGACCAGAACGAACGATTTTGAACTTCTTACAGGTAATTCCAACTTCTTTAAGCCTCCGAAAAACTTCAGCAGCAGGAATATCTTTAAAGAACACCAGGACGGTCTTCTCGAGACTCAAGAAGAGGCTGGCCGCCCGAGCAGCTAACACAAACTCGTGAATCAGCAGCGGGAAGACCTGAAAGAGGTCACGAGCGACAACGCCTATGTCGTCAGCAAAGACACAAAGCCGTGAGGGAGAAACCCGAGTAGCGAAAACCATCCGACGAACGATCGGGTCAAAAACCAGGGCCCACATCGTCCCAGAAAGCGGACAACCTTGTTTTACTCCTCTCAGGCATTGTATCAAACCATACCTCTTGCCACGAAAGACCACACGCATGGTCATGTTACTGTAGAGGGCCTGCAGCATGGCAATGACAAAGCTAGGCAACTGCATCGCAGTCAGGATGGCAAAGAGGAAAACGTGCGAGATGGAAGGGAAGGCGCTCGCAATGTCGAACATCGCGTCGCCAGCATTATCAAAGCCTTCCACACTGCCCCAGACAAGGCCATGGGCTTCCATCTCAATCAGGTTGTCAACAATTTGGCGCCCTCGAACAAAACCCCTCTGCTGAGTATGAGCGGTGATTTCAACAATATCACGAAGAAAATAGTTGAGCGCCTTGGAGATGATTTTGTTGTCGGAGTTGCTCAGACTGATCGGCCGAGGAGGAGGAGGAGGAGGAGGAGGAGGAGGAGGAGGAGGAGGAGAGGAGGAGGAGGAGGAGGAGGAGGAGGAGGAGGAGGAGGAGGAGGACAAGGACGAGGAGAGAGCAGGGAGCAGGGAGGAGGGAGAGGTAGGAGGAGGGGGGAAAGGGAGGAAGAGGAGGAGGAGGAAGAGGAGGCGGGGCCAGACCTTCCAGCAGAGGCACAGCCCTGCCCACACAGCCCAGTGCTTGCGCAAGCAACCAGGCCAGCTGAGGGGACGCTGCCGAGGAAATGCGGGAAGGCGCGGACAATAGAAGAAGAAACAACGCCACAAACCTAAGGTGTGGCGTTCCGCGCAGAGCTCCAAAAATTCATGCTTATGCCGTCTTCATCTTCTTCGAAAACAAGAAAGGCTCTTTGATGAACGGTCTACTTTCCCGGAGGCCCCCAGAGGGTCTCGACCCCGTCTTCGACAGCCGACACGTGGCCACAAGATTAGGTCGGGCATGTCCTCCTACAGGCTGATCTTCGAGGAAAAACGAAAAATAGCAAAAATCATGCAAACATAATCAAAATAGTCGAAACATCGTCCCCATATGTTTGAAGATTGTTGACTACTATGTTTTCACTATTGCTGACTACTCGTCCTGTAGAGGGCCAAGCCCGACTTAACCAAAAAAACGTGGGACTTGAATACGAGCCCTGTCGCCGAAGGCCAAAGGCCACCTGGAGACGCCCCCAAACCAAGAACAAACACAAGGATACCTCCGCGAAGGCTGGAGGAGAAGGAGGGAGGAAGAGGAAGAGGGAGGAGGAGGAGGGAGAAGAGGGAGGAGGAGGAGGAGAAGAGGCAGGAGGAGGAGGAGGAGGAGGAGAAGGAGGAGAGAAGACGAGGAAGAAGAGGAGGAGGACGAGGCGGAGGAGGAGGAGGAAGAGGAGGAGAAGAGGAGAAGAGGGAGGAGGAGGAGTAGGAGGAGGAGGAGGAGGAGGAGGCTGGGGTTGCCCTTCGCCCACGAGCCAGATGATGCATGGAAGTCGCGTCGTGGGCTGCGCCCTGTGGACCCCCTCTGCAGGAGAACAGGAGGCGGCACAAGCATCATCGCTCGGAGGTTCGCGCGGAGTTCTAGGAGCGTCGCCGGAACCCCCTCTCCCTCCCCACTCATCGGTCCTCCCTCATCCATCCTTCTCCCTGCTCCCTCATGTATCCTCCTTCTCCCTGGAGCGATGACGGCTAGTCTTCCTCTTTGCTCCTACACTTCCCTGACCACTCAACTCGCCTGGGCGTCGGTTTGGGATGGGCAGGCAGGGGACACGCGAGGCGTCAAGCACTTCTGGGAGCGTCGCTCGACCCCCCTGCTCTGGCGCGAGAGTTGCGCTGGACCAGGGGCGACCAGCGCCGACCCAGGCAATCCGCGTGGACCTCCGAAGGGCAAGCTGCTGGCCGAGGCGCACAAGGGGGGTATGCAGCGCAGGCCAGTCCACAATAGACCTTCCACAAGAAACCCAACCCTGAGACCCCAGGACGTCCATCGATTTTTGGTGTGGGCACGTCGCGCATTCCATCGCACAACCATCGAAACCCAAGAAACCAAGGGCACCCTGGAGGCGAGTGCAGTGTTTCTCGGCATGGGTCTCCACTGTAGAGAGAAGGGGAAGGTTTCTCAGAAGGAGGCTGCTTCTCAGAAGGCGCCGGTCATGCATCTGCAGAAGAGGCCCGCGCCTTCTGAGAAGCAGGGGTGCTTCTGAGAAGCCCTCCCCCCGACCCCTCCTCACCCCCCCCCCCTGTGCGTGGTCGAAGCTTCGACGTGGAACCCCCAGGAGGCCCGACGTGGGGCCCCTGCACGGTGCACCTCGAGCCCGGGAGCGCCCGCGCCCCAGTGCTGCTGCTCGTGCCGCGGCGGCGAGCGAGCCCCCGCCGCGGGCCGCGCTCGCCCCAGAGCCGCCCCCCTCCGGACACCGCCCCCGCAAGGCGAAGTCAGGGCGAGGATGCACAGGTGGGCAAGGATACATCGGGAAGCTCTGAGATCCGGCGGCTCCGGAGGATGTCTCGGGCGCCGCGGCCATCTCAGAGCGTTCCGGAACGCTCTGAGAGCGTCCCGGAACGCTCTGGACCGGATTTTCCTCGCGCTGGCCCCGTCAGACCCCAGATGCCGCCCGCGGCCAGTGCTTCGAGCTGCGCCCCAATCGGCGGCCACGAGGCAGGAGAGCCCAGACTCGAATCGACAGGTCGGAGCGGCGAACGAGATGAATCGGATTGGCGATCGAAATGACTCGGATCGGCGAGAGTCGGCAGCCAAGTCTGGGGAAGCCAGAAGGCTAAGAAGGCCTCCTTTGCGAAACCGAAGCCCAAAGCGGAATACGAAGCCGACTCGACTCCGAATCGGAATCGACCAAAATCGGAATCCAGCCGAGCCTGCGAGGGGCCCCCCCGAGGCCCCGAGAAGGCCGGGGGCCAGAGGCCCCAGGGATGGCCAGGAAGGGCCTCTCTCAGGGCACACCGCCGCCCGGCCGTTGGCCCGAGCTGCGCCCAGTGCGCGGTAACGGCGGAGGGCAACGGCGAAGTCACGCGGGAGCAGGACCCACCTTCCTCCGCCCTCCTCCGCCCTCCTCCGCCCTCCTCTTCCTCCTCATCCTCCTCCTCCTCCTCGTCCTCCTCCTCCTCCTCCTCCTCCTCCTCCTCCTCCTCATCATCATCATCATCATCATCATCACCACAACCACCACTAATCATCATCATCATCATCATCATCATCATCATCATCATCATCATCATCATCATCATCATCATCATCATCATCATCATCATCATCATCATCATCATCATCATCCATCATCCAATATCACCATCATCATCACCACCACCATCATCATCATCATCATCCTCATCATCATCATCATCAGCATCATCATTATAATTATCATTATTACTACTGATGTTATTACTAGTATTATTCTTATTAATAATATTATTATTATTATTGTTAGTAGCAGTAATAAAATAATTACTACTGTTATTATCATCACTATTTTTATTATTAGTATTATGATTATTTGTATTACTTATTCTTCTTCATCTTCATCATCATCATCATCGTCATCATCACCATCACCATCATCAGCATCATCATCACCATCATCGCCATACTCCTCCTCCTCCTCCTCCTCCTCCTCCTCCTCCTCCTGCTCATCCTCCTCCTCCTCCTCCGCCCTCCTCCACCGTCCTCCGCGCTCCTCCGCCCTCCTCCGCCCTCCTCCGCCCTCCTCCGCCCTCCTCCGCCCTCCTCCGCCCTCCTCCGCCCTCCTCCGCCCTCTTCTTTTTTGTTTTGATGCTTCTTCATATTATTCTCAATATTCTTCTTGTCATCATTATTAGTAGCACTAGCAATTGTATTAGTATAGTCATTAATATTATGATTGACAATAGTATTATTAGTATTAGCAAAAAGCTTACTAGTATAAGCAGCAGTAGTATTAATATAAGTAGTACTGTGACTGATATTAGTATTACTCGTCTTCCTCCTCTTCATCCTCGTCCTCATCTTCCTCCGCCTCATCTTCCTCCTCCTCTTCCTCCTCATCTTCAGCATCATCAGCATCATCATCATCACCACCACCACCACCACCACCACCATGAGCATCAGCATCATCATCAGCATCATAATCCTCATCATCATCAGCATCATCATCAGATTCATCACCATAATCAGTATCAGCATCATCATCGTCATCAGCATCATCATCGTACTCATCAGCATCGTCATCGTCATCGTCATCATCGCCATTATCAGCATCTTCATCATCATCCGCGTCATCGTCATCATCATCAGCAGCAGCATCATCATCATGAGCATCATCATCATCATCAGCAGCATCATCATCAGCATTACCATCACCATCATCATCATCATCATCATCATCAGCATCATCATCATTATCAGAATCATGATTATCATCATCAGCAGCATCATCATCGGCAGCATCATCGTCGTGGTCAGCATCGCCATCACCATCATCATCATCATCATCATCATCATCATCAACATCAGCATCATCATCATCAGCATCAGCATCATCAACATCATCAGCATCATCATCATCACCATAAACATAATCATCATCAGCAGCAGCATCATCATCAGCATCAGCATCGTCATCATCAGCATCAGCATCATCATCAGCAGCAGCATCATCGCCCTCCTCCACCTCCTCCTCCTCCTCATCCGCCCTCCTTATCCTCATGATCATTCTCCTCCTCATCATCCTCCTCCTCATCCTCCTCCTCCTCTTCCTCCTCCTCTTCCTTCTCCCAATCCTCCTCCGCCCTCCTCCGCCCTCCGCCCTCCTCCTCCTCCTCATCCTCATCCTCCTCCTCCTCCTCCGCCTCCTCCTCCTCCTCCTCCTCCTCCGCCTCCTCCTCCTCCTTCTCCTGTTCCTCCTCCTCCTCCTCCTCCTCCTCCTCCTCCTCCTCCGCCATCCTCCGCGCTCGTCCGCCCTCCTCCGCCCTCCTCCGCCCTCCTCCGCCCTCCTCCGCCCTCCTCCGCCCTCCGCCCTCCTCCGCTCTCTCTCCTCCCTCCGCCCTCCTCCGCCCCTCCGCCCTCCGCCGCTCCTTCCGCCCCTCCTCCGCCCTCCTCCGCCCTCCTCCGCCCTCCCCGCCCTCCTCCGCCCTCCTCCCTCCTCCGCCTCGTCCGCGCTCCTCCGCCCTCCTCCACCCTCCTCCGCCCTCCTCCGCCCCTCCTCCGCCCTCATCCCCCACTGCCTCCGCTCCTCCTCCTCCTCCTCCTCCTCCTCCTCCTCCTCCTCCTCTCCTCCTCCTCCTCCTCCTCATCCTCCTCCTCATCATCATCCATCCGCCTCCTCCTCCTCCTCCTCCTCCTCCTCCGCCACTCCTCCTCCTCCTCCTCATCCTCATGACTATCATCATCCTCCTCCTCCTCCTCTTCCTCCTCCTCCTCCTCATCCTCCTGCTCCTCCTCTTCCTCCTCCTCTTCTTCTTCGTACTACTATTATTTTTAGTTTTATTTTTATTATTGTTATTATTATTATTAATAATACGAATAATAATTATGAATGTTATTATTATGATTATTATCATTATCATTATCATTATCATTACTATTCTTATTATTATTATTAATATTATTGGTATTATGAATATTATGTTTATGTATTATTATTATTTCTAAAATTATTAATATTAGTATTATTATCGTTAGTATTATTGTGGTTATTACTAGCCTTAGTAATATCATGATTCGTATCATTATTAAGAGCATCATTATTATTAATAGTATGAATATTAGTATTACTCGTACTATTGTTAGTATCACGGATATTAGTAGTATTAGTATTATGGTTAGTATTCTTAGTATTAGTATTTTTAGTGCTATCAGTATTGCAATTACTATTATGATTGATAATATTATTAGTCGTATTATTAGTAGTAGTATTATTATTCGTAATATCATTATAGTAGTAATAGTATTATTAGCAGTACTAGTATTAGTATTGGTATTCGTATCAAGATTTTTATTATTAGTAGTAGTATTAGTGCTACCATTATTACGAGTACTAATATTAGTAGTAGTAGTAGTAGTAGTAGTATGAGTAGTAGTAGTAGTAGTAGTAGTAGTAGTAGTAGTAGTAGTGGTGGTAGTAGTAGTAGTAGCAGTAATAGCATTATTATTATTAATAAAAATAAAAGTAATAGTGTCATGAGTAGTGGCATTAATAGTAATATTATTATTACTATTTATAATACTATTATTAGCTTCGTTGTAGTATTCTTAGTCTTCTTAGAGTTATTATGAGTATTAATATTATTCTTAGCCTTATCATTAGTATTGCTTGTCTAAATAGTATTAGTATTATTAGTCGTGGTATTATTGTTATTCTCAGTGTTCTTACTATTCGCATTCTTCGTCGTAGTATTATTCTTCTTATTAGTCTAAGTAGTATTCCTCTTTGTCTTATTATTATATTGTTTTTCCTTCTCCTCATCATCATCCTCCTCCTCCGCCTCCTCCTCCTCCTTTTCCTCCTCCTTTTCCTCCTCCTTTTCCTCCTCCTTCTCCTCCTCCTCCTCCTCCTCCTCCTCCTCCGCCTCCTCCTCCTCATTTTCCTCCTCCCTTTCCCTCCTCCTCCTACCCTCCTCCTCCTCCGCCTCCTCCTCCTCCCTCTCTCCTCCTCCTCTTTTCCTCCTCCTCCTCCTCCTTCCTCCTCCTCCTCCTCCTCCTCCTCTCCTCCTCCTCCCCTCCTCCTCCCTCCCTCCTCCTCCCTTTTCCTCCTCCGCCCTCCTCCTCCTCCTCCTCCGCGCGAGGCAGGCCACGCCTCCTCGCCGAAGGCGGCGCGGGGCCGCCGCCTGCGGCGCGGGAGGCGCTCGCCAAGGCCGCGGGCCCAGGCGAGCACTCCGAGGCCGCGGCCCGCGGAGCGCGGGCGCCCCGCGCAGGTCGCGGAGGCGGGCCGCTGCCTCACGGCGAGGTCGGCCGCCGCCATGGCGGGGCCCGCGGGCGCCATGCGTGCCGCGCGGCGGCGCTCGAGAGGCGCGCGCGCGGGAGAGAGAGAGAGAGAGAGAGAGAGAAAGGGAGAGGAAGAGAGAGTGCACGCTCGGAGCTGGCCACTCTCGGAGCGGCGGAGGCAGAGGGCCGCCCGAGAGGGCTCGCCGAGGCCGGGGCCGCTGCTTCACGGCGGGGTCGGCCGCCACGGTCGCCGCGCGGCGCGCTCGCGGTGCGCAGGATGCCCGAATGCAGGCCCCAAAGACAGAGGGGAACCCGAGAGGACTTGCACGGGCGGGGCTCAACCGCTTCATGCCTGGGTCGGCCGCGACCAGGTGCCCGGGAGCGAATTAAGGAGTGCTAGACGCTGGCTGGGTTCGGAGCAGCGCAGTCGGGGAACTTAGTTCGTGATTGGGGGCCCCTTCTGGGTCTCCGGACCTGGCCGAAGCGGGCGCGCTCCACCGAAACAGCACGACAACAGCATCCTCGGCACGGCGGACATGTTCGCTTTGTTTGCCAGCGCCTGGGCGATTCCCGGAAACCGACCGAGAACAGAGCATATCCGAGACAGGCCCCAACAGAGATCCACGAGTCCTCTGGGCCGCAACCCAGGCACGGTGGCGGCATGGGCCGAAGGCCACTAGACCCGCCGCACCCTGTGGTCTTGCCACAGGGGTGCCCGGCGTGCTAGACCCTACCGGTTGTGGTTTTGGCTCTTTTTCGAAAAGAGCTCTCCCCTGGGGCTTCAGCCCGTCCCGCCGGTCACCCAGAAGGGCGCCGAAAATATACGTGACAATGCCTTTCTCGCTCCAAGACGGCCCAAGATGGCTTCTAAGACGGCTCAGATGGCCCGAGATGGCCTCGAAGTTCGCCCAAAATGGTCCAAGATGGCTTCCAAGACGGCCCAAGAGGGTCCAAGATGCCTCCAAGTCGGCCCAAGAAGCCTCCCAAACGAACCAAGAGGGCCCAAGAGGCGCCGAAGAGGCCTCCAAGATGGCCCAAGAGGCCTCCAAGAGGGCCTCCAGGAAGGCCCGAAGAGGCCAAAATCATTGATTTTCTTCAGGTATTTGACGGTTTTGGGCTGGCATTTGCTTCTTTTCGGCTTTCCGACGGCCCGAGAAGGCCCAAGAGCCCCCAAAGATCGCCCCAAGATCGCCAGGACGGCCCTAGAACGGCCCAAGAAGCCCCCAAGACGGCCCCAAAAGGGCCCCAGGACGGCCCAAGAGGTCGAAGACGCCCAAGATGGCCTCCAAGACGGCCCTGGAGCACCCCAAGAGGGCCCCAAGTCGGCCCCCCAAGAGGCCCAATGAGACCTAAAGATGCCTTCAGGAGGACCCCAGAAAGCTCCCAGGAGGCCAAAAGAGTGCCCCCAGAGGCTCTCAAGATGCCCCCTCATCATCCTCCTCCTCCTCCTCCTCTTCTTCCTCCTCTTCTTCCTCCTCTTCTTCCTCCTCCTCCTCCTCATGATCTTCCCCGCCATCCTCTCCCAAGTGTTCCCCGAAGTGTTTCTACAACGGCTGGGGGAACACATGGCCCGATAGCTTGACAAAGCTCTTGCCACAACGCTTGGCCACATGGGCGATTCCAAAAGGCAGGAGGCGGCGGTGATTCGCCGTAGGCGTCTTCGATCCGCCGCCCCCTGTGCTTGCCACAGGTGTGCCTGGCGTGCCAAAGTGTTTACAGTTTCGAACCCCTCCAACAGGTTTCTAGTGGCCACTGGCTCAGCCCGACACCGTGTCCAAAAACAGGCGTTTCGCCAAAGACATCCTCACGAGATGGCGCAAACGACTCCGAGATGGCCAATATAGCCTCCAAGAAGACGGTCCCAAGACGTCCATAATGGTCCAGGAGTGCCCAAGATGGCCCAAGATGCCTCCAAAATGGCCCACGATGGACACAAGACGACCCAAGATGGCCTCAAGACGCTCCAAGAGGGCTCCAAGAGAACCTCCAGGAGGCCAAAGTCATAAATATTCCTCTGGTGTGTCGGTAGCTTTCGCGCTCTCACCATCCCAGGCTTCCGACAACTGGAGACGGCCCCGTCGGCCTCCGAGATCGCCCCAAGACGGCCCCAGAAACCCATCAGAGGGCCCCAAGATGGGCCGAGAGGCCCCAAGACGGCCCCCGAGACGGCCCCAAGACGGCCCCACGGACCTCCACGACGGCCCCAAAGCGCTCAAAGAGGGCCCCATACGCCTCGGGAGGCCGACGGGCCTCTTGTGGCGTCAAAGAAGTCCCCAAGAGGTCCCCAGGAGGCCCCCAGGAGGGCCCCGAGAGGCCTCCTGTTCCTCCTCCTTCTCCTCCTCCTTCTCCTCCTCCTCCTCCTCCTCCTCCTCCTCCTCCTCCTCCTCCTCCTCGTCCTCCTCCTCCTCCTCCTCCTCCTCCCCCCCCCTCCTCCTCCTCCTCCTCCTCCTCCTCGGAATCATCCTCGGCCTCCTTCTCCTCCCTCTCCTCCTCCCTCCTCCTCCCCCCACAAGTGTCCCCTCTAGGGTTACCAGAACGACTCGGGGAGCACGTAGCCCAAGAGCCTGGCAAGCAACCTTTGGCCACCGAAGGCAGGGGGCGGCGATAGTTCGCCGTAGGCGTCTTCGATAATACAATACATCCACTCCTCCGAGCCTCCGTATTCCTTGCGGCGCAAATCGCGAGCGAAATATCGGAATGCTGCTCCCGCCTCGGGGCCACGCGAGCATACTTGTTTTGGAAGTTTCCTCCCTGCGTGGCGCGGCGCACATCTTCCCTCGCAACTTTTAGTCGGACGAGATGTCGGTATTGCCCATTCGCGGCGCAGGCTTCGCCCAACAGTGGTGCTCCCGAACAGGCGCGGCACGCATGTTTCGCTCGCGCAGCCGTCGGAAGCGGGGCTGCGCCCGAGATCGCCCTCGCTTCCGCCGAGCTCGCCTTCCAAGTTGCGCCCCCGCTTGGGCGTGGCGGCGCATGCTTGGCCCTCGCGAGTCCTGCCCACAGAACGTGCCCGGGCGCGATGTTCCTGGAGTTCTGCTTCCGCCCGTGCGTGGGAAGATCAATCGACATCGCATCGGGAACTCGGATCGAATCGACATGTGAGATGTGCGTCGGATCGGGCTGCATCGGCACGGAATCGGGATCGAGCCGGGGCCGGCTGCGCCAGGCTGCACCGCAACGCCATGCAAGAAGCGTCGGGCCGCATCGGACCGCTGGAAAATCGAGATCGAATCGGATCGAAACGGCTGGCGTCGAAATCGGCTCGGATCGACAAGATCGGCATGGGCCCTGCGTGGCCCGCGGCTTCCTTTCCCGAGTCGTCGGAGGCGGGGTCCGCTGCCTCGTTCAAGCTGGCTGACTCGACTCCTCCTCCGACTCCTATTCCTGCTCCCAGATCCACTCCGCCACCTCCCCACCACAAGCAGTGAGGTAAAGTTGGTACGATGTGCCTGGACTGGAAGCGTGACTGCATCAACGCATGACTGGGGTCCGAACCTCAAGAAGGCACCGACGACGACAACGCCAGCGACGGCGAGGTCAAATGATCAGAACGCGCGACGGCCAAAACGTCGGAACCTAGACGAGCAGCTCAATAAAGTTCTAGAAGGAGCCGCCCGAGGAAGGATGAGGAGGAATCGGAGCCGAACCGCGAAGCGAAGCACGAAGCACGAATCATTTCGTGCCCTCGAGGGCGCCCTTGCTCACCCACCCGCCCTACGGAGGCAGGACTCAGCAGCTGGGCCTCAACCTGAAGGGATCGTACTACCTGCTCCTGGAGGCTCACTGGGAGACACTGGAGGCCTATGGAGGTCCGAACTCCTGGAGGCCCCCTGAAGACCCCAACAGATGCCCCCAGAGAACACTGAGAGGCCCCTTGACAACCTTTGGAAGCTTCATCGGGAGACCCCGGGCAAGGCCGCCAGGGGCGTCGTGACAGGCGATCAGCAAGACCCCCTGGGGCCTTCGGATACTGCCCCCCAAAGACCTCTGGAGCTTCTGCCTCTGGACGGCCCAAGAGGCCCCCTGGAGGGCCCAAGAGGCCCCTGCATGCATTTTGGAAGCCTCATAAAGGCCTTTCTGGAATGTCTGGGAGCACTTGGCCTGAGTCCCCCGCACAAGGCGGATGATGGCAGTGCCTTGCAGTCTTGCAGCGACGCGTCCCACAAGCATCTTCGATCGACCCTGCGCGCGGATGCACTGCTCCCATCGAGTCATAAAGCCCGCCTCAAAGAGACGCGACAGCCACAGCAGCCTGGGCATGTCTTACGAAGGGCACGGCGGCCAGGAATCCGTAGGGGCACCCGCTGGGCTGCCCGCACGCGGATGCCCACCCCAGAACATCGAGCCCTCTGGGGAAACGAGCAGCGCCACACGTACAGGAGTCGCCCCGACAAGTCGACGAGCACGGCCAACTGCGTCCTTGCCCCCCCGCCCTTCTGCCTCCGGCGAATGATGCTCCGGATAGCTCGACATGCGCGTGCCCGCCCGCGCTGTTTACCCGCTGGACGCACGGACACCCGACACGGGCTGTGGTACCCGTGCAGGGAGAGCGCGAGGCGTCCCCTGCTAGCTGGCGTTCTGCGATCCACTTCCGCAGAGCTGGCCCAAGCAGGCGCCGCACTCGTGCCCAGAACAGGGTAACATGACTCAATGGTCCAAGCTGGAAGCACCTGTAGACCGAGGACAGGCTCTCAGTCAAGGCGCATACTTTCGACATTCAGCTTCAGTGGCAGCTGAATTGCCCTGGACGAGCCTTGAGAGTCACGTTCCGGCACAATCTCGAATCTTCCACATCAGCCCTCTGGGCATAGGAGGTCTAGCGGGTCATATCTTCCAACCCTCTTTCCCTTCGGGGATGGGTTATCCCTGCCACTGCAGTCAAAACCGATACTTAGTAAGTATGCGCGGTAAGGATGCAAGCCCCTTGCACGCCCATGTCGAGACTCTTCGAACGGGGCTGGCCATCGAGAGTGGTGAAGCACGGACCGGAGCGGCAAGGACGGCAAGAGGGTACCCCCAGAGGGGTTACCCAGGCCCATGTCTGTCATCGGTCTCGACTCTAACCCATACCCCGGTCTGCAGGACTGTCCAGGGGCGCCCAGGGTGGCCTCTTTGGAGTCCCGAGACGGTGCGGTGACAGACCGTGCGGTGACCTCGAAATCCCCCAGGACCTCACCGCATGGTCCCTCATCGCACGGCCTTGGGACCTCGGAGGCCCCTGCCGCCCGAGACGCCCTCGGAGAGCGACCCGAGTCCCAAAACTGTGCGGTGACCCCGGATCCCCACCGACTCACCGCACGGTGTGCTCACCACCCAGTGTGGGGGCCCCCCGACAACGGTAGCCTCGGATGGCTCCGAACGTCGCCCCAGAGGCCAAGGCGGCTCCACGAGGGCACAGCGCAGCGAAAGGACGAGGGCTCGGAGTGGCGCCCGGCCTGCCCTCCCCCAAAAGAGCCCCCAGGACCGCCAGAAGGCGGCACCGAGGGGTCGCGGAGCCTCCCAGGGATACCCCTGAGAAGCCATGGATCACTGCACCGACCTTGCAGACGTGCTGCAGCGGATTGTTGCGTGGATTTCTGCCAATCCAGAACCCCGAAACGGCGAGTGAAAAACAAAGTGAATTTCGCGTGGATGTGTTTTAGTTGTCATTCCTGGCCCAAAAAGAACGTACAAAATGCACCTCGAAATCCAGAACGAAATTCTCCAGGACACTCCGGGCCCACCCTATCGCTTTCCGAACGGAATCCGCTCTGCGATGTGGGCACCATGACAAGTGGTCGCGGGAACCTCTCCTTCTTTGATCATTGTCCTTCAAGATGACTCGAAAGGCTCCCAAAATGGATCTAAAGGGCTGAAACGAATCCCAACATTGTCCCAAGCGGGCTCCGAGCAGTCTTGTAGCATTATGTGCGTATCTACTTTCCTTATCCAGGTAACTCGCCTGGGCATCGCTTCTGCATGGGCTGGTGGGTAGAGGCGAATCGCCGACAGTATGGTTTCAAAGCCCACTCTGCAAGCGTAGATTATCCACTCTGTGTGCTAATGTGGGAAGGCTGAAGCCTCTGGGTTATCTCTGGACGACTAGGTATCTCCCGATTCTCACTCCGTTCACACCACGCTCATCTCGAACCCAAGATCTGCCCAGGGTTGGCTGACGAGGTGAGTCACAACCCTGAACAAACACTCCAGGCAATCCAGGGTCGCACCGATGATGGCAGGCGCCCACAGAAGAAGTTTGCGGGTGGTTGCACGATCGTGCGAGTCCCACCCACGAAGAGGTCCCCAGGCGTTACAAGCATGGCCTCAAAACTCCCAGAACCCCTGCCATGCTGACGAATGCGTTCTCCTTGGTCGTGCGGGAAAAATCTGGGAAAATAAAGGCAATGATGGCACGGGCAATACCCTCACACCGACTTCCCAGCGTCTGGAGCTTCGGCCTTGGCTTTGTTCGCCTTCGCTCGGCCACTCTGCTCACGCCATGGAGCAACACCGAAATGCAACTATGTGGATGTCCCCGTCATTCCACATGCTTCCTCTCACCGATTATGCGCACCGCTCGCCTCTAGCACATCCGCCTACACTTCTCAGCACAGGAAAGAACCATCTCTCAGTATCGCGCGCCTTGTCATTCCAAGACTAGCTGTCCACATTGATCCTCACTCTTGTCCCGGGCTACCTGGATTCACTCGCACTTCCTGCGCGTCGTGAGGGCCGTCAAGGCTACCTAACTCTTTCGTGGCCTTGGACTATTTTCGCAAGGTTTTTCTCGAGGAGCCGAGGCGAGACTCACCAGACCAAGCATGACTGTTTTTGGCACGGGTTGGGGCGAACCATATGTTTGGTGCGTCCGTTGGGTTAAAGTGAGACGGTAAGACAAGTGCTTCGGGAAGACTTAGACGACGTGGGAGCCATGGGAGACCTGCAGAGAACGAGGACTATACTCATTCATGCTCCAGCAACAGCACGGCGCCTGGCGAATTGATGCCCTTCACAAGCAGCAAAAAACAATTGGAATGGCCCGGTAGCAGCTTGACAAATGTGAACCCAAATTGGCCAGCCACGCGTCGCCGATGGCATCCGAAGGAAAGACACTCAATACAACACAAAGGTAGCCAAGGCCTCATCGGCCTGGAAGACTCTTGAGGTTGACTCGCGAATGCGTTTGCCGTGCGCAAAGTCAGGTGACCAGAACTCTTACGTGTGAGACTCAGCCTGGTACTCCTGCATGTCCTGCTCCGCCTGCTGCTGATCTGCTTTGCCCTTGAGTTTCTACTCCTCTTAATTGTCTTCGTCCTCCTTTGTCTGCGCTCGCCCCAACGCACACTTCCTGCTCCGCCTGCTGCTGATCTGCTTTGCCCTTGAGTTTCTACTCCTCTTAATTGTCTTCGTCCTCCTTTGTCTGCGCTCGCCCCAACGCACACTTAGCCACACCCACACATGTTCCTCCGACGCACCAGTGAGTCCAACTAGCGGAGCACGAAAAAAACCCTCAAAGCGAAGTGACGCGGCGCTGCACTCGTGAAACGTCCGAACACCGCGCGCAGGCGGTATCAGAACACAAAGCCAGGCGGCGCATGAGCAGAAATGGCACGAAGATGGCGAAACACCAACAGCCTAACCCAACCAAGGAGGGAGAAGAGGAAGCAACACCCACACTCTTTGAAGTCGGCGGCGCAGAGGATCCTCAGGCGCGGACGGCAGATGAAGTGCCAATTGCGATCGAACACTGTCGAAGGCACAGTGCGCAGCTCGTGCACACTGTCAAAGGCAGCGATGGGTGGTGTGAGGAAAACCGCAAATCCAGCCAAAACATGCAGCGGCCAGAGAACCGAGGAGAAACCTCGACTCAAAGTAAATTGAAGCGCAAGCAGTCTGGTGCGAGTTGGCGGCCATTGAATCACCATGGAAGCGTTAGACAATCAAGCGCACGAATTAAGAAGCCAGTCCGAGCTGCCAGACCAGCCAAAGTGAGCTCAAGGACTCACCACAGCAGCCAGCACGAGCTGACGCGTGGCAGACCAGAATGCGGCCACTGAAGCACCGACGGTGCAATAAGAAGCCGCACAAGTACGCTGCTGAGCAGAGTGGTGATGTCCGCGGTCACGCAACCAGATGGGTAAGGTGTGGACCAACGATCCCAAATAAGCAACGCCCCCACACACACACGCACACACACACACACACACACACATACACACACACACACACACACACACATAGAAACACACACACACAGAAACACACACAGAACCACACACAGAACCACACACACATGCACCCTCTCCTACGACAGGCGAGAGTGATGGAGGGCTGGCGCGCCCGTCGAAGTCCGATCGCCGAGAGCGGGCTTACAACAGTGCGACGCAGGGCAGGGGGAGCGAGAGGCAGCACACACACACACACAGACGCACTTTTTTCGCCGGCGGCGAGGCAGAGGCAGCCCGCTCCATCGGCTGCACGCAAGGGTGACCCTAGGCAAGAGTGACCTGTAGTGCGCGGACCAAAGGGGCGCGAGGTGGCCAATTCCAAAGCGCAAGCAGCCACTATCGCACCGCGCTTAGCGATCGGGGGACCCTGGTGAGCCCGCACCAAAGGTCACTCCGGCGAGAGGTCACTCCTGCGTGCAGTCGAGCTCCAGCCCGCAGCCCTTCGGGGCAGACGAAAAAAGCGCATTGGCCGGCGCGCAAAGACAGGGGGGAGAAGACGAGGGGGGCGCAGCGCACGCAGACACGCTCGCACGGAGGTGGTGGCCACGAGGTCGTGCAGGTGGAAGGTCGGACCACCACGGCTCGAAGCTTCAGGACTGGCCCCGCATGCGAAGTCGAGTCCCCCAAGCACGGCAGACGGGAATTCTGAGGCGCTGCGCTGGGCGCCCGCGAGCCCCGCAACGCGCGGCATGCACTTAGCTTCGCGCGCTCGCCACGCGGCCCTGGAGAAAGACAACCTCTCGGGCCCAGACCGCGGCGCGTAAACCGCGAACGTGTTCGAGCCCTCGCCGGTCACCCAGAATCTCGAGCGGGATCGCAGAGGCTAAGGCCATACGCTCGCCCTCTCTCGCTCTAGCATGTCGAATCGTACGAGACAAGAGAGAAAGCGGATGAACGCAGTGCGCCTTGGTGACCCCATCCATCCTGTGCCAGATCTGCATGACCTGAGTTCGTTGGCAGCCCTGTCACGTTTGCTTCTACGCTTGAAGATGAGGGCACTTCAAGATTCTGCCGGTTTCCATCCTCATATACTTCCTCCTTCTCCTCCTCCTCCTCCTCCTCCTCCTCCTCCTCCTCCTCCTCCTCTTCCTCATCCTCCTCCTGCTCTTCCTCCTCCTCCTCCTCCACGTACCTATGCTCCCCTATCTCCCCCCGACTCCTCACACTGATCCGCCTCCTCCTTGCCGAAGCAAACTACCATGGCTGCCTCAACATTTGAATGAACCCTCGCGCCGAACATTCACCCTCCTCCTGGCAAGAAAAAGGAAAAAAGGAGGATGAGGAAATGAAGGAGGAGGAACAAGCCAGTGCAGAAATTCAATATCCAAGCAATTGCAGCTGAAGTCGGCATCGAATGTTTTGTAAAGCGAATCGCTGGTTCACCCCTCTCCTGAGAGTACTGGCTTCGTGCCAAAATGCTGCAGTGACGAACGGATCGGTGAAACATGCAAGGGCGGCGGCCAGAGAGACACGGGGAAATGGGAGAGATATCAGTCATGCTTCGCTGTGCGCGGCGTTATCAATTATTCGTTTCTCTCCCGGCTCGCACTGTGAGCTGGACAAGTGGATGCGGAAAAAGCACTCGAACCTGCTCACCAACCCTGGGTGTATACAGCCACTGGGATGAGGAGAAAGAAGAGGATGAGCAAGGATCCTAATAAACCCAAGATGCCCAAACGACGCTGCAACACACACTCCCGTCCCAAGCCCCCCTCATAAGTTCCACTGCGGGAAGTGCCCTCCGACCCTCCCCCTTGACAGACGAAGGCACCGTGGCACTGCCATTCAGGCCAGACCAAGTTGGTAAAGGACCACCTCCTGTCTTTCCAGCAAATAAAATCCCTCGGTGCAGCGCCGCGCCGGCAAAGGGCACCGACGTCTTGGCGCGGCGGACAGGACGGTCGGGCTCGCGGCGTAGGGCGACCCCGTGGTACACCCCTCCCGCCGACCCGACCCCGTAGCCTGACCGCCTGCGCTGCGCCCCAGCCCCCCCCCGACAAGCTCCCCCCCAAAAGCCGAGAGGCCAAAGAGTGGTGAGGGTGGGGAAAAGAGAATCCCGCAGGCGCATGGGCCCCCGCGGGGGCCCGCCTGCCATGGGATACACAACTGCGGCCGCAGGCGCATGGGCCCCTTCGGGGGCCCGCCTGCCCCTGGCCCACGCAGGCCCCTGGGCCCCCGCAGGGACCCGCCTGCCCCTCGGCCGTTACCTGCTATCCCGCCACGGACCCGGGCGGACGGTGGGCACAGGCCGCCACCGAGAGGCACGGCGGCCCACCCGAGACACGAACCGACGGACGAGGGGCAGCACGCCAGCACCGACGAGCAGCGGCATGGCAAGCAAGAGCGCACAGCGCGGAGCAGCCAAGGAGCGACTGAGGGACAGGGCGACTGAGGTAGAGGAATTGATCCGCCTGCCAAACCTCTGGTTTACAGGGTATATGAAACGAGCCAAGAACGTGCCCAGCGAAAGCTCCATCTTACAAAGGGTACGCCCTCCGTCCACGAAAGCAATGTCCAAGATATTGTCGCACGCTGCTGGAAGGTCTCAAGCAACAGCCCCATTTCAAGAAGTACCTGCCCTCAACACGTAAAACTGTTGCACACTGTTGAGAAATCCTAAGTGGCGAATGTGAGGGGACACCAACGCGAGAGCTCCATGTATATAACGACCCGCTCTGTGCAAGGTGTATACGTAAGAAAAGTGTGCGCAAGGCGAGAGCACAATCTTGAAAACCACCGGTGATACGTCCGTGTAACTGCTGGAGAATTCCAGCTTCGAGATCCTGATTTTCGAGGATGTATCCAGCGAAACGCCCAGCCCGCCCTAACAACACGTGTGGTGGCGCGATCGGGAAGGGCATCTTTCATGTAGGAAGGGGAAGACAGGCAGGCAGACAGGAGTGAGCGAGTGAGAAGAGGGGATGGAAAGGAAAGAGGAAGGGGGGAAGGAAAGAGAGCGGAGGTAGGAGGCAGGAGGGAGGATGGAGCAGGGATGATAGAGGAGGGAGGACGGATTAGGAAGAACGAACGATGGAGAAGGGAAGAGGGAACAGGGACGATGGACGAGGGAGGTGGAGACTGGAAGGAGGGAAAGAGGAGGGAGGCAGGGAGGGAGGGAGGGAGGCAGGGAGGGAAGGAACGAAGAGGGAGAGGAGGCGGAGGATGCCAAGCGTGCAGAGATGAGGAGGGGGAGGAGGAAGAGGAGGAGGAGGAAGACGAGGAAGACGAGGAAGTGGAGGAGGAGGAGGAGAGGGAAAGGAGGAGAAGGAGGCAGACTGTGGGAAGATAAGGAAGAGGAGAAGGAGGAGGAGGAGGAGGAGCAAGAGGAGGAGAAGGAGGGAGAAGAGAGAGTAGAGAGAGAAGAGAGAGATGAGGCGTGGCTGGCGACCGAGACGAAGAGCGTTAAAGTGATGGCGAAGATCACCAGGTTGAACCTCGGGGCGCCAAGCTCTGCGGAGGGGCCATCACCCCACGCAGAGCCAACGGCCGTTGGCCAACGGAGGAGGGCGGGTGAGTGCGAGCCCTCATCCTGATCACTTTTGTTAATATTCCTCCTCCTCCTCTTCCTTCCCCTCCTCCTCCTCCTCCTCCTCCTCCTCCTCCTCCTCCTTCTCCTGAAGTACCTGATGAAGCAATCGAAGCGAAGGCGGTGTGGGCAGACCCCGAGGACGACAAGGTGTGGCTTGGTACGGAGATGGCTTCCCAGGCAACGATCGAGGAAGGCAAGCTCCAAGCGACGAACGGCCCTGGCTGGGACTCTTGGCTTAATGACCCGGCTTACCCTGGCTTTTCCGACCTCATGTCCAGGCTGAGCGCCAAGATCGCACATGCTGCCTCCAAGGGTACCGGGAAGATGGCGGCAAAGGGTACAGCCAAAGGGAAGGGCCCAGGATGCTGCCAGCAACAGCGAGCTGGAGATCCGAATCGGCATCCACCTGCGAAAACCGCTGAGTTCTGGTACTTGTGGGGGGCTCGAAATTCTTTCGCGCGATCACAGCGAAAGTAGGTTGGAACATCATAACACTTGGGACGCAGAAGGACATACTACAACCCTCGTCAAAACTTAACTCACAAAATGTCTTGCGTAGCCGAATTGTTTGTGGGGAGATTTTGGACAGAGTAGCAATGACTGCGAGGTACTTGTGTGCGCCGCCCCTCCAGTGTCGGTCATCATCGAACTTCTGAGTCGTTCCCGGTCAGACTACCTTTGCCCTGGCCCCGTCATTGGAGGGACGTCATATCGACATTCAAGGGCGCGCCGACATCGCAGGGGCGCGTTCGCCATTTGTGAAGTAGATTTTGACGAGGGTAGTAGTACTATGCAGCCGCCCTGGAGGCGTGCGTCCGACCCGAACATACAATATCATCATACTGTAGTAGATCGTTTCCCGGGCAGTATGGCCAGCAAGCGCCCGCCACGGAGTTTATACTACAAGATTTCTCGGCGCGCGCGTCGCCCCTGGCGGGGCGACGCGCACATGGTTGAAGGGGCCCTGGGACACACAAACAAATACACATAAATCCCAGGATTCCCCATATTTTCCCATATTTTCTGGGTTTTTGTCTTCCCCCCCACTTCCCATACTTTCTCATTTTTGGGGGGATTCGTGTTTTTTTCCTCCTTAACATGGTAGTAGCATGTTGGGGTGAAGCCGAACGCTCGGCGCGACCTTCCTGGCAACGCCGCTGGCCACGCGGTGGCTGCCGCACGCGGGCGGGCACGCTC